>WHNR01000040.1:390000-487500 GCA_009859135.1 Formica selysi
AATGTTCTTGAAAGATTTTAAAAAATATTTTTTTTTATCTAACTTACTTTATTATTTTCTGATGTTTTTTAATACACATTATAATATAAGCTTCATCGATAGCTTATTCAATTTCAAAAGCTAATACCTTCAGTTTGGTTGCTAAATAGAACAAGAAAAAAGCAATCATAACGTCCAGTCTAAGACAGAAAACAATGTATGCGATTGAAAATATCTGCATGACGTAGAGAATAAATTTTTTTAACAGCGGTTTTGTCGAGAACGGATACAATGCGTTTAAAGGAAGCTCCTGAGATATAAGTAAAGGAACACAAATGACACAACCTGCTATACTGAAGGTTGTTGCAACAGTCGTTATAAATGTACCATAACGATTTATATACTTTTGAAGAATCACTCTTTCGTGCTCCTTGGAAAACTTCATAAATTCTTCGATGCTTATTACCAAATTCTAAAGCATATTATAAACCAGGCCTGTCTAACCGCCAGGAGCGGAGGAGCAACCGATCCCATTCTTACCGCTTTAGACTTCCCCCACCATTGCGTGTTTCCGCAGCTCACAGTCTCGACGCGCAGCGTCGTAAACATTCTTATTTACGCATAAGGCAAATTGACGATTGGACGTGTCAAGCTTTCTTTTTGACATGATATTACTAAAATGTTATAAGGTTAATAATAATAGTAGGGATACGAATGTTATTTAAAATTGTAGTAACATGGATAAATAATGTAACGTGATATAATAATAATATAGTAATATTAATAATAAAAAGAAATACTAATAATGAATTAATAGAGAAAATATAGTAATTATAATCAATTATAATTAACAAGTAGCATTTAGGTCTCGTTCAAGCTGTACTTTGCATACGCGTCGTAACGTGGAAGCAATAAGCGATATTTCGTGATATTTATTTCGCGATATAAAACGCACGATGCTAGCGAGCTAGAGGTAAGACAAGCAAGCGGAGAACAAGCGTCGAAAGCTCGAAGAGCCGTCGGCTGGAAGAGTGGGGGGAGCCGAGCCTGAGCTCAGAGGCAGGGGGAAGAGCCACTCGTGGCCCGCGGGCCGCGGGTTAGACAGGCCTGTTATAAACGATGCGTTTTAATATATTAATTGAAATAAATATTTTATGTATGCCTTGTACAGAGAGAAACATCAATAATTTTTATTTTGACAATATTTTATTTTTTCTATATACAGAGTGGCCCACGTAAAGCGTTACAAGCTAATAACTCTAAAAATATGACTCAAATCAAAAAATTGTTTATGAGAAAGTTTAATATTTTCGAGGGGCCTTTCTAACTGCGTAAACATAAAATTGCCTCCGCTCCCCCTCTAAAGGGGGCGGGGGGTAACTTTAAAATTTTAAATGGAAACCCCCATTTTTTTATTGCACATTCTTGTAGCTTATTTCAAGAGCTTTTCAATACACTATAATAAAGTATTTTTTCATTAAGTACTTTTTTAGTTATTTTATATCTTAATCTGACATATTTTGATATAAAAAATAAAATATCTCGTAAAATATTTAGTTTTCGATAATCTTATCGTAATACTTTTATATACAGAATAATGAGACAAATCAATTAGTGTAAAATTTTAAAATGTTTAAAAAAATATATTGTAAATAATTACATACTTTTTCTTAAAAACAATTATTTTTTTTATACCAATTGATTTGTCTCATTATTTTGTACATTAAAGTATTACGGTAAGATTATCAAAAACTAAATATTTTACGAGATCTTTTATTTTTTATATCAAAATATGTCAGATTAAGATATAAAATAACTCAAAAAATACTTAATGAATAATAATACTTATTATAGTATAAATACTTTATTATAGTGTTTTGAAAAGCTCTCAAGATAAGCTACAAGAATATACAATAAAAAATGGGAGTTTCTATTTAAAAATTTTAAGTTGATCTTGACCTGACTTTGGCAATGCTACCCATGGTCAAATTAATACTGTCATTAAATGCGTCTTTTTAAGCTTTACAACTTTCGTCTGAAACATTATTTTCTAAAATACATTGTCACGAAATATTCAACCGTTTCCAGACTTTTGGGACACCCTGTATATATATATATATATATATATATATATATATATATAAATGTGCTGTATATATATTTATATATATACAGGGTATAACAGAGCGCCCGTATCAGCAGTTTTTGGAGGAAACAACGCATTTTCATGAAAAATGTTTCATGCAAAAGTTGTAGAGCTCTAAGTGGCGCATTATATAATAATATTTGTTTGACCTTGAATAGCACCGTCAAGATCACATAAAAATCACTTTGAATTTTTTAAATGGAACCCCCTATTTCTCATTACATATTCTTATAGCTTACTTCGAGAGCTTTCCAAAACACTATAATAAAGTATTTTTTTATTAAGTACTTTTTGAGTTATTTTATATCTTAATCTGACATATTTTGATATAAAAAATAAAATATCTTGTAAAATATTTAGTTTTCAATAATCTTACCGTAATACTTTTATGTACAGAATAATGAGACAAATTATATATGAGTAAAAGTAGCCATTTACAATGTTTTTAAATTGATTACTTTGTCTTCAATCCTATCTGTCTTAAAATTTTTATTAATAAAAATTTACAAAAAGCATATTTTTTTTTATTACTTTAATCTACCTTTTACCTATAATTCAACCAGTTATATATGAACTAATAAAAATCTCTTTTAGATATGTGCCACATTGCATGCTTTGGTAAATATGCATAAAAGGTTATACCTCACCGATTTTATCGCCGCTTAAATATGTTGTAGGGGAGATTCTTCTGAGTAATTCCCCGTAAGAAAAAAGTGGGGGAAAGCATTCTTTTAAAAGATATAATAAATTGAAATTTCACAATTTTAATGCTTTCTTTGAAGTATTATAAAATAAAATTAGGAACAGTGATATTTGTGTACATTTTATTTCTTGCAGAGGACGTAGGAAATGTTTATGTTTACATTTACGAGATATGTACAGGGTCATAGATGGGTTATATAACGTAATCCAAACCAAATTTTAGTTTTAGATCAGAAATAGATTTCGGTTAGGTTATATCTTCCGGAAGTGGAGCCTCCCCCGTAGGGGGCGGGGGCGGAACCCATTGCATCCACGCATACACTTTCCCATCCACACAACAATTGTGGGGTGGACCTCGCTTCTTTGTAAAGTATATGTGGACACAGTGAGTTCCGCCCCCCCCCCTACGGGAGGGCTCCACTTCCGGAAGATATAACCTAACCCAAACCTATTTCTGATTCAAAACTAAAATTTGGTTTGGATTATGTTATATAACCCAAATTGTAACTTCGGGGTGGAATTTTTTTGGCGTGGGGGTGCAGGGGGAGGGGCCCTCCCTCTCCCCCGCCCACGCGTTAAAATTGTAAGCCTTTTTCAATAAAAGAATAATAGATTATTACAGCATATACAAACTTTAATGTCAAACTTTAATTTGTCATATCTTCTAAACGAATGTTTTCCCCCACTTTTTTCTTGCGGCGGATTACTCAGAAGAATCTCCCCTACACATATCTAAATGGCGATAAAATCGGTGTGGTGTAACATTTTATGCATATTTACCCATGCTTTTAATCTTTTTTGCTCTATCTTTCATAAATTTAATAATCTTATTAGAATAATTTCTGATTATATTTTTTAATTTACACATTTCTTTATGAGCAGGTTAATTTCAAACACGCAGCAAGCTCTTCAATATATTCTTTTTAAAACTAATTTTACGATGGCACTTGCTGTAATTGCCAGTGCTTTTACATATGTTATATATGTATAAGCATCTTGTAATAGGTATAATGTAAGTGTAACTAAATGCTTAAGTATTAAAACTTATAATTTTGACACCTTTAATTTTGGAAACACAGGTACAATCTTCTTTTCTGATTTCTGAATTTATATCTACGGCAGTGGGCGCTTTACAACGAATATATGTCACAACATCGGCAGCTGATGAGTTAAGAGAAGTCGTAAGTTTTCAAAGAAAATAATAAAAAGCTTATAAAACGCATCTGTTTTGTCATTACATCTTTATATTCAGCTAATAGCATTTTCAATTGTTCCCCCTTCCCTCGTTTTTATTTCTTCATTATTCGGCTTATTAATTTTAAATCGTATCTGTTACAACATAAAAATCCAACGTATGATTGAAACAATAAATAAGATAAAATAGGCCAAAAACATAAAAAAAATTGTATATATGTATATCACAATATAAGACAAGAATTTAAAAAAATTGGAAGTTTTTAAATAAATGCAAAATATACTGTGTTTCATAGCCGCCACCCCCCTCCTCCCAGTTATATTATTAGAATATTAAAAATATATACAATAAGATAATAATTATAAGCCTACCTAAAGCAAGAATAATTTGTATGTAAAACATACACACACATATATAATTTCATTATACATAGAAGAAAATAAGATACAATTTGAATTTGCTTTTATTTATAGAGTACGCGACTTCTTTGTTCGGTATATAGTGCATCATGGATTGGTAAACGCAAGAAATAAAGAATGACATTTTCATAATAATAAAAAAAAGCCAGCAACCTCTTTTGATATTTATGGGTGGCCTATTAGCCGCTCTTACTCTAGAATATTATGGCAATGTGAGAAACATTTCTTTTTTTTTATTAGTACATGCATTAATAAAATATATATTATTTTTACATTTGTAGCGTAATATATCAAAAGATTTATATTGTGTGTATCACAGTTTGTAATTACGGTTTTGTCATATTTTGTGATGATGAGAGCAATAATTGCCTAAGTCAATTACATAGGCAAGTAATTACATAAGTCCTATAATTAAAAATAACTGTAAAATAGAAGAGAAAAAAAGGAGAGATGTTAAAATATGAATGTATAGATATACATTTAGATTTTTTAAATTGTGTTATCTTATTTAAATAGTGCTTCAAGTTTCTAACTAAACGAAATAAATAAAGTAGCAATCTATACGTGCTATTATAAAATTATGAAAATTACAGAGTAGTTGAAGTAAAAATCGGATCAACAATGATATAGATACTTATTGCAATTATCGAGGGTTTTATGCATGCCATATATCGCACGTATTTTTACTTTATTTCCTATGATCATGGGAGTAGGTACTAGTAATTACTATGAGAGATCAAACACTAGCCAACAAATAATAAATGCGCTATTGATTGCACATTCCGCCTCCAACTGCCACCATTTCTTTTCCTGCAATATTTCCTTGATGCGCCACTCAATGCCTCGTAGTTATTCAAAACATTCTGTAAAACAGAAATTGATGCCACGATATGGCAATCATTCGCAATCTGAAGTTTCAACAGATATTTTATCTTCTCCAAGTGTTCGGGACTATTACCAACACTTGGCCGCCGTATCCACATATTGGAAAATACGAGCTGTTTTTTCGTAATTTTTATTGCTGCGTTATTACCTTCATATTTATGGCAGTGTAAGTAGAAATGTTAATGAATGTATTTAAAAATCGGGACTCTGATGTCGGCGAGTTGATGAAGAACGTATCCCATATGACATCTTTTATGGAAGCTATTCTCAATTCAATTTTGTGCACGGTTCAGAGAAAACAGCTACAGGTAATGATATTTATCGAAATTATTCTTTTAATATACACTAACAATTTTAATAATTATTTTGTGATAATTCTTTTGCTCTAATAGAAACTGTTAGTAATTAATATAATTATATAGTTTCAAAATATAAAACAAGCTTGCATGAAGTGAAAGATTCGCAATTGCTAATTATATTTGTTAATAAATAAATATAATGCAGTTGAGTACACTAGAATTAAAAATTTAATACTAACAGCAACAGAGTACTAACAATTAAATGGGAAAACTGGCAATTAAGAGCCAAAGTGTACGGGTATTGGTGTGCGAACTTATTATTGTTATATTTTAGTAATAAATGTGTATTTCTTTTTTAATGTACGTTTTGGACCGTTTTTAGTCCATCTATAATATGGGTATAAATATATAAAGATTACATTGGAATTTTAAAACTTGATGTACACAAAATTTTTAGTGAGTCTTCCATTTTGATTATCAATTAATTAATTAAAAATTTGATTGTAACAATAAATTTTGTGTACATCAAGTTTCAAAATTCCAATATATTTTTTATATATTTATACATATGATGGATTAAAACAGTCCGAAATATACATTTAAAAAAAAATACATATTTTTTACTAAAATATAACATTAATAAGTTCGCGCACCAATACCAATGCCTTGGCTCTTATTTGACAGTTTTCCCACTTAATAATTAAAAATTTTAGGTAAAAAAATGATTAATCGATCAAATATCTTAGATCACAAATTTGTAAACATTAGCAATGTTTAAACTTAATCTAACTCTATTTTTACCAGAATTTTAATTCTATAATTTTACGTATTGAATTATTTTCAAAGTTTTTTAAAAATATTCAATTTTCATCAATTTTTTACAGATTTCCTGTGACGTGGAATTTTTCTTACTGTTGACTTTTGTTAAGTTTGTGCAAAACTCACCCAATATGTGACTATTATTTTTATGATTTTTTATGGAACCCGAATCTGTCCGAGTTGATATTGCTCCAAATTATTCTTCTTTTTGTATAAATCATATCACATCGTTTCCTTTTCGTTTATAATTTGTATAGAGTACTTGTCAAGCTCATATCGTATCGTCAAATTGTCATGTATTTCGTCGTTGTTCGTGGAGTATAGCTGATGGTTGAAAGACGAAGCGACGAGTACAGTGCGCAAAACCAAAACATGAGATTTTTTTTACACATTATCAACTTCTTGACATATTAAGTTATTTGGAGAAGAACGATTTTTCTTGTCTTACATTAATTTCATTGTCAGATCATAATCTAACATTAGTTTCGCTTTTATCTGAATTGCGAAAGCAAAGTTACTGATGATATCGTTAATCCATTGATATTTGAATGTGACAGCGACATAAATATCTCAGCAAAGAATGAAATAACTGCTTGCGAATACACTGCGAGAAGAGCGCACGAGCAACATACGTATTGGCGCGAATATTATGACGAAACTATTATGAACAATGAATTATGTATAATGTTGAGGAAACAATCTATCTGCTATGGAATTATGTATGTAAAATGCTTCGAAGAAAAAACTATTAATAAACTTTTATGTATGATAAAGATGGATTAATCCAACGATATTATAAAGAACGTTTAGAACGTTAACATCCAATAAAGCATAACTACATTATCGGCAACAATAAACTATTTAAGAACAGTTTTACAAAACTATTAGAAAAAATAAAAATAATGAAGATTTTTACTTATATTAAATACATATGATACAATAGAAGAATTTATCTTGACAAACAATTAATCAGATACGGATGCAAGAGAGAAATCTCTTTAATTCTTTAAACTTATTCTATAGATGATAATCTGTGCTAATAGCTGATAAATGTTACATAAGATCCGATTTGCAAATGTCTGTATCTTACATGGCGTGTATCAGCGCATAAATCATTAATAATTATTTGTAGAGAATATCCAGGGTTGGGAAAGTTACTTTATAAAACCAACTCGTTACCGTTACCGTTCTTTTTTCTAAAAAGTAACTCGTTACCGTTACTCGTTACCAATTTTAAAAAGTAACTCGTTACCGTTACCGTTACTCAAAAAATAACGAGTCGTTACAATTTCCGTTAGTTTTTTTATATATAACAATAACTTTACATACAATTTTTTTTAATACAAGATCAAATTAAACACTAAAAATTTTTAAACATTGTCTTACAAAGAAACAAGATACCAAAATGAGTTTTCAGTAGTTTCCATGTAATGCTGCATTCCGACACTCTTATCAATATTTTCCTTTGTATGAAAATTATACCGAGTAAATTCAAAAAAAGTAACGATAGAAGTAACTGTTAAATTCGTTACTCGTTACCGAAAAATGTAACGAAGTTACTTTTTCCGTTACAAACAAAATTTGTAACGCCGTTACCGTTACAGTTACCGAAAAAAAGTAACGCGTTACTTCCTAACCCTGAGAATATCGAATATAGTGATGATGGTTCAAATGGCGCCGACATGTCCTCGGTATATGATTCTGATTTTACTCTTAGAAAAAAAATTCAAATATATCAAGATATAAATATGTGAAAAACAGAGATGCTAATAAGAAATACATGAAATTATTATAAGCCTATGTTACACTATATATATATCAAATGAAAATAAGCTAATCTATTTATTCCACAGATTGTGATAAAACTTATAAAAATTTGTAATTTTAGTAATGTAAATAATTATCATATAATTTTAACGAGATCTTTATTATGAGATTATTATATCATTATTCGGACTTTTAAATCTAAGATTTTTATTCTTATGCTTATAATAAATCGATTTATATTGTCACATCCTCTCTTTTTTCCATTCAAAATGATTGTTTTATTTTTATATAATATTTATACTTTACTTGAGCTGCATATTCTATCTTATAATAATATGATAAGAAAATATATAGTACAGATTTATATACATTATATTCCAAAAAACTGACTCTATTCTACTCTATCACATTTATTTTACAACTAACAGAAATACCATATGAATCATATGTACGTACGATTTTTTAACTCTGAGATTAATGATATTGCAAAAATTATATAGACTTTCCCTGATATAATTTTTAATGTTAGTCTGTAAATTGATTTTTATATTGATTGATACCATCGTACCGAACGGAGCGGAGCACAAGTTATGGCAAATAACGATAAATTTTCTCTCTCCCTCTCCCTCTAACTCCCTCCCTCCCTCCCCTCCTTGCCTCCCCGTCACTGCCACCCCCGCTCCCTGCCACCCCCGCTCCCTCCTTCCCTCCCTCCCTTCCTCTCCCTCCCTTCCTCTCCCTTCCTTCCTCTTCCTCCCTTCCTCCCTCCCTCCATCCGTCCCTCTCTCTCTCTCTCGCTTTCTCTCTCTCTGATCTACAAAATAATTTTGATCACGTTTTTTTGTGATTTAAAGATAACTAATAAGAGTGATAGATTTATTAATAGTACAAATAAAACTTTTAAGCTCTTTAACTTTAACTCTTAAGCACGTGTTATCAATTATAATTGCTTCCGAAAAAAAAATTTTTTTACTAAATATTTAGATAAATAAAATCTAATATCATATAAATTTAGAAAATAGTATAACTAAAAAATTCATGTTATTTGGCTGTGTTGCTGAGTATCAATATATTTCCCATTTTAGTTGTATTCTTAAAAATATAATGGTTCTTCATTCAAGCATTAAATATCTAAAAAAATAAACAGTCAACATGTCAATAGTTTACTTTATTTCGCTGCTTGATTAAACTACCGTCGGTAGATGTATGCTAATGGAATTTTATTCTGTATATGTAATTGTTGTATGTGTGTATAGTTTCATAGTAGTAGATAGACTGTTTCCTCAAAACTATCGACGACTCGTCGTCCTCGGTAGTCGCACCTTCTCGTTTGTGCGAGCATATGTTTCTTGTGTGTTCTTTTCTTGTTAAACTCGAAAAGAAAAGTTGAAACCGGATGTAGTAATAGACTTTTATTAAATCTAATAAGAACTAAAATCGATCATAATATCATCAACGATAACAGTGCTAAAATAAAATCGAATCAATCTGATGAGATTTTGCCGAAAATTTTGCCTAAATACGAAGTGACTATCTGCTCAGAGACTTATGACGAGATCTTTATTATGACAATTGATAATGACATCTCGTCGATTGAAAACGATGATATTTGTGTAATTTTGAAGATAATAAAATATGTGAAAGGTGGAAAAATCATACATGTGAGCTTTTGTATAGTGTGTATACTATTTTTGGTGTCAACATTTTTGGTGTATTCCATATTGCCAGAGCTTCGGAATGTACACGGTTTTATGCTGCGCAATTACAGCGGTGCATTGTCTGTCTCATACATAATTTCGATTGTTAATATTCTAATCAACGCTGATGCTGTACATTATTCAATCTGTATTACAGTCGGTACAGTATATTTAAATCATATAATTATGCAATTATTATAGCGTAGGGGAAACTAGGGTAAAACCGGATAGGCGGATCAAATTGGATACCTCCGTTTCTTCGTGAGTAGTGTTATTATCTTTGGCTAACTCGTGTTATTAGTTGTAGATTGATGTCAACATTATTTTGAGATGAACCGTGCCCATGTGCATACGATATTTCTTTTTTGAGAGAAGTTCAAAATTTTCGGGCCAAAAATGATCGATATCGGGGCAACAATCGAGTCGTTATGGACTTTTTCTACACAGAGCATCTGTTTCGGTAAATACATCATTGCATTCTGTACATATTAGAGAGTATATCTACACTAATTTTGATCGTCACTTTGTATGTCAGAATATACAACTGCCGTATTTGTTACTTTCCCTGTGTTGGGATAAAACCAGGTACCTACCATTTCATGTAATGAAAAGAGGAAGAACTGTTATCCTGACTTTTGTCTCCCTACAAAAAGCAATTGGAAACAGAAACTATCACTCAGAAAAAGAAACCACTAAAAAAAGCTTTTTAAGACCCCTAAAGTTAAAAAGTTAAATAAGGAAGTCCTACAGCAATATCGAACAAGAGGATATCTTTATTTGTGATTTTTGTCAATAGAATACATTTCTATATCGTATTTTGATTAAAATAAATGTAGATTTTGTAATTGCACAGTATTTTACATGTTTTCAAATGGGTACCTGGTTTTACCCTACCGGTAAGGTATTTTGACTTTTCCAAAAAGTCTTGTTATCCTTGGTAACCAAATATTTTTTTTCAGCAACTAGCCTCATTTTCTCATAGTTTAAGATCCACCGAAGACTACTAATGGTCAGCAAAATTTTTTTTGCTCCCTGATTTTTTGTAGGAAGTCAAATCCAAAAAAGTACTCGGTTTTACCCTACTTTCCCCTATATTTCAGGCATACTAATATATATTCACATATTACTTCTTAATAACTTAAATATATGTTTTGTTAAAAATGCAAGAATTAATGTGAATTTAAATTAGAAATATAAAGCTCTATAGATAATAATCTGGAAGAGTAACAAATGGCAATATGAGCCAAGCGCAGGTATTAGGGCGCACTAAGTTTATTTTTAAAAACGAGTTAGTATAAAGTTCATGTATAGCGGACGTTTCGGCTCTTTTTTGGAGCCATCCTCAGCGCACTTGTTTAATTCGCAAGTTCCTACACTAAATTAAACATTGATACTCATTAATACATTATTGTCTGACTTTATATATAATGTGTCTAGACACACTGATTTTATTTTATTTTATATTTATTCGTAATTTTAACTTTCTGACTTATATATAATGCGAACCGTGTAGGAAGTTGCGAATTAAACTAATGCGCTGAGGATGGCTCCAAAAAAGAGCCGAAACGTCCGCTATACATGAACTTTATACTAACTTGTTTTTAAAAATAAACTTAGTGCGCCCGAATACCTGCGCTTGGCTCATATTGCCATTTGTTACTCTTCCAAATTAATGTGAAATTTAATGAATGATAAATTTTAGATGCACTTTAACATATAACTACTCTAAATTTGTGTAAACAAATATATTTTTTTGTGTTTTTGAGTTTTTGCAGAGTTATATCTTGAATCGACATTTTACTTAATTTACTATCAGTACATATTTATGAAATATATCATCTTTGCTATAAAATTTTAGTATAGACAGCTAGACTAAATCTATTTTTAAACGGAGAAATGTAGTAGTAACTATAAGTCTCCCATGTGCATTTTAACGCACGCTCATTAATTAATATGTTATTTATTTCGTTTTTAGCTTTTTTAAACTACTTTTGTTCTTTGGCAAGCTACTTCTGGTTAAATGTGATGAGTATCGACATGTGGTGGACATTTAGGTAAGTTGTCAAATATTCCATATATTATACTTTATCTTTAACTTGGCTCATCTTAACTTACCTTTATATGATTGATTTATATGTATTGTACAACACGACACGACAAAATAATTTTCTGTAATATATATAAACATATTATATGTTATATATATTGAGAGTAACGTAAAGACAAAAACGGGGAATGATATAACATTTTGAATTAATTAAACAGCATTTTTTTCATGTTATGTTGTTGTGTGACAGTATAAACAACTATTTGGCTTATAATATTAGAAGTTTGGAGTATAAACATAATAATTATGATTTAAAATAAACAGTTTTTTGGAAGATCTCTATTATTGCATAAAGGTTTTCAAAGGATTATTTTTAATTTTGTGAAATCCAATTAAATTTTTGAAAGCGAAAATGGCATATTAGTTAATAAACATTATGAAATATTTGTAAAATATTTTTATCTGATCTATAATAATTCACGATATATATAACGTAATAAACTTTCCCTGAAAATTATTAAATAGAAATACCAGCAGATTAGAGCCAAGGCGCGGATATTGGTGCGCGGACTTATTGTTAAATTTTATGAACAAATGTGTATTAAAAATGTATGTTTTGGACCATTTTTTGCTCCATCTTCAGCATGGCTTTAAAAATGTAGAAATTAAATTAGAGTTTTTAAAACTTGACATGCACAACATTTGTCGTTGCAATCAAATTTCAAATTAAAATTAATAATCGGAAGCGAGGCTTACTAAACTCGTGTAGAATCTGTATTAGTAGACAATGTCCAAACCCTATCGCCACGTATATCGTCGATGGTTTACGATATAATGACGATCTTTAAAATTCGACTGCAACAACAAATATTGTGCATGTCAAGTTTTAAAAATTCAATTTAATTTTTACATTTTTATACCCATGCTGACGATGGACCAAAAAACGATCTGCAACGTACATTTTTAATGCACGTATGTTATTAAAATTTAATAATAAGTTGGCGTACCACTACCTGCGCCTTGACTTTTATCTGCCAGTATTACAAATTAATAGTTTTGTGTTCTGAACCTATATATGTTGCTGTTATTATTTATTTTTCCTAAAATTTTTTTGGACGTATTATAAACTTAATATTTCATCTTTTTTTTTATTTCATGTGTAACAATAAAGCAACACACGATATCTTTTGAACAATAATTGACTTTAAATTTTTTTTATCAAAAATTTGTCTCGTGCAGCTAAATTAAAATTTAGATTGCCATTGTTGCGTCTATATACTTAATGGTATATATAAATATATGGTAGTTTTTCTGAATGTTATACAAATATATTAAACTATTTTTCATAATAATCTAGTCGTGTGGTTTGTCGTATTATATAAATCTATTTTTGTAGAACGGACTTTCGAGAAAGCCTCGATCAAAAGCAAATTATTATTTTAATATGCATTTACATTTTGATTTTTTAAATCTATTTTTGGCTAAATATGACGTGTAAATTGTGTTTTGCAGAAGATTCAATTCGTTACAAAGAAACATCAGACAACGAGAAAAAAAAGATTGGTGTTTTATGTGATCTTTGCGTGGGGTTTACCCTTTATCTTCGCTATTATCAGTGTCATTATGGATTATGTTTCCGAATATTTGCCGGAGATTTTGCAACCAGGATTTCGCAAAGGCTGCTGGTTCGTTGGTAAATGGATGTCTCTTACAGATAATTCTATTAATGTCACATTTTAAGATACTGTGAAAAACAATATAATTCTTTATTTTATTATACTTACAGAAAAGAGAGCGTATGCGTTGTATTATTACGGATTCAGAAGTATTTGCATCATTAGTAGCATTTGCTTATCCATCTCTACGGCATTGAAGATCGCGCGTTACGAAAAGGAAATAGGCAATTGTTTGACAGATTCGGAAAGCAAGAGATATAATGACAATAAGAAATGGTTTGTATTCAAACGTTGTTGCAGCACTGACAATTTATCTTGTCAATGATATTTTTGTCGACATATTTTTTCCAACATCTCTGCTAACAGTATTACTAATCGATGGATCTGCATTCCTGATAGAAGAAAGAGATGATTATTTGTAGGCAACACTTTCTTTGTGTACTCATTCTCTTTTCTTATTTTATTTCATTTACATAATCTATAAAAAAGATATACACTATATAAAGAAATAGAAAATACTTTTTATAAACTAAAAGTTAGGTTATTTTCAAATCTCTAAAATTTGACAAAAAATTATCGTAAATAAACAAATCAGAAAGTATTTTGAAGTTTGAAGTTTCTTAAATTTTAACGCACTAAGTAATTTTTCAGAATTTTTTTTTCCTTGTTCTGTGCTTTAGAAAAGAACATATTGTTTTGTTGCTAAAAATCACATATTTTTGAAAAAGTACCGTGTAGCTTCAAAAATTTTTCTACCGATATTTAAGTGATTATGCCTAGTCAGAAATTTTCAAACTGTCGATTTTGGGAATTTCACATTTTCCTAAAGTACATAATGTTAGAAATATTCACTGAAAGTTCAAGTTAATCCGTTTAAATTTGTTGGAGATATACAATCGTAAGTATACGTTCCTTTAAGGGCTCCTCGCAGATATAGCGCGATAATTGCGCTAAGGAAAACGTTGTCTCTTTCTATCTGCTTGTGAGCCATATTGTATGCTGCTTGTATTAGTATATACGAAGGATCTTATAAACTGTGTAGTAGCAAATTCAAAAAACTTTCAAGCCAACGTACACGAAACTCAGAGAAAGGGTCGAAGGCCTCCCTTGCACTCCCCCCGTGTGTGTGTGTGTGCGCGCGCGTGCTTCCTGTCCATGCATGTACTTTCGTATATTTCAAACTTTCTTTGTTAATAACTTTTTAATAAGCAACGAACGACACACATACACACTCACACACACACACACACACGCGCGCGCGCGCGCGCGCGCGCGAGGGCGGTGGGAGGGGGACCCCCCTCCCGCATCCACCCCGCCGGTAGGCAGAGTGGACCTCGCTTTACAATGTAGCATGTACTTTGTAAGTTGTAAAGCGAGATCCACCCTGCCTACCGGCGGGGTGGGTGCGGGAGGGGGTCCCCCTTCCACCGCCCCCGCGCGCGTGTGTGTGTGTCGCTTGTTGCTTATTAAAAAGTTATTAACAAAGAAAGTTTGAAATATACGAAAGTACATGCGTGGACAGGAAGCACGCGCGCGCACACACACACACACGGGGGGAGTAGAAGGGGGGCCTTCGGCCCTCCTCCCGCACCCACCCCGCCGGTAGGCAGGGTGGACTTCGCTTTACAATGTAGCATGTACTTTGTAAGTTGTAAAGCAAGGTCCACCCTGCCTACCGGCGGGGCGGGTGCGGGAGGGGGGCCGAAGGCCCCCCTTGCAGTCCCCCGTGTGTGTGTGTGCACGCGTGCGCGCGTGCTTCCTGTCCGTGCATGTACTTTGGTATATTTCAAACTTTTTTTGTTAATAACTTTTTAATAAGCAACGAGCTAATTTAAATTTCCCGAGAAATTTTGTTATTGAGCTGCATAATGTATATGTCAAACACACGTAATTTTAAGAAACAAGACAGCGTGTTTTTTTCTTTAAGTACAGAGGATATAAAAGATTTTTAAATTATCGATAAAGCGTTGAAGTTTTAACTTCAATGCTTCAGCTTTAAAATGATTTTAATTTTTTTATCTACGATGACTTTTCGCCGAGTTTTGGCGAGTGGCCTTCACTTGGACACAGTACAATTGGACACGGTGCAAATGGACACGTTGCAAATGGACACGAAACTTTGCACACGGCTCAATTGGACACAGTGCATTTGGACACAATAATTTTTGACACAGTAGCTTTTGGACACAGAAGAAAATTAATTTGGACACCGTTCAGTAGCACACCGGTCAGTTGCACACCGTTCAGTTGCACACCGTTCAGTTGCACACATAAAAATGCACACCGTTTAGTTGGACACATAAAAATGTACACCGTTCAGTTGCACACCGCTCAGTTGCACACCGTTCAGTTGCACACCGTTCAGTTGCACACCGCTCAATTGCACACCGGTCAGTTGCACACCGCTCAGTTGCACACCGCTCAGTTGCACACCGCTCAGTTGCACACCGCTCAGTTGCACACCGCTCAGTTGCACACCGCTCAGTTGCACACCGCTCAATTGCACACACACACACACACACACGGGGGGGTGCAAGGGGGGCCTTCGGCCCCCCTCCCGCACCCACCCCGCCGGTAAGCAGGGTGGACCTCGCTTTACAACTACGGTGGGCAAATTAACGGTGTGCAACTGAACGGTGTGCAACTGAACGGTGTGCAACTGAGCGGTGTGCAACTGAGCGGTGTGCAACTGAGCGGTGTGCAACTGAGCGGTGTGCAACTGACCGGTGTGCAATTGAGCGGTGTGCAACTGAACGGTGTGCAACTGAACGGTGTGCAACTGAGCGGTGTGCAACTGAACGGTGTGCATTTTTATGTGTCCAACTAAACGGTGTGCATTTTTATGTGTGCAACTGAACGGTGTGCAACTGAACGGTGTGCAACTGACCGGTGTGCTACTGAACGGTGTCCAAATTAATTTTCTTCTGTGTCCAAAAGCTACTGTGTCCAAAATTATTGTGTCCAAATGCACTGTGTCCAATTGAGCCGTGTGCAAAGTTTCGTGTCCATTTGCAACGTGTCCATTTGTACCGTGTCCAATTGTACTGTGTCCAAGTGCACCGCTCCCGTTTTGGCAGTTTGAAAATAACTCAATTTTTAAAATATGAGAAATGTTCCTTATTTTTTTTTGAATAGTCTTATTGCTGCCATTTCAATCGTATGCGTGTTGTTTTGAGAAAGTCTTCAATTCTTGAAATGTGACGAATGAATAGTAAGAATAAAATTGATGAATGCATTTATTTCATAAAGGATATCAAATGTTTTGAAAATTTCTTTAAAAAAATTTATAACTATCTCTTTTATTTCTATCTTAAGATTGTAATTTGTTCCATTATTTTTTAAAAATAACTCGATTAATAATATTTTTATAATTGTTATTATATATATATATATATATACATATATATATATATATATATATATATATATACATACATATATATATATATATATATATATATATATATATATATATATACAGGGTGGTCCATTTTAAAAGAGCCAGTCAAGTATCTCGAAAAATATGGAAGATACGGAAAAACGTTTCAGACAAAAGTTGTTTGGTTCGAAGGGGGACATAAGATGGTGCCATTGATGCGACCTTGGATAGTCATTTGAAGGTCACATGAAGGTCACTTTCAATTTCTTAAATGGAAACCCCTATTTTTTATTGCATATTCTTGTAGCTTATCTCGAGAGCTTTTCAGAACACTATAATAAAGTATTTTTTCATTAACTACTTTTTGAGTTATTTTATATTTTAATCTGACATATTTTGATATAAAAAATAAAATATCTCGTAAAATATTTAGTTTTCGATAATCTTACCGTAATACTTTTATGTACAGAATAATGAGACAAATCAATTGGTATAAAAAAAAACAAATAATTGTTTAAAAAAATACATTGTAAATAATTACATACTTTTTCTTAAAAACAATTATTTTTTTTTATACTAATTGATTTGTCTCATTATTCTGTACATAAAAGTATTACGGTAAGATTATTGAAAACTAAATATTTTACGAGATATTTCATCTTTTATATCAAAATATGTCAGATTAAGATATAAAATAACTCAAAAAGTACTTAATGAAAAAATACTTAATTGGAATGTTTTGAAAAGCTCTCGAGATAAGCTACAAGAATATGTAATAAAAAATGGGGGTTCCGTTTAAGAAAACGTCGATCACATTGATCTCACCTTGAAAAGGTCACTCAAGGTCAAATCCATATTTTTATCATGTGGCCCCCTCCGAACCCTACAACTTTTGTTTGAAACATTTTTTTCGATAAAGCTTACTTTCCCAGATATTTTACAGTTTCAAGTTAAAAAACTCACCCTGTATATATAAAGAGTGAGTCACGAGAAACTACCTTCTAAGATATCTTCATAAATATTAATGTTTCACAAAAACATTTAAGACAAAAGTTAAATAATTTTAAAAGAGCTACATTTTAGTCGTCTTAGTTTTTTGTTAGGTGGAGCCAGATGACACAAATGTTTATGTTTAAAATTAATATTTATGAAGATATCTTAGAAGGCAGTTTCTAGTGACTCACCCTGTATAAGAGTATATGTATATATACATATGTACATGTGTTTGCAGGTTCAATCTGTATCTGAAGCTATTTATTCTGCTGTTTATCATTATGGGAATAGAATGGTCCATGATGACAGCGATCTGGTTCTTTGAAAATAGGTCAAATTATTTAGTTTATGCTATTTATTTAGTGGATATAATGCAGAATCTTTGCATCTTTATTATATTTGCGTGGAAAAAGAATATCAAGCAGATGTTATTGAAGCGATTCGGCTGCGATTTGTTTTCAGAAGATTGATGTGCAACAAATGCAACATCGTCAAGATGCCTTTGCACAAAAAGATAAGTTCTTGCAAACAAAGAATATGTCACGAAAAATATTTGTCCGGTGAGACTAAACTCTAATGTTGCAATGCGTAAAAAAAAAAATCGTCGCAGAACCGGGATCAATAGTTCATTAGCAATTAATTATAAAAATTACGTATTTTTGATATTCTGTAGTTCCATAAGTTATTCTACAAAAATTTAAGTCAACTTCCATAAACTACAACATTTTGCCTACAAAACGCTTTTTTAAAATTTTTTACGATTTTTTTTTTTGACCGAGTTACACAATTTTACAATTAAACGTGTATTTTTTAAAAATATGACAGGTAAAAGATTTTTAAAAATTATCACGTCAAAGTTGAAACTATATGCTTCAAAATGCTTTTTTAATTTTTTGTCTACGATACTATTTCACCGAGTATCGACAATATTTCTAAAAAATACAGACTTTTTTTCAAAGCCATCTGATTTGACCAAAGAAAAAATTCGGAAAATTAATAAAAAGTATTTTGTAAGAAAAATGTGTGTCAATTGTAAAACTTGACTTAAATTACTCGAGAGAAACTTTTTTATCGAGCTGCAGAGTATGTATCAAACATACGTAATTTTAAGAAACAAAACAAAGTGTTCTTTTTTTTAAAGCACAGAAAATAAAGAAAGATTTTTGAACTATCGATAAAGCGTTAAAAGTTAAAACTTCAAACATTGAAATGTTTCTCAAATTTTTTGTATACAATGATTTTCTGTCGAGTTTCAGCGGTTTGAAAATAATCCAATTTTTAGAAAAATAATAGGAAATAATTGTTTTATGAAAAATTGTTCAATATTTTTTTTAATAGTGTATTACTGCCCCTTCAATCGTATGCGTGTTGTTTTGAGAAAGTCTGCAACTTTTGAAATGTAGCGAATAATGAGAATAAAGTTAATGTATTTCATAAAGGAAATCACATCTTTTGAAAATTTCTTAAAAAAGATTTACAGTTCCTTCTTTTTTTTTCTTAAGATTGTAATTTGTTCCATTACTTTTAAAGATAATTTAATTAATTGTATTTATAATTGTTATTTTATTTTATATATATACATGTATAAGTATATATGTATATACAAATATACACATGTTTATTTGTAGGTTCAATCTGTATTTGAAGCTATTTATCATGCAGTTTATCATAATGGGAATAAATTGGTCCATCATGACAGCGATTCGTCTAAAGATTTGTCTATCTTTGTCATCTGAGGTTATACTGTTACGTCCGGTGGACTCCACGATTCTTTTCTTTCACTAAAACTCTTTTACTGATACTAGAAAGCTACGTTCTAAAACCCCTCTGCACCCGACGCAAACAATAAACCAAGAAATATCTAGCAGGCGAGACTAATTCTCCGGAACGATATTAGAGAACTAAACCATGTGACGGATCAATAAATATTCAAACACAGGGGTCTATTCTAAAAGACTTGAAAATTTTAAACAAAAGATAAAAGACCCTCAAACGTTAGATATCTAAATCATGTGAACGCGAAAGACAAACAGATAGATCAAATATTCGAATTCTAAGGTCAGCGTAACAGATTTAAGAATTTTAAAACAAAAGATAAGGGGAAGAACGGGGACAATTTTACTGATGTAACTATGATACGTGATGGAAACCCGCAATACTTGACACCACGTGCTCGCCTGCCAGACTACCGACCATGCTTGTGTGTTATCTGTTTGAGATAAATTTCAAGAGAATAATAAAAATGTCAATTTAGCTGATCATGGCAGGCTCTCCAATAGGCAGGACTTAGCTTCTAAAAACAAAAGTCTATACCAATAGACGCAATCTCCTGGACTTTCTTTGGAACAGAGACACCTTCAATTCATCGGAGGGCAATAATGAAAGATTTGATTCGTTAAAAAAGAGTTCAGTTTGTCTAATAGAGAGCATAGGAGAGGGTACGGGAGGAAATGCTAAGATTCGAGGATACGCGAAATCCTGCTTTGAAAAATTCATTCTGTCTTCAGCTCTCGATACTTTCATTTCAATTTTCAATTTAGCGAGTAGTCAGTTTTGGCTTCCGGTTCATTTATTTCCTTTCTTAGCTCTAAGAGTTGAGTGCAGAGAGCGAATTCCGCGATAACATAAAGGACTTATGTTGGTGTATCACCTAAGAAACCAGTGGTGATAAGTAATAAGTTGCAAGGAAATAATTATTAACTAGCATCACAAGATCATCAAGCGGATCTCCGAGCTACCTTTCCATATAGCCAACTCTTCTGAGACAAATATAGAGTTGCTTCTCCAATTCAGCAAGAATTAAATTTGTCATCTATGTACACAACAAGTAGTGAGTTCACTAAAAAAATTTTTTTTCTTCTCTTGTTTTTTTTCTCTTATATCATTTTCTTTCCTCCCTTCCTTCCTTCTAAAGGAAACAGTTTGCAATCTTGAAAATTATTTCAATCTTTAATTATGTATTTACACATACATTTTTATTGATTATATTATATATTTATTTATCAGACTTCCGTTTCCGGTGAGCGAGAGAGAGTATTGTAGAAAGCGTACAGTGCGAAAAGTAGAGAAAGTGAGGAGACAGGGAAGTGAGTGAGAGAGTGAAAGGTGTGCACGTGAGGAGTGAGGTGAGGGGAAAGTGGAGAAGTAAGGGTGGAGGTACGGGAGAAGGTGATAGAAGTAGGGAGGCGGAAAAGATAGAGTAGAGCAGAGTAAGGTTAGGAAGAGAGAGAGAGGATCACGTGGTAGGAGAAGTGAAGAACCGGGAGCGTGAAATAGGTAGAGCGGTGACATACGGCAGAGAGAAAGGAATACAGAAGTTAGGTAGAGAGGCGAACGCAGGGATAAAGGCAGAGGCAGAAGAGGAGGGGGAATAAGCACGGACAATAGAGGAGGTAGAGAGGCGACAGGAACAGAGGATTAGATCAGGAAAAATAACAAGGAAGAAGAGATGGAGGATAAGACAAAGAAGGAATTATTGAAGACGGGGGAGGTGAGAAGGGGGAGCACGGGGAGTTTAGATGAGATGTGGAAAAGAAAAAGGGAAGTGATAGAGAGAGAGGCAGGAGAAAAAGGGGGCGAAGATGTAGGGGAGGGTAGGAAAGGGAAAAGGGTTCAAAGGTCACCGGTGAGGGGATCGGAAGGGGGGGAGTAGGAGAGATGGAATGGTGGAGGGAAATGAAGGAGGAATGGAAAAAGGAATTAAAAGAAGGGTTAAAGGGGGTGAAGGAGGAAATGAGGAAAGAAATGCAGAAAGATAGGGAGATGATAGGGGAGATGTTAAGGGGATACATGAAAGACCTAAGAGAGGAAATAGATGGGATAGTGAGGAGACAGATGGAGGAAATGGATGAGAGAGGGAGGGTGGAGAGAGAAGAAATGAGGGGAAAGATGGAGGCGCTGGAGAACGAATGGCGAGAGATGAAGCTTAGTGAAGGGGGGGGGGAGAGAAGAGGAGGGGAATTAGAGGGGAGAATTAAAGAAATAGAAATAAGGATGGTGATGAAGGAAAGAGAGGAGAGAAGGAGGAATATTGTAGTAAGAGGAGTGAAGGGGGGAGAAAGAGAGGTGAGAGCGAGGGTAGAGGAAGTTTTAAAAGAGATAAAAATAGAGGCTAGGGTAGAGGAGGTGAGATGCTTAGGAAGTAAGGAGGGGGGAAAAGGGACGGCAATAGTGAAAATAGATGAAGTAAAGAAGAAGAAAGAGATAATGAGAAAGAGAGGAGAAATAAAGGGCAGAGATATAAGATTGGATGATGACTTAACATGGAGGGAAAGAAGGATGAGATGGTTAATAGAGAGTGTGGCAAGGAGAGAGAGAGAGAAAAAGGTAAGAGAGTATGGGTAGGATATGGAAAAGTGCAAATAAATGGTATATGGTGGAAATGGAATGAGGGAGAGGAAGAGTTAAGGGATGGGGAGGGAAGAGGGTGGAAAGATCAGGGGGAAGAATAAGAGTAGGAGAGGATAGGGAGGGAAGAAAGATAGTAGGAGAGGAAGAGGAAGGTGAGAGGGGAAAGAGGGGCATGGGGAGAGGAGAGGAGAGGGAGGGGAAGGAAAAGAGAGGGGGAAGGGAAGGTATAGGATGGGTTTCTGGAATGTAGCGGGGCTGAAGAATAAGGATAGAGATTTCTGGGAGGGTCTGAAAGGGTGGGATGTTATGATATTGTGTGAAACGTGGATGGATAATAAAAGCTGGGAGAGGGTAAGGGATAAGATGCCGAGGGGATACGTATGGGAAATGCAGTGGGCCGGAAGAAAGAATAAGAAAGGAAAGGTGATGGGTGAAATGATTTTGGGAATAAGGGTAGGGTTAAAGGTGGAGAAGGAGAAGGAGAGGAGAAATAAAGAAGGGTTAATGACAAATAAGGTATGATTAGGGGAATGGTGGAGGATAGTAGGGATATATGTGAATAGGGATATAGAGAAGAAATTAGAGGAGTTGAGGGGGTGGATGGAGGAAAGAGAGGAGGGAGTGCGAGTGTTGATAGGAGGAGACTTTAATGCAAGAACGGGAGAAGAAGGGGGAGGAGTGGAAGAGGGAGGTGAGGAAGAGGGGGAAGGAAGGTGCAGGAACTCGAAAGACAAAAAAGTGAATGGTGAAGGGAAGAGATTGTGTAGGTTCCTGGAGGAACAAGGGTGGTCAATATTGAATGGGAATGTAAAGGGGGACGTGGAAGGTGAATGGACGTATACGGGGGGAAGGGGGGAATCGGTAATTGACTATGTGGTAGGGGATGAGA
The DNA here is from genome assembly GCA_009859135.1 of Formica selysi. Classification (NCBI taxonomy): domain Eukaryota; kingdom Metazoa; phylum Arthropoda; class Insecta; order Hymenoptera; family Formicidae; genus Formica; species Formica selysi. The sequence goes on from WHNR01000040.1 coordinate 413,243, forward strand.
GAACGAGGGAAGGGGTAGAGAAATTGATGGTGGACGCGAGGGTGGACTCGGATCGTCATCCGCTCACAGTATGGATAAGGGGGGTGAGTTGGGAGGAAAGCGAGAGGGGAGCAAGAAGCGGGGGCAGAGTGAGGAGAGGAGTGTGGACGATGGAGGGTAGAAAGGTGTTTGGGGAAGAGTTTGGGAAAAGGGAAGGAAGGAAGGAAGGAAGGAATAGAGGAGGAGTGGGGGGAGTTGAAGGGTAGGGCGTTGGGAGCGTTAGAAAAGGCGGAAGAGGGAAAGCAACGAAGGGAGAAAAAAGGATGGTGGGATGAGGAATGTAAGGAGGGGAAAGAAGTGGTCAGGAGGGAGCTAAGGAGATGGAGGAGGGAGGGGGAATAGGGGATAAATATGGAGAGGAAAAGAGGAGGTACAAGGTCATATGTGAGGAAAAGAAGAGGGAGGAAGCTGAGAGGTGGGAGAGAGAGGTGAGGGAGGTAAAAACGGAAGGGCAGATTTGGAAGATAATAAATAGAGAAAGAAGGAACAAGAAGAGAGTGAATGAGGGGATAGAAATTGAAGAATGGGATGGTTATTTTAGAGGGCTCTTGGAAGGAGTGGAATGGAGGGCAATAAGGGGGGCAGAAAGGAAGATGGGGAAGGATGAAGAGGAGGAAATCAGAAGGGAGGAGGTTAGAAAAGGAAGTTGAAGGATGGCAAGGCGGCGGGGGGGGGATGGAATACCGAATGAGGTGTGGAAGTATGGAGGAGAAGAGGTGGAGGAGGGGATTTGGGAAGTGTGTAGAAGGATTTGGAAAGGGGAAGAGTGGCCAAGAGAATGGAGGGAGGGTATAATAGTGCCGATACTAAAAAAAGGGGAGGGGGATAGGGTAGAGGAATATAGAGTGGTAACGTTAACCCAGACGGGGTATAAGGTGTATGTAGCGATATTGGCGGAAAGGTTGAGGAATGAGGTGGAACGGAAGGGTTTGATACCGGCAAGTCAGACGGGGTTTAGAAAGGGAGTAGGGACGATAGACAACATATATGTGCTCAATTATTTGATTAATAGGCAGGTAGGAGAGAAAGGAGGTAGAATGATAGCGATGTTTTTGGACCTAAAGGCGGCTTTTGATTCGGTGGATAGAGGGGTGTTAATAGAAGCGATGAGGGCAAGGGGAGTAAGGGAGGGTCTAATTGAGAGGTGTGGGGAGGTATCGAGGGAAACGGTAAGTAGGGTGAGGGTGGGAAAAGGGAGGGGAGGGGTTCTGGACGGTGAGGGGGGTGAGACAGGGTTGCCCGTTGAGTCCATGTTTGTTTACGTTGTTGTTGGCGGACGTGGATGACGAGTTGAAGAGGGGAGGGTGGGGTGGGGTCAGGCTGGGGGAGGGAAGGTGTATACATTGGCATATGCGGATGACATAGTGTTGTTGGCGGAGGATGAAGGAGGAATGAAGGGGATGATAGGAAAGTTGGAGAGATATATGGACAGGAAGGGTTTGGAGGTGAATGTGGCGAAAACTGAAGTAATGAGATGTAGGAAGGGAGGAGGGAGATGGAAGAAAATAAAATGGTTTTGGAAGGGAAAATTGTTGGAGGAGGTGAGGGAGTTTAAGTATTTGGAGTACACGGTGAGATCGAATGGAAAACAGGATGCACATGTAAGGGAAAGGGTTAGGAAGGGAGCAGCGTTATTAGGTCAGGTGTGGGGGATGGGAAAAAGGAGGTTTGGTGGGGATTGGGGAAAAAGGGTTTGGTTGTTTGATAAGCTAGTGTGGTCGGTGGTTAGTTATGGGGTGGAGGTGTGGGGTTGGAAGGAGAGGGAGAGGGTGGAAAAATTGCAGGACAGGTATTTGAAGCGGGTGTTAGGAGTGGAAAGATATACGCCGGGATATATGGTAAGGGAGGAATTGCAGAGGGGGAGGGCGGGTATGAGAGCTTGGAATTTTGAAAAGAAATTGGAGAATGGTAAGGGGGGAGAGCTGGCTAGGAAGTGTTGGGAAGAGATGAAGGGAAGAATTAGGAGGGGAAAAGAAGGGAAGGGCTGGGAGGAGAAGAGGAGGGGATTTATAGAGCAAAGGGGGTGGAAAATGGAAGAGATGGTGAAATTAAGGGAGATAGGGCAATTAAGGGGTGAGAAGGTGATTGAAAGAGAAAGAAAGTTGCAGAAAGAGGAAAGATGGATGAGGATATGGGGGTCGACATATAATAGGTGGTATAAGTGGGTGAAAGGGGAAGGAGTGCCAGGGTATTTAAAAAAAGCATGGGGGAATGCAGATGGCAAAGGATGGCAAGATTTAGACTAGGGAATGGGATGAGGGAAGGGAGATACTGGGAAAGGGAGGAGGGAAGGAAATGCAGGGAGTGCGAGAGGGTGTTGGAGTCATGGGAACATGTTTGGGAGGAATGCACGGATTGGGGGAAGGAAGGTGTGTGGCAAGAAAATGTGGGGATGGTATTAGGGGAGGAGGGGGAGGGGGAGAGGTGGATGAGAGAGTTGGAAGAAAGAAGGGGGAAAGGGAAGAATGAGTGGAGGAGTAGGGAAGTGGATGAGGGAGAATGTGACTTGTAAACGGAAACTGAGGTCCATAGGCATAAGTAGTAGTTAAGACAGCGTAGTTGCGTAGTGTGTGTGTGTTAGGTAGGTAGGATAAGGAGTTTTAGGATAAGAAGGCGAGATAGGTTAAGTATTTTCTTGTATAAGAAAAAAGATGTATCGCGTTGTTTTTTTTTTGTATGTTTTTTTTTGTATGATATTGGATGTTTTGTAATCCCAAGGGGAACAATAAAGATTATATATATATATATATATATATATATATATATATATATATTTATCAAATATTTTGCATATTCTTCTTCCTCTTCCTCTCTCATCCATGGGTTCGCAAGTGGGTATTAAGACATAATAGTATTAAGACATTGACATAATCGGCATTCACGCTTTATTCTGAATCCGCAAGAATCTTCTTTCCTTCACGAGTTCGTAAGTATGATAGCATTAGAACATTGACATAAGGTCATAGTCGGCATTCCTGTTTTATTCTGAACTCACAAGAATCTTCTTCCACACATCATCTCTATACTAATTTTCATCATTAAACTCTTATATTAAAATCTTTAATTTCTTATTTCTTCTTTAAATTTTTTTATATTATTATTAATATTTTATTTTCGATAATATAATCGAGTAGCAATTAAAATTCAGCGCGGGAATTAATGAGCGTACATTATTTGTACCCCGTAAACATTATCAATAACTTACCATCTTACTCATTTCCTTATGGAGAATTAAAAAGTATTATCAAACACTTAGTTTCCACTACTAATAAATTTCTTAATCAACACCCTAATTTAGTCCTTACACGTGCAGATAAAGGCAACATCACGATCGCTTTAGATAAGGATAAATACATAAACAAAGTAGAAAACTTATTAAACGATAGGAACACATACTCCATCTTGAAAAAAGATTCCACGAATAAACTTACCAATAATCTTCGGGAACTATTGACAAGATGGAAGAACGCTAATTTTATTTCTGCCGCAACTTATAAATCATTGTTCTGCAGTGACGGGGGGTTGCCGAGAGCATATGCTCTTGCCAAAATACACAAACCTAATTGCCCTTACAGACTAATTGTTTCTGTGCTAAACAGTCCTTTATATTATTTAGCCTCCTTCTTACACAAGATCATGTTCAAAAGTTTTATACATATAACGTTATATACATATAACGGAAAATGTTAGTTTAATTTCGCTTGATGTGGTGTCTTTGTTTACGAACATACCTATAGAAACGGCTCTAGACAATATATCTGAAAGATGGAATTTCATTTCTGTTAATTGCGACATCCCTAAAACTGAATTTTTATTAGCGACTAGATTTGTACTGAATTCAACTTCTTTCATTTTCAATAATGTTATATATCAACAAACCTTTGGACATCTATGGGATCTCCATTGTCACCCATTATTGCTGACATTGTGCTACAGGATTTGGAGAAAAAAGCACTGTCAAATTTAGCATTCACCCCTCCTTTTTACTTCAGGTTTGTTGATGATATCGCACTTGCAGTTCTATCTAACTTAATTGACCACACATTAAACATTTTTAATTCCTACCACCCAAAATTACAATTCACAATAGAAATTGGCTCCAATAACAGTTTAAACTTTTTGGACATCAAAATGGTTTTAATAAATAATAGCATTATTTTTTATTGGTTCCACAAAGAGTCTTTATCTAGCAGATATCTGAATTTCCTATCTCAGCATCCTTTATATCAAAAAAGGGCGCAATCATCGTCTCCTAGATAAAGCAATTTTTCTATCACATCCCAAATTCCACACTAGGAACATTAATTTCATTATACAAGTTTTATTGAATAACTCATATCCAGTGACTTTTATCTTCGAAACAATCCATTACCGACTTAAAACGATATTCAACAAATTAAATCACCCAAACAAGAATAATAGTGAACAGAATCCACCTAAGAAAGTTTTCTTTACCATTCCGTATATACCTACTATATCTGAACATTATTATTAACATTACAAAAGATCTTGATGTTAAACTTTCTTACTTCAGTTTCAACAAATTAAATAAATATATCAAAACACATAAAGATATCATTCCTAAATCTCATTATAAAAATGTTGTGTATAGAATTAATTGTTTAGATTGTGACGCATCTTATGTAGGACAGACAAAAAGAAAATTATATAAAAGAATTTCTGAACACCGAAATCATATCGGGCGAAACACAATTAACCATTCCGTTGTGACCAACCATAGGAAGGATCTTAATCATAATTTTAATTGGAATGAGATTGAAATAGTGGACGTGAACCTTTCCTCCATAAATGCCTATTATCTGAAATTATTTTCATTAAAAGGCAAAAAATAGTTAATTTGCAAACAGACACGGAATGCCCACCCGACATTACACGACCGTTATAGATAAATTGTCTAAATTTTGATAAACGCAAACAAAGTTATTTTCGTACCCGACTCGCCTCTCATTTACCTGAATGATCCGTCAGTCCGTGGCGGGATCTCGTTAGTGACGGATCATTTTAGTCTCTGACTGGATGAATATCAAGGAACATACTAAGATATTTGTCACAAAGCATTAACAATTTCTAGTCACTTTTACAATTTTAATTTTACTTATGTTACGTCCAGACCCGAGGAAGGATGAGTCAATGGAAGGACGCAACTACTATCTTTATGATCCCGAAGTTAAACGTCTCGTGGCGTTTGGAATCGGGTCGAACAAACTGACAGGTCTGAAAAGCAGGTAAACGACTGAGTCGCTATTACGCTGGTTATTCAGACGTTCGCGCATACGTTCGGTGGTCCCTTTTCGGTAAGAGAATTTAATTTCTTTTACACGGGATGGGACCAACTGCGATTTTTTGACTAGGAATGAGTGGGAGTTAATAAAGAGTTATTTTGATTTTAATTAACAAAGTATGAATTTATTTATTTTTTAAAATAAATGATAGATATACATGATTATATAAAAATAAAAATAAAATATTGTTGATTATAATTTCTCGGTGAATGTACGTGTGTGCGTGTGTGTGTGTTTTAGTTCGCGGGCGTTACATTAATACGGATGACATCAGTCAGAATACAAGGGAAAGATTCTAACATTAACATTTAGGTTCTGATTGGTTAATACAATATAAAAAATATATTTGATTAAAGGATAAAAAAATAAAATCAAAATCAATATGTATAAGTCGTATATGCTAAGAACTCAGAAGTATAAAATTGGTCGCTTGCATATGTGTTAGATTAAGATCAGGATTTAAAATTTTCCTAGACTTATTGCCGGAACGGGTTGATGATTTAAAAGAATGAAACATTCTTCGGAAAGTTTTGACTTTTTTTACTAGACAAAAAGGAGGAAAAGAAAAATTATTTAATTAAACTTACTTTTTTAAATAGTAATTTAGAGATGGAGGGGCGAATTTGTCCGGTGTTTCGCTCTGTGTCGGCAGCCCGATGTTCGATTCGTGGTTGCTCTGGAGATGATGCCAAGTGAGGACACTGGTTGCACAAGTGCCTAACTCGCGAATTATGGTGCAAAAGCACAGAGTAAGACTGCGTGAAGCTGAAGAACCGGAGAATAAGTGTCCCTTCGAATCCTCTTTTTATAACTCTCTTTTCGCGGGTGTATTCTAATTCTAAGAGTGGGAATCTTCCAAAAGTGGGGCTTCTTCACCTTAACGAATTAAAAATTGTGCTAGTGTCCTCATTAGGCGGGGTATTTCTCCTACTTTTCGAGTTTTTACCCGTGATAATTGTCCATTGGTGAGCTCGATATCCGTTCAAAGGTTCCTTACACGTGATCAGATTAGAAAAGTTCCTATTTTCTTATGATTATTTTTATTGCTATTGATGCAGCTGTGTTTGTTGGTTATTTCGTTAGAAAATTTTATATTATCTTATCGGTGTCTCTTTATTCTTCCGCCGGCAGATTCTACTAAGGGATATCTATTGATTTTTATTTATCTCGAGGAGACCGGCATAATTTCATCACCGATCTTTTTGCGTCGGTCTGTTTACTGAACGATTCGTTTGTTTCACCAATCGACGATCATTGCCGCCACTTCGCGGAAGGAAGGAATCGTGGAGTCGGTAGGATGTAACAATTATTATACCTCAGGATTGACCAATCTTATTCAAACTGGTCGCAATCGAAAGCTTGCATCCATATTGTATCAGAAAAGTGCCGTTAGATTTTTGATTACGGCTTTAGTTTCTGAAGTATTTCAATTGAAAATACGTTTGACAGAAAATTCCGGATAAGCTATTGGTAGCGCCTCGATATAATACAGTGACTTTCAATGGTCGGATCGAATTTTTTTATGTCCTTGGCGTCGCGTCGTTTGATATAGAAATTGTCTGCGCAGTCACAAAGTTATATATGTATAATTACAAATTTATAAGGGTAATTGTTTACTTTTAGATGAGCATCTCAGAACGACCTTGATCTTGACATATGCTGTCAAGGACATGACTCTGAATAACTTTTCCTTATAATTTAATCGTCGGTCTCTTATAATTTCTGAGATATTTAAAGTTAAAGTTTGATTTGAAACAAAAATTTGGTTTAAGTTATACAACGTAACTTAAACCAAATTTCAGTTTTAAATCAGAAATAGGTTTGGGTTAGGTTATATCTTCCGAAAGTGGAGCCCCCCCCCCCCATAGGGGAGCGGACTGCGTTTATGCATACACTTTTCCATCCACACAACAATTGTGAGGTGGACCTCGCTTCGCGTTGTATGTGCGTGAACACAGTGGGTTCCGCCCCCCTTCTTACGATGGACCTCCACTTTCGGAAGATATAACCTAACCCAAACCTATTTCTGATTTAAAACTAAAATTTTGTTTGGGTTACGTTGTATAATTCAAACCAAATTTTTGTTTCGAATCAAACTTTAACTTTAAATATTTCAGAAATTATAAGTAACAAAACGACTGAACAGAATCAAAACATTGATAAGTATGTAAAGGTATGCGTATGCGTGTACATGTAGGCTCTCCTGTCTACGCATGTGTTATTCCTGTGTATATTAGCAAGCTGTGGTGTGAACCAGTGTTTCCAGATTGAGGACAGCGAGAGGGCACGTACGTATGCGCGCGAGAAGTAAATAAGTGCTAATACAAAATGTTGTTCCATGATTTTATACATCTTATCTATAATTACTCAATTATATCCTATACAAGAAATTATTGAAAATGAGTAATTAATGATTTCTTCATATGTTTATGTATATTATTACCTTGTTAATAATTGGGCGGAGCTCATCCTCCGCCCAAGCATTTACTTAAATATACAAGTATGCAAATAATGTGATATTTACGCTAGGCAAAGTTTAAATTAAACACACGCATAAAGTTAAACACACGTTTATACAGTTAACCTTTTTTGTTAATAACTTTTTAATGAAGAATGACCGACGATTAAGTTATAAGGAAAAGTTACTCAGGGTCATGTCCTTGACAACATATGTCAAGGTCAAGGTCGTTCTGAGGTGCTCCTCTAAAAGTAAACAATTACCGAAATTTTTTCTAAGAAGCTATTTTAATCTGTAACCAAAGAAAAAACTTGTGCTGGACACTTTTTTGACAAATTTACGTGTGCGAAAATAATAATAATATATAAGCAGCAATTAAAAACGAAATATCTTGTCTTTAACTTCTCTTTATTTGCACTGCTCGGAAATCGGGTACGTACTACTCGCTTCTTACGCCTTCCTCCCTAACTCGTCCAGCAACCAAAACAAAAAAAATTTAAATAACTATAACGCTTGGCAAAAAAAAAAAGTATTGCTTGTTCACTTACTAACCCTATAAGTAGACATCTGTTACCATATGCTGTTATATCTATTCCATCCACTAATATTGAATATATGTATATATGTATAAATGAATGTATATATATATATATATATATATATATATATATATATATATATATAGGTATATGTATATACAGGGTGTCCTAGACCACCCATACACCCCTTTTCTTTCAAAAACTAAGCATTTTAGAGAAAAACGTTTTGAACAAAAATTGTATGGTTTTAAGAGGGACATAAGATGGTGTCATTGGTTTGACCTTGGATGGCATCGTTAAGGTCAAGTCAAGGACACATTTATTTTCTTAAATGGAATCCCCTATTTTTTATTGCATATTCTTATAGCTAATGTCGAGAGCTTTCCAAAACATTATAATAAAGTATTTTTTCATTAAGTACTTTTTGAGTTATTTTATATTTTAATCTGACATATTTTGATATAAAAAATAAAATATCTCGTAAAATATTTAGTTTTCGATAATCTTACCGTAATACTTTTATGTACAGAATAATGAGACAAATCAATTAGTGCAAAGAAAAAAACAAATAATTGTTTAAAAAAATACATTATAAATAATTACATACTTTTTCTTAAAAACAATTATTTTTTTTTACTAATTGATTTGTCTCATATATATAATATATAAAATAATATTATACAATAATATTCTACAATATAAATATGTAGAAAAATTTAAAAAAAAAAGTATTCTGTGAGCAAAATATTTTCGTTTATAGAACTTGACTTAAATTTCTCAAAAAAATTTTTTTTGTTGAGTTGTAGAGTGTCAAACATATGTAATTTTAAGAAATAAAACAATGCGTTCTTTCTTAAAGCACAAGAAATAAAAAGAATTTTTTAAACTACCAATAAAGCATTAAAGTTTCAAGTTTTAAAATGTTTCTTAAATTTATTGTATACGATGATTTTTCAAGTTTTAATGATTTGAAAATAGCTCAATTTTTAGAGTGTGAAAAATATTATCTATTTTTATTTTAATAGTTTATTGCTACCACTTTAATTGTGTACATGTTGTTGTGAGAAAATCTTCAATTCTTGAAATGTGACGAACAGTAAGAATAAAATTAATGAATGCGTTTATTTTATAAAATTAATCACATTTTTTGAAAATTTCTTTAAAAAAATTTACAATTATCTCTTTCTTTTTTTTTAAGATTATAATTTGTACCAATATTTTTTAAAGATAACTTGATTAATAGTATTTATGTAATTGTTATTTTATAAATACATATATAAGTATATATGTATATGAGAGATTCCACCAAATCGAGTACCACTTTTGGGCCTGCATGTCTGCGATCACGTTCAAATTTTTTTGGCTTATAGTCCACATTGAGAAACATACTTACAAGTTTTTTAAGATTTTTTCCTCCATTATTTTAGCCGCCATATTAGGGAACATTTTACGTTTTTTTTTTTTTTTTTTTTTTTTTTTTTTCATAAATTAATTGCGGCATTACGCGTGCTCTAAACAAATTTTTGTTATCTATGTTTTTTATGTAAAAAAACCTCAGCTTTTCAAAAAAAAATATTTCAAAATAAACGGACCCATATAAACTGCTGAAAATTCGATTTTAATCATAAAATCACAGTTTTTGGCAAGTGCGCCATTTTTTAAAATTTTGAAACTATTTCCATTGAAAAGCTGAGAAAATTTCGCATAGAATACGTAAAAATCAAGTTGGGATCTCTGTAAGAATTTATTGGGTCACTAAATGTTTAAAATCAAAAAATTAAAAAATTAAATTTTCCAAATTTTTTTCGATTTTTTTTTTTTATTGATGTCAGAATTACATGAACTTTGTTGGTAACTTTTAAGGTGCTGATGGCTTGTAGAGTTGAACGATAGAGTAAGTTTCTGAATTAGATACAAACTTCGTTGTAACCACACTTGGATTGTTTGGAATCGGAGCGATGAAATGTATCATTTGGGTCCCTTTTACAGTTTTTGATCGAGAAGATCGAGCATCTAATTTGACTTTTGAATCCAAATATCGTTCATTTTCAATAAAAACAAAAGTAATCGAAATGACCGGGAATTTTGAAATAGAATATATTTCTATTTCAAAAAATGATTTTAAATTTTCAGCGACAATACACAATGTGGAATAGATAACTTTTATCGTGGTATGCAAAATTCTCTTGGAATCTTTGTCATAAAGCACTAGTAGTAAAAAAAAAATCGAAAAAAATTTGGAAAATTTAATTTTTTAATTTTTTGATTTTAAACATTTAGTGACCCAATAAATTCTTACAGAGATCCCAACTTGATTTTTACGTATTCTATGCGAAATTTTCTCAGCTTTTCAATGGAAATAGTTTCAAAATTTTAAAAAATGGCGCACTTGCCAAAAACTGTGATTTTATGATTAAAATCGAATTTTCAGCAGTTTATATGGGTCCGTTTATTTTGAAATATTTTTTTTTGAAAAGCTGAGGTTTTTTTACATAAAAAACATAGATAACAAAAATTTGTTTAGAGCACGCGTAATGCCGCAATTAATTTATGAAAAAAAAAAAAAAAAAAAAAAAACGTAAAATGTTCCCTAATATGGCGGCTAAAATAATGGAGGAAAAAATCTTAAAAAACTTGTAAGTATGTTTCTCAATGTGGACTATAAGCCAAAAAAATTTGAACGTGATCGCAGACATGCAGGCCCAAAAGTGGTACTCGATTTGGTGGAATCTCTCATATACATAAATACATACATACATACATACATACATATATATATATATGTATAGTGCCGTGCAAAAGTTTGCGTACTACTGTTTTTTTTTTTTACTTAACTTGATTTTACGCCATTTAGATTGTTTTTTAAAAATATTCCTGTATTGATCCAATTTATAGCAATAAATAATTTATACTATGTTTCTTAATTTGTCTAAATTGTATGTAAATTGCATGTAAAAATTTAAATAAAAAAATTCTTATTCTAATTCTAATTCTCTTAACTTAAAAAAATTAATGTCAAAAGAATCATAAGTACCCAAATTTTTGCACGGTACTGTATATATAAATGTTTGATTTTCAGGTTCAATCTGTATCTGAAGTTATTTATCCTGCTGTTTATCATAATGGGAATAAGATGGTCTATACAAACAGTTTGGTTGTTTGAAAATGAAATCAATACGTCGTATTATTTCAAATATGTCACAGAATATGCTTTTATTTTGATGGACACCATGCAGAGTTTCTGCATCTTTATTATCTTTGTGTGGAAAAAGAATATCAAGCGGATATTATTGGAGCTATTTGGCTGCGATTTGTTTTCAGAAGATTCATGCACAACAAATGCAACATCGTCGAGTACTTTGACGTGCATCATTACCTCAGGAGAGATGCCTATGCAGAAGATGAGCGAACAAAGAAACGAGAAAGATTTGTCCGGTGGAACTAATCTCTATGAGCAATGTGCAAAAAAAAATTTTATCGTACGATCAAATCATCATGCACATACGCGCACGCGCACGCACGTACGCACGCACACAAACGATTCATTAGCAATTAATTATAATCTCATAATTTTCAAATCCAGAATTAACTATGCAATATTAGATATTGGTCTTTTTATTTTAATCTTTAATAGGGTTAGTTCAAAATCTCACGTAGAAAATTTATCTTTTTTTGGCTACTTTATTATTATTCAATAACATTTTTTAAATTTATTTATAAGCTTTTTTTAATATATTTTATGGTTTAAAAGATATATGTAAATTCCTAAATTTTCAGCGTTTTATCAGCGCTACTTCTAAAATTATTATCAAATTTTATTATTCGCTTTGTAAGGCTCTATCTCTCACGGAATTTCTATAAAATATTATAATTAACGTCATAATTGATATAAATATATAAAATATTATTATTGTATTGGAGTGTAATAAAAAGCTTTTGTAATAAAGCTTTAATAAATTTATTGTAATTTTTCAATATGTTGATTACTTGCTATTGTAAAATTATCATAAGGTAATTTAATTGAATTTATTTCTAATTTTTAATTTTGTGCTCATAATTAAACTCTTATCGGTACATATTACTGCGAGTCAAATTAATGATTGTAATCTCGTGAAAATTTTTAATGTTATAATGAATTGTTAAAAATATTGTGTTGCAAAATGTTAATCAAAGAAGATTATCTCTGAGGCAAATATATTACTTATAAAGAAATAATAGAAAGTAATGTCTTTTCGACCGATATGATTTAAATCGATTTCAAATATACAGAATAATGAAAAAGTATGGAAAACCTGAAAAATTTCGAAAAATATAAGTTTTATAGAAAATTGTTTCAAATAAAAGTTGTGGAATTTGAAAAGATCTATTTACTGATCTTATCAGTTCCGATTTGGATGGCGTCGCCCAAATCAGGACAAGGTCACTTTCAATTTCTTAAATGGCAATCTCTATTTTTCTTTGCATATTCTTGTAGTTTACCTCGAGAGCTTTTCAAAATACTATAATAAAATATTTTTTCATTAAGTATTTTTCGAATTATTTTATATCTTACAAGGAACATTCGGCAACGCGAAAATTCAATAAATCTGAAACTTTACATAATTATAGAGTAATAGGTCCTAATAACAAAATAATTTTTTGTTGGGGCTAAAAAACGGTTTTAGGAGTGAAAATAACCTCTTACAAAAAATTAGTTTTCAAATTCCGAAACGAAAAAAAATATGAAAAAATTCTTTAAACAAAAGTTTTATGGTTTTAAATATACTTTACAATGGCATATTTGGATTTTTCAAAAATGGTAACATTTTTCGAAATACCCCCACCATTCAATACTTTTCTTTAATATTTTGAAAAAATTTTTAAATTATATTAAAGCTTATGTTGCGCCAAATTCAACCATGTGTGATAGTTATGTTGCAAAAATTAATTCTTGAGAAATAAAATAAAGACGCACGCTACCTATACTAATCTTATTCGCTCGCTGTTTCATGACATCTTATCTCTTTTTTCTTTTTTTCGTAAGGTCTCGCAATACACGATAACGATGCTGAATATTAGTGATAATATTTATAGCCGAGTTACGTAAATAATCTTTCTATACTATATACATTGTATCATAATAATATAAAAAAAACGAAATGAGAGTCTTGTATTATTTGAATAATATTAAATTATGGTAAACTTTGATATTAGCGCCGACCTCATCGATTTCAATGACCATGATATATGTTGCCAAGGACATGACTCTGAGTAACTTGCAAAAAATTTTAGCCGTCGCTCGTTGTTTATTACAAAGTTATTAACAATTGAAGATAGTGACCGACCGATGCTTGCAACATAAGACTGCATATATTTCGGCATGTATACAAGCTCGCAACACTTTCCCATCCACACAAGATTTGTGGGGTAGACCTTGCTTCGCGTTGTAAAGTATATGCGTGGACACAGTGGGTTCCGCCCCCCTTCTTACGATGGGGCTCCACTTTCGGAAGATATAACCTAACCCAAACCAAATTATAATTTTAAATCAGAAATAGGTTTGAATTAGATTATATCTTCCGGAAGTGGGGTCCCCCCGTAGAGGGGGCGGAACCCACTGTGTCCATGCATACACTTTTTAATGTGAAGTGAGATACCATATGAGTTTACAACTTTTCACGTGAAGCGAGGTTTCACATGGGGTTACAACTTTCCACGCAAAACGAGGTTCAACTTAAACTTATATGTCTACACACAGAAAAATATTATTCTATTGCTAAGTAAAATGATTATTCAGTTTACTTTACTTCTTTTAAGTAACAGTTATCTTTAACAAAGAATATTTTCTTAATAATAGTCTTAAAATAGACTTGTCACAAATTTTAGAAGAACTCATTATCATGTACTTAAAAAAAGTAAATATTTTCTTTTGAAGAATATTATAAAATTTTATCGAAGAGAAGTCAGATATGGTTAATTTAATGTAAGAAAATTTATTAGATCAGAAAAATTTAATGTATTTATTTCAATTATATAATTTAATATTCTTGATTGAAGTATAAAATTTACTAGAATCCAGAATACATTTTGAATAAATTTGATTCTTATGATGAACTTATGATAGATTTGCGGATATATGAACTTTTGAAATACTTGAAATAAGTAATATTTACTTGTATATAGTATGTATTTTTCTGTGTGTAGTTTCTCGGCAGTGGAGCCCCCCGCAGGAGGAGCGGAACACACTGCCTCCACGCATACACTTTCCCGTCCACACAACAATTGTGGAGTGGATCCCGCTTCATGTTGTAAAGTTTTAAACCCATGCGGAACCTCACTTTGCATTAAAAAATGTATACGTGGAGATAGTGTGTTTCGCCCCTCCCCCCCTGCGGGTGGGCGCCATTACCAAAAAACTAGACACATAGGTTTAAGTTGAACCTCGCTTTGCATGGAAAGTTGTAAACCTATGTGAAACCTTGCTTCGCGTGATAAAAGTTATAGGGGGGGGGGGGGACTAGTTTGCCTACATTCTCGATTGCCAACAGCTTCGTTTGCCTACAACGTTTTGCCGACAGCTTCGATTGCCGACATTCCCGATTGCCTGCAGAGCGATTGCCTACAAGCATTATTGCGCACGTGTAAAAATTAAAAATACGAACATACGTTTGCACACATGACATTATTACGCACATACACATTGCACACATAACTTCATTGCACACATGGAGATTGCACACATGACGTTATTGCGCACATACACATTGCACACATGATATTATTGCACATATGACATTATTGCGCACATACAGATTGCACACATGACCGTGTTGCACACATAAAATAACAATTGGACACTGCACGATTGGATACCGCACGATTGAACACCGCATAATTGAGCACCGCAAACTCATGTGGAACCTCTCCGCAATAAAAAACAAACACTTTTTAATGCGAAGTGAGGTTCCACATGGGTTTACAACCTTCCACGCGAAGCGAGGTTTCACATGGGTTTACAACTTTCCACGTAAAGCGAGGTTCAACGCAAACCAATGTGTCTAGTTTTTTGATAGTGGAGCCTGCAGGGAGGGGCGGAAGATACTTCTTCCACGCATATACTTTTTAATGCAAAGTGAGATTCCATATGGGTTTGCGATGCTCGATCATGCGGTGTCTAATCGTGCGGTATCCAATCGTGCGGTGTCCAATTGTTATTTTATGTGTGCAATACGGTCATGTGTGCAATCTGTATGTGCGCAATAAAGTCATGTGTGCAAAACGTTAATTCGATTTTCTTATTTTATGTGTGCAATAATATCATGTGTGCAATGTGTATGTGCGCAATAACGTCATGTGTGCAATCTGTATGTGCGCAATAAAATCATGTGTGAAAAACGTTAATACAATTTCCTTATTTTATGTGTGCAATAATATCATGTGTGCAATGTGTATGTGCGCAATAACGTCATGTGTGCAATCTCCATGTGTCCAATGAAGTCATGTGTGCAATGTGTATGTGCGCAATAATGTCATGTGTGCAAACATATGTTCGTATTTTTAATTTTTACATGTGCGCAATAATGCTTGTAGGCAATCGCTCTGTAGGCAATCGGGAAAGTCGGCAATCGTAGCTGTCGGCAAAACGTTGTAGGCAAACGAAGCTGTTGGCAATCGGGAATGTAGGCAAACGGAGCCTCCCCAAAGTTATAAACTTAAATTGTTAATAACTTTGTAATAAACAACGAGCGACGGTAAAAATTTTTTGCAAGTTACTAAGAGTCATGTCCTTGACAACATATGTCAAGATCATTGAAATCGGTGAAGTCGGCGCTAATATCAAGGTTTACCGTAATATTTTCCGATCATCTCGCTGCATTCGTAACCGTAAATTATTCCATTATTGCAAATCGCAAAGCGTTTTCGTGTGCTATGTTCTTTAAAGTCCCTGTGCTTTTAATCCGCGGTCAATTTACAGGTTGTCGCTTTATTTTTCCCATCCATATAATTTGTGCGATTTCTCTTCGTTTGTTTTAATATTTTTATTCAGTCGCAATGTTATCCGATTTTTATGCGATTAAGATAAAGTATAGGTTTTCTGAAAACATCTAGGCAATTATGTAAAACTGTATCTCTATTACTCGGATTTATCCCGTAAATAAGATTATATTCTCCCTTCCCGCATTATTGACTCTACAAGAGAGTCTCTGTTTATGTAATGCAGAGAAATGGTTGAGCGGATAAGATATTCATTTTTAGAACCGAGCATTTAGTAGTCTCTTTTCTTAACTTCTTTTATATAATGATGACTTTTCATCTTTCGTTTCACTGATATCGATAGATAAAATTATATTTATGTTACGTCAAAAAGGTAGATATGCATTTTTTTTTCATTGAGATCTAACACTAGCATTTTACTTCAAACACGAACGTTGCGATAGAACATATCAAAGAATCGCAAAGCGCAAGCCGCTTTTCAGAAATGAATGTTTCCAAGGAATTCGACAGAGCCGAGAATAAGAACAGAGGAGGGTAGAGATATAAAGGGCTACTTCTATCAACACTTTTTTCATTTATCAGACAATTTTCCAAAGAGACATGTAAAAAGGCAGATGGCAGATATATTCATAGCAAGAATTATTATGCAACTTTAGTCATAAGACCATTCGAGTTTCGTGTGCAACAATGTATGTCACATTCTATATAAAGAAGGCGAAACTTTCTATTCTGATGTACTTTCCGCGATATGAGAATGCGAAAAAACTGCATATTGTAAGACCGTCATAGATAATAATATCATTTTATGGATCGAGACCGCAATCGATTTATGTATGAGAAAATATTCCTTCGCAACCTCTCGATTTATTTCTCTTTTTTCTTTTCGCGGAAATTATTCTCTTGCCCATTGCATCGCTGGTATGATTTTTACCGGATCCTTTATATTATAACTTTTACTCGAAAAATGATGGCATTTTATTATATTACAGAACGAAGTTTACTTCAAAGGATATTACCATTGAATTTTAGAGGTAGAAGCGTAATTTTCATACCGTTCTTGAATACTCAACACAAGTAGAGTAATGAAAAATGATCTTCGATGTAGAAAAAAAAAATTTGCAACGGAGCTCACGATATTTCGCAGTAATAGCAAGTTTATTCTTGGTAGAAAGCTCGACGCCCGTGCAAAGATTAAATTGACCCCCGCGACGGTGTCGTGAAAGAAAGTAAGAAATGCAAGGGGTGGCGAACCACCTATAATTAGGCATGAGACACGATAGCAGTTACGAGACCAACACGCATAAACGCCTTGCACGCGAGATGGTGCGGCTTCTGGATGTTTGCCATTTTTCAAACGGCTGAGGATCAAAAAATCTTATCGCCTGCCGCAAGCCGACGTTATAATCGGCGCGCAGTGTTACGAGGTCTGCACTTTTCGCAGGAAATTGCAAATCTCTTCCTGTCTAAGAACGAGTTATAATAATGCATTTGGCTGTGTGCAATCTCACGAACTTCTAAAGTATCCAGCGAAATCGATTCTCGCACATGTCGATGCACATGTCAGTGCGTTTTGCCGCAGGGATTTTGGTGAAATCTCGTGGCGTAAAATTATTTTGAAATCTGAAATGTAAAATTTTGTTATCAACAGCATATCACGAATCGTGCAGCATATGTGAAATGTTTTATGGAAAATATGTTATGTATCGATTATCTCTTCAACTACGTTCAAGCAACAATTACTTAAGCAAATGTTGTTTATATCAACTTATCTTTGTTTTTAGATTAAACGTCATGGCAATGAAATAATTTTATATATCTTGAATAACAGATAAACAAGTTGTTGAACATTTGTCCCTGATATAAGTATATGTAATAGTTACCGATTTAAAAATTTACATACTTTTTAATTGTCGCTGACCTAGACTATGTATAATAGCGTGATAATTATTGTAATTATTCATGCTATTATATAATATAAAAACAAAGCATTATATGATATTACTTGATGTCATTTAACATTGAAATCATTGCAAAGAATTTGTCTCGTTATCAATTGATAAGATGAGATAAGACCAAACGCAACTAAAAGCTTATCAAATATAAACAATATTAAAACAAAATATACAGTGATAAGCGATAATAGATAAGACTGTTATAATCGTGGTGAATTTTTTACAAGTTTGTATATAAACGTGTAGACCATCGAGATAAACGATCACCATGTCTCGTTCGTACATCTTCATTGCAGTGTTAATCGCTGTGACTGGCTCGATCTCGATCCAGAAACCGGGTAAAGATTGGTACAAGAACAGTCTGATATACCAGATTTATCCAAGAAGCTTCAAGGACAGTAATGGAGACGGCATAGGCGATTTGAATGGTATCATCAGTAAATTGGAACATATTGTGGATATCGGCGCCGATGCGTTATGGCTATCGCCGATTTACACCAGTCCGCAGGTAGATTTTGGCTACGACGTTGCCAATTTTACTAATATTAATGAGGAATACGGTACCTTGGCCGACTTTGACAGACTTGTGGCAAAAGCAAAGTCCCTCGGGCTGAAAGTACTCCTCGATTTCGTGCCGAATCATAGCTCTCACGAGCACCCATGGTTCAAAAACAGCATCCTAGGGATCAAGCCCTACGACGAGTATTATGTTTGGCGTGACGCAAAAATAGTAAACGGCACTAGACATCCGCCGAACAACTGGTTGAGCGCCTTCCAAGGCTCTGCTTGGGAATGGAACAATATACGGAAACAATATTATTTGCATCAGTTCGCCACCGGACAGCCGGATCTCAACTATCATAGCACCGTGTTGCAAGAAGAAATGAAGAACGTGTTGAAATTCTGGATGGATCGCGGCGTGGAAGGTTTTCGTATTGACGCCATCAACGTCATGTACGAGGATATCCGTTTCCTGGATGAGCCCCGATTAAACATATCCGGATTACCGGATGATGATTACGACAGTTTGGACCATATTTATACAAAGGATCTTCCCGAAACTTATGAAGTTCTCAAGTCCTGGAGACAGGTTTTGGACAATCACTCGCCGACTGCCGACACAAAAATGATCCTGACCGAGGCTTACACGGATTTCAACCTCACGATATTGTATTATACATCGGGCTCGACTGTGCCTTTCAACTTTATGTTTATTTCCAATCTAAACAACAAGTCCAGCGCGGCTGACTTTGAGCGCTTCATCGATCGTTGGATGAACAATATACCTAACAATCCGGCGTATGTCGCGAATTGGGTAGTGGGTAATCACGATAATCATCGCGCGGCTTCCAGATTCGGTGAAAAACGAACTGATCAACTTTCCATGCTGGCGACCGTTTTACCCGGCGTAAGCGTGATTTACAACGGTGACGAGATCGGCATGCTCGATAGGAATTTTACGTATGAGGAAACCAAGGATCCTGCGGGATGCAACGCTGGACCCGACAGGTACTAACACGAGGGAAGACGCATCTGAATTCTGTTACATAATACATAGCAAATTTGAAATGGAATCCATAAATGTATTCTTCTATTTGCAATTCATATGTTTCGGATATCTTGTAAAATTATTTTGAATATGATAATATAATAGAAAATTAATTAGTTAAATCAAAAGTATTATTGCAAAGATTATTATTTAGAGTTCTTATCAATTTTTATATGCATATATATTTAGATTTTTATTGAAATTTGCACAAATTAAGTTATTGATAGCTAATTTAATTAATTTAAATTAATTATCTTAGAATTTGGCCTTTATATACAGGGTGGTCCTCGTAACGGTCGCAACGATTTTTAAGGCAGTTACAATAATCTGACATAAAAAAGTCATAAACAGAAATTTATCAGTTTCTAACCGGCAGCAAATTGCAATAATAAAAATTGACCAAACATTTTTTTTTCCATAAAAAAGCAAGGTCACCTTCAATTTTTTAAATGGAATTGCCTACTTTTTATTGCATATTCTTGTAGCTTATCTCGAGAGATTTCAAAACACTATAATAAAGTATTTTTTCATTAAGTACTTTTTGAGTTATTTTATATTTTATTCTGACATATTTTGATATAAAAAATAAAATATCTCGTAAAATATTCAGTTTTTGATAATCTTACCGTAATACT
Source organism: Formica selysi (assembly GCA_009859135.1). Taxonomy (NCBI): domain Eukaryota; kingdom Metazoa; phylum Arthropoda; class Insecta; order Hymenoptera; family Formicidae; genus Formica; species Formica selysi. Next base: position 433,692 of record WHNR01000040.1, read on the forward strand.
TTTATGTACAGAATAATGAGACAAATCAATTAGTGTAAAGAAAAAAACAACTAATTGTTTAAAAAAATACATAGTAAATAATTACATACTTTTTCTTAAAAACAATTATTTTTTTTACTAATTGATTTGTCTTATTATTCTGTACATAAAAGTATTACGGTAAGATTATCAAAAACTGAATATTTTAAGAGATATTTTATTTTTTATATCAAAATATGTCAGAATAAAATATAGAATAACTCAAAAAGAACTTAATGAAAAAATACTTTATTATAGTGTTTTGAAAAGCTTTCGAGATAAGCTACAAGAATATGCAATAAAAAATGGAAGGTTCCATTTAAGAAAATATCGATCACATTGACTTGGCCTTGAAAAGGTCACTCATGGTCAAGTCCATATTTCCATCATATGTCCCCCTCTGAACCTTACAACTTTTGTATAAAACATTTTTTTCCATCTTGCTTACTTTACGAGATATTTGCGTGCGTTGATTAAAATGACTCACTCTGTATATATATATATATATATTATTATTATTATTTTTATTATTATTATTAATATTATTATTAAATTGACTCTTCTTTTTAAAACGTGTGTATTGAAATATGTATGTATTATCTATTTTGATAATTATTAATAATAATATAATTTAGGAATTCTCATCAAATCTCATTTACTTCTTAATCTTCAATAAATCTCATTTACGTTTCTAAAAAATATATATTATATATATCATATATAATTTAATATAAATTTTTATTTTAAACTATATTTGTTAAATTTAAAAAATAACCTTTTACAAAAGCATTAAATAATTTAATTGATTTCAATATTAACACATTTTTAGGTATTATCTGAAGTCGCGAGATCCGGAAAGAACGCCTTTCCAGTGGGACAACAGCATCAGCGCCGGTTTCTCCACTAGCAATCAGACATGGCTTCCCTTGAACAGCAATTATAGAACTCTCAATTTGGCGGTGCAAAAAACCGCGACCGTATCTCACTACAAAGTATTCAAGTCCCTAGCGCTATTGAAAAAGAAGCCAGTCATTGAGCAAGGCTCTCTGGAGAGCGTGCTGGTAACTGAGAAAATTCTAGGAGTCATACGGCAATATAACGGATCTGTCGTAGCGCTAATGGTTAACTTTGCCGACACACCAGTCACCGTCGACGCCAGGACTTGGATGAATATCCCAGAGCAGTTGATCGTCTATGCGCCCAGCGCGCACTCCAAGTTAGTTGCAGGATCGCGCGTTGATACGACTAACATTACCGTGCCTGGCTCTGCCTCCGTCGTGCTCACCACAGCAGATTTGGTTTAGCGAATATCCCTGCTTATCTCATACTCATGGATAACTCTTTAGTAAAGCGAAGTTTCGGTTATATATGTGTGTAAATGTATACACAAGTCACTTTCTCGACAAGCAAATTGTCTTGTATTAATATAAAAGAATAGATATTCGAAATAAAATTTATCTCTTATTTCTTTGAGACATCATTGCGCTACTAACTGTTTTTTTCGTTATTAATTATTGTGACATTATCTAAAATTAATAATGAGCTCATTCATCTGTGTATATACAAAGTATTTTTATGCAACAAAATATATTTAATCGAAATTGAAGTAGAAATAATTCTTTAATTGTGTAATCTAATACAAATTATAAATTTTAACGTGGATCTGGCGACCGTGCTGGCCAAGAAATAGGGCCCTAACCTAACCTAACCTCGACCCATCCATCTGTCCTGTGAAGTGTGCACCGCCGCACACTACTAGGCGCGCGGCTCACCGACGTGCGCCCGGCTAAAAGTCGGCGCTGATTGACCAGATTTTACTCAATAATAACTCCTTTATTAAGCGTTATAGAAAAAAATGTTACAGGACTTTTCTGTTCAGAATAACACTCTCTACCTTCCCTTAAAGAGTGTTGCGCGAATTTTGGGACACCCTGTAAATATACATATATTCTGTATATATACATATACAGGGTGGTCCATTTTAAAAGAGCCAGTCAAATATCTCGAAAAATATGGAAGATACGGAAAAACGTTTCAGACAAAAGTTGTTTGGTTCAAAGGGGGACATAAGATGGTGTCATTGATGTGACCTTGGATAGTCATTTGAAGGTCACATGAAGGCCACTTTCAATTTCTTAAATGGAAACCCCCATTTTTCATTGCAGATTCTTATAACTTATGTCGAGAGCTTTCCAAAACACTATAATAAAGTATTTTTTCATTAACTACTTTTTGAGTTATTTTATATTTTAATCTGACATATTTTGATATAAAAAATAAAATATCTCGTAAAATATTTAGTTTTCGGTAATCTTACCGTAATACTTTTATGTACAGAATAATGAGACAAATCAATTAGTATAAAAAAAAATAATTATTTTTAAGAAAAAGTATGTAATTATTTACAATGTATTTTTTAAAACAATTATTTGTTTTTTTCGATTGCGATTGCGTTTGTGATTGTGATTTGCTACGCTCCAATCATACTTGCAATTGGTGGTTTCTGATTGGCTAAGGCAATCGCAATCGCAGCCGCGAGCCGCTAGTGTGATTCGGGCTTAATGCGGACACAGATGACTATGGTTTTGGTGTGAGATTCTGATTAAATTTGCTGCCAATCTGCGCGCATACTACTAACATTTTGCTATCTGGGTATCTGTGGGTTATACTATAAAACAATTAAAAGCTTTTAAAATCAAATATAAAAATCCAGCATTCACGTAGGTCAGTGCTGGGATTTAGATGCAACTTTCGGCCGGATTTCTTGACTCACGCCTACGTTCCCCCTCTTACTGCTCGCTCCTTAGCAACGCAGCGCCGAACGGCCGTAACTAAGGAGCGCGTCACTAGTCTCAGGAACGTGCGTGTCACAAATGTAATAACGCAATAGCCTAGTGTCCTAGTAGCAAAACTGCTCATTAAAATTTTCTATTTAATACTTTATTTCTATTATTAATACTATTATTAATTCTATTATTAACTTCATTTCTATTATTAGTAACTATTATTACTATAGTATTAATAACTAAAATAATTATTATTCTATTATTAATTACGTATGTTCTGTAACAATTTAAAATATTTATGTTTTATTTAAAGCTCCTAACGCACTGTTATATATCAATTTACGTTATATTATGTTATTTATTTTCACAATATATATTGAAATATAAAAATAAATATAAATATATTGAAATACGTTTTGATTAAGATTAAAAGAAGACACGCTTGCTGCATATAAAAACTATATATTAAAAATTATAAAAATTATATATAAAAAGATTATGTTTATAATATAATTAGGAGACAATAGATTTCCTCATCACCCATGAGGTACTATTGTTGATGCGTTTTTTTTTAAGTGGTTTCCCCAGTAGGCCTATTCCACTAAAGAGGACAACAACAAATAATGATTCGTGTGGGAAGGAAAATTTTAATCGAAGTTAATACAATATATTAATAAAAAAAATTATATATTAATAAAAAACAATATATTAATAAAAAAAAATAATAATACGAAATTAATAGAAAAATATTGAATATTCGCAAAAATATTAATTCGATTTTCTAGGCCGTTTACATGAATTTACAAGAGACGGAATATCTACATCAATATCAGAAGAAGTAATTCGCATTAGCGAAGATAAAGATGAATCGCTCAAGCAAGAACGTTTGTCAGTTTTTATATATTTTAATTTCGAAAAGGAGCGTTCGCACAAATATGTGGATCCAAACATTGAAAAGATTCGAAGACCAAATTTAACAAGTTCGGGATAATTAGAAGAGTTCAACATTTTAAAAAATTCTACACCTTTTTCTGGCCGCGTTTTAAGAGACAGATCATTTTGCAAGTCGCAAAGTTCTGCCTGAAATTCTAAATTTTGTTCTTCGATTTGAACAATAAGAGGGTTCTCAAAAAGAATTAAATCCTTTCTAAGTTTTTCAAAATCTTTAAATCGCGTATCAAATTGGGTTCTACGACAAACTACGGCGATGAAATGAAAACACCGATATAAGATTTGTACAAAAAAATCTACCAATAATACGCAGTACGAAGATATGCAGTATGAATCTCGCATCATTTCCACGAGCAACGAGGATGATGACTCGATACAATTTAAACTCGGTATGCACTCCATACAGAATCATGAAGATGATAAGCAAATACCGATGGAACCTTGCACGAATTCAATAAATGCCAACCATAAAAGCAACTTTACGTTACACGAAATTTATGGAAATTTTATGAGCATAGAAGACAAACGATTGCACGTCGTACGAATTCTACGAAGAATCCAGTAAAGATAGCAATATAAGTAACATTATTCCATACGAAATGTGCTTCAATATTACTTGCATTCAACTATGCTGTCCTCTGAGTGATCGTCTGGTTGATAATGAATGCCTTTCTGAAAGAAATAAATACTTCTTACCGCATGTGTACGGAAACACGAACGATTCGTTGCAGAGCGAAAATAAGACGGTGGACGAATTGTTTCAGCTGGTCATCTACGATCCGTGCCAGGATAAAAATCGCTCCCTGCTTCGCGATGGTCATCAGAAAAATTACATATTCTTTGCCAATGGTTCTCTCTATTTATCTTATTATGAAAAATTTATTAAATCGACATTATATTGTCTCGCCGTCCTAGACATGGATAAGTATGAAGTGACTATCTGCTCAAAGGCTGCTAACAATATTAATAATTTATTACGACAACTGATAATGACATCTCGTCAATTGAGGACGATGACATGTATGATTTTGACGATGATGAAGATGATGTCGATAATATCGATTATCATAAATTTCATAGATATAAGCTGTAATATAGTGTTTATATCATTTTTTGTCAATATTTCTGGTGTATTTCATGTTGTCAGAGATTCGAATGTACACGGCTTCATGTTGCGCAATTACAGCGGTGTATTGTCTGTCGCATACACAACTGTTATTGTGGATTTTCTGATCGAAACTGATGCTATACAATATTCAGTCTGTATTACATATGATACAGTATACTTAAATCATATAACTATAATCATTATAGTATACATATATTTCAAACATACTAATGCATATTTGCATATTACTTTGTAATAACTTGAATATATGTTTTATTAAAACTGCAAGATTTAATAGTGAAATTTAGTGAATAATAGATTTTAGATGCACTTTAATATATAACTAATCTAAATTTGTCAAAATAAAAATATTTTTTTGTGTTTTTAAGTTTTTGCAGTTATATATTGAATTGACATCTTACTTAATTTACTATTAGCACATATTTATGAAATATATCATTTTTGCTATAAAATTTTAGTGCAAATACAATAGTTAGACTAAATTTATGGTAAATATAGCGAAAAGGGGACCCAGCCCCAATGACCTTGACCTTGACATATGTTGTCAAGGTCATCGCCCTGAGTAACTTTCAAAAGGTTTTAGCCGTCGCTCGTTGTTTACTAAAAAGTTATTAACAAACAAAGATTTGTAAAAATCAAGATTTGTACGTAGTCTGACAATGAAAAACTTGATATTGGGCTTAGTTTACAGAAATAGTCCTACGTATACTATACACATATACTTAAATAAACATGCAAGTTTTTATATAGGGTGTTCGAGAACAAAATATTACTATGTTGAATTAATTATTTATTGAATATAGTTTGCTCATTATTTGAAAAAGAAACGTTTCCATCCACACAACATTGTGGGGTAGATTTCGCTTCGCTTTGTAAAGTATATGCGTGGACACAGTGGGTTCAGCCCCGCCCATCCTCCCTACGGGTGGGCTACACTTCCGGAAGATATAACCTAACCCAACCCTATTTCTGATTTAAAACCAAAATTTATGTCATCTACACGGTATCAGAGAATTACGTTCCATTCGTTAAACTTATTTTGTTAATAACTTTTTAATAAACAGCGAGCGACGACTAAAATCTTTTGAGAGTTACTCAGGGCGATGATCTTGACAACATATGTCAAGGTCAAAGTCATTGGGGCTGGGTCCCCTTTTTGCTATATTTATCGTTTATCCTTTATCTTCGCTATTATCACTGTCATTATGGATTTTGTTTCCGAATATTTGCCGAAGATTTTGTGACCGAAAATTCGCGAAGGAAATTGCTAGTTGGCTGGTAAGTGGATGTTTCTAACAAATAATTCTATTAATATCACATTTTAATATACTATGGGAAATAGTATAATAATTTTTTGTATATTTCATACTTACAGAGCTTGAATCGTTTATGTTGTATTATTACGGGTTCTTAAGTATCTGCGTTATTAGTAGCATTTATTTATCCATCTCTACGGCATTGAAGATCGCGCGTTATGAAAAGGAAACAGGCAATCGTTTGACAAATTCGGAAAGCAAGAGATATAATGACAAGAAAAATGGTTTGTATTCAGATATTTTTTCATCGATATGTGTAATGATCTATCATCTATCTTATTAATGATATTTTTGTCGACATATTTTTACCAATATCTCTGCTAACAGTATTACATAATCGATGGATCTGCATTCCTGATAGAAGAAAGAGATGATTATTTATAAGCAATACCTTTTTAATGTGCATATTCTTCTTTTCTTTTAGTTACATAAACTTTAAAAAAATATACACTATTAAAAAAAAATAGAGAATACTTTTCATAAATTAAAAATTGGGCTATTTGAAAAGCGCTAAAATTTGGCGAAAAATTATAGTAAACAAAAAATTAAAATAGCATTTTGCAGCTTGAAATTTCTTGAATTTTAACGAGCCATCGGCAGTTTTTAGAATTTTTTGTCTTTCTTGTTGTATTTTAAAAAAGAACATCTTGTTTTATTGGTAAAAATTACTTGTTTTTGAAAAATTGCGTGTTCTGTAGCTCCATAAATTTTTCTATAAATATTTAAGTCAAGTTCCATAAAAAAACTACAACATTTTGGCTACAAAACGCTTTTCTAAAATTTATATATTGATTTTGTTTTGCCGAGTTACACGATTTTGTAATTAAACCTGCATTTTTTCATAATAAGAAAAGTAAATATTTTTAAAAATTATCGGTGTCACGTCAAAGTTGAACCTATAAACTTCAAAATGTTTTTTTATTTTTTTTGTCTGCGATACTTTTCCACCAAGTATCGACAATATTTCTAAAAAATACAGCCTTTGTTTTAAAATCATCTAATTCGATCAAAAATATTCGCAAGATAATAATCTATATATTATATATAATACATAAAATAATATTATGCAATAATATCCTACATAAAAATTTATAGGTAAAATTTAAAAAAAGTATTTTGTGAGAAAAATATTTTCGTTTATAGAACTTGACCTAAATTTATCAAAAATTTTTTTTTTGTTGAGTTGCAGAGTGTCAAACATACGTAATTTTAAGAAATAAAACAATGCGTTAGGTCTTTCTTTCTTAAAGCAAAAAAGGTAAAAAAAATTTTTTAAACTACCAATGAAGCGTTAAAACTTCAAGCTTTAAAATGCTTCTTAAATTTATTGTGTACGATGATTTTTCGAGTTTTAGCGATTTGAAAATTGCTCAATTTTTAGAATGTGAAAAATATTCTCTATTTTTATTTTAATAGTTCATTGCTGTCACTTTAATTGTGTGCGTGAGAGGTGAGTGAAATGGGAGGAAGTTGAAGACAGCAGGAAGCACATACTCTGACTCTAGATCATCTCATTGTCAGTCATCGGAAGTAGATAACCGGAGGTCACAGTCGGTGTTATCATTCCATGAGTCTTGTACATATGTTGTCAAGGTTACTGTCCTGAGTAACATCCAAGAAATTTCAGCCGTCGCTCGTTGTTTATTAAAAAGTTATTAACAAAAGAATTTAAATGAAATGTACGTAATTTTCAAACAATGTGTATATAAGAATAGTGAGTTTGTATGTTGACCTACTGTAGGACTTCTCAATATTTATTATTGTTTACTAAAAGCTTTCACTTCTCTATTATTGTCAGTCTTTATGTTACTCTTGTCGAATTATCATGTATCTATACGAATTTGTACATTTAACACATAATTTAACGAGATCTATCCTACAATTCTTGTGTGGATTGGAAAGTGTATGCGTGGACGCAGTGGGTTCCGCCCCCCCCCCTACGGGGGGGCTCCACTTCCGGAAGATATAACCTAACCCAAACCAAATTTTAGTTTTAAATTAGAAATAGGTTTGGGTTAGGTTATATCTTCCGGAAGTGGAGCCCCCCCCGTAGGAGGGGCGGAACCTACTGCGTCCACGCATATACTTTACAGCGCATATTCTTTCGGCTTGTTTCATGCCAAAGGACGGGGGGAAGGGGGGTGTTGGATAGACCTTGCATCGTGTGGAAAGTCGAAAACCCATGTGGAACAGAACAATTACATATTTCCCAGATAGCACAAGATGTCCTCAGGATCGTCCTGAATATGTCCAGGATGTCCTCAGGATCATCCTGAATATGTCCAGGATGTCCTGGGATATGTCCAGAATATTTAATTGTGTTATTGTAAATATTTTATAAATATTTTATGAGTATATTTGACTTCATTAATTATGATGAAATACTTGAAGTAATTTCAGAATATTAAGAACTACAATAAAGTGTAAATCTTCTTTTAATGTCCACCAGACTCAATATCTTAAAATCATCCCACACATATCCAGGATGTCCTAAGGCGTAACCCAGGATGTCTTAAAACGTAACCCAGGATGTCCTGAGTACATCCCACAAAACTCCTCAAGATATCCTGGACATATTTTGGATGATTTTGGGATACTTTTTACTATCTGGATGAATGAATGAAAACAGCGCTTATATAAGTTTACAGAGCGTGAGTGCCTAAAATAAACATAGCCAGAGTGTATCACGGTAAATAAATTGATAATAAAATAAATGGATAAAGTTTGGATATTATATTTATATTCTTATATGATCAATATTTAACTTTTCAAATTGCGTGGTAGCCATTAACAGACATCCGGGTACATGCGATATATGCGTGCAATGATACGACTTCCGGTCTCTTCCCGCATGGCTATACATGGAAAAAGCAGCAACGTGTAGAACAATCGTTTTAATTTCAGGTAATCTCTCATCCTTATTCAATATTCACATAAATATTTCTAAAATTATTTTTGTATATATGTGTCTAATTGTCCATTAATATATTATTTTGTACATTTGGCGATTTGCCATTAGTCCAAAAATTACGTGACATGATCTGCAAAAATCACATGATTACAAAAATTATTTTAACAATCGTGACATTTTTAAATGCGTATATTTACATTTGTGATTTTATTAAACGAATCTTTCATAGGCTTATGCTTTATTTATGTATTAACCGCTTCATACTTAAATCTTGAACTTAACCTCAAAAGTTCTAGCAGTTTAACTATTCGTTATTAACATTTTATGTAAGCATCAGATGTAAGTAATAATTATTATTTTTGTTTTATGTTGCAGTGTTGTGTACGTTCTGTCAGCAGAACACGTAGCAGTGCAGAATAATACATACAGTGCAATTCTGACAGCAGCGAGAGAGAGGAGGTTGCATATATTAGGTATGTAAGTAACAAAAACTTTAACTTGTAGGCTGCGTTTCAATATTAATTGCTGGTACTGAAAATCTGAAGTATACGTAACATTGACCACAGCTTTCCAGTATGAACAATGAATATCAGAATACGTATTTAACTTTGTATCCATATGTTAGATATGTAAGCAGATGTAAGTAATAATTATTATTTTTGTTTTATGTTGCAGTGTTGTGTACGTTCTGTCAGCAGAACACGTAGCAGTGCAGAGTAATACATACAGTGCAATTCTGACAGCAGCGAGAGAGAGGAGGCTGTATATATAATATCAGGCTGATCCTCTTCATCATTAAGTGAACATATTCATTCAAAACGTGGCTTAGAGCTTATACAATTGATGTATTTTATAAGTAAGTTATTTAGTCTGTTATTTGGTTATTTAATACGCACATTTGTCGTAATAGTTTATTCTTGTAAGAATCAAGTACAGTGATATTATTTCTTAAACTATATATATATAAATGTTGATGGCATTTATATGTTTTATACATTACTTGAACTGTTCATTTACAGAAGTTTATATTAATTTTAATATTCATTTAAAATTCATACGCGCGTGTTTATACCAAAGAAAAGTACAAATTTATTTGTTAGCAAATATAATATAGCGTTTACATATTTATAATATATATGTGTTAAGTTGTGTCTCTATAGAATACTGTGACATTTGTAAGTTGCTAACAATAAACTGTGATTAAAAACTGTAACATTGATTGAAAAGAACATGATTAAAAAGAGATTAAATACGATGTTATATGAAATAATTTGTTTCCTCTTTTTTTACATTCATACATTGACTAAATTTTTACATTTATACTTTAATTAAATTTTGAAAGTGATATATAACGAAATATTTTAATTAAAAAGTTGCAAATGCTGTGTTCTCTCTTTATACTGAATAGAAAAAAATGCTCTGTATTTTTTAAATTAGTATTGAAGAACTAATTACACAAAATTAAACGTTATATTTTTACTAAATAAATAGAAAAAATGCTGCAAATGATGTAGAGAGAAATATTTTTAACATCTTTTACTTAAAATATTAACTAATTGTAAATAATTTGTTTTACATTATTAGTTATAATATATTGAACAATAAAAACATATAATGTTTTGAATTTGCTGACTCTGAGTTGAATCGAGAGTGCTTTCTGTTTTTTCTGTTTATTATAAGGAAAAAAGAGTACTCGACTCTCTCCTGAAACGGAATTAGCAAACCGAATACATTAATTGCTTGATTTCACTTTTAGAATCTTTCCCTTCAGACGCCTAAGAAATGTCCATAACATGTCCTAGAGAAATCCTCAAGACATCCTGAGGCTGTCTGACAGGATATCCTCTGGATGTCTTAAGGACTAGTATTCAGCTCTCATTTGCTCTTCCTCAGGACATCCTGAGTATATCCCGGGATAAAAATTGGATATCCACAGGATATCCGTAATGTCCGTCCTGGATGTCCTTTGGATTTCCCGAGGATGTCATTGTGCTGTCTGGGTTCGTTTTGGACCGAAGCAACTATTTTCTGTTTTAACAAAAAGACTCTTTAATATATCAACGATTTACTCCTTTAAATAACTTTTTTTGTTTATACATGTACTATTTCCACATTTGAATACTTAAAATAACTGCTATATTTCTCAAACTTTTTTTGTTAATAACTTTTTAACGAACAACGAGCGACGGCTAAAACCTCTTGGATGTTACTCAGGACAGTGACCTTGACAACATGTGTCAAGGTCAAAGTCATTGGAGATGGATACGTTAATCTAAATATTTACCACGGTAAGATTATCGAGAACTAAATATTTTACGAGATATTTTATTTTTTATATCAAAATATGTTAAATTAAGATATAAAATAACTCAAAAAGTACTTAATGAAAAAATATTTTATTATAACTGTTTTGAAAAGCTCTCAAGATAAACTACAAGAATATGCAATAAAAAAAGGGGGGTTCCATTAAAAAAAAAAGTTGAACTCCATATGACCTTAGCACATTCACTTAAGATCAAACCTATAAAACCATCTTATGTCCCCCTTCGAACCAAACAACTTTTGTCTGAAACGTTTTTCCATATTTTTCATATTTTTCGAAATATTTGCCTGGGGCGATTAAAATGAAACACCTTGTGTATATACATATATACAAGGTAGTATATATATATATATATATATATATATATATATATATATATACTACTATAAAAAAAATATATAAAAATATATTATACTATTATAAAAAAAATATATATATATATATATATACTACCGTGCAAAAGTTTGCGTACTTTTGGTTTTTTTGACTTAACTTGATTTTACGCCATCTGGATTGTTTTTTTTTTTTAATATTTTTGTACTGATTCAATTTATAGCAATAAATAATTTATACTGTTTTTTAATATGTCTAAATTGTATGTAAATTGTATGTAAAAGTTTAAATAAAAAAATTCTTATTCTGTTTCTAATTCTCTTAACTTAAAAAAGTTATGTCAAAAAATTCATAAGTACAAGAACTTTTACACGGTACTGTATATATAAATGTTTGATTTCTAGGTTCACTCTGTATCTGAAGTTATTTATCCTGCTGTTTATCATAATGGGAATAAAATGGTCTATACAGACAGTTTGGTTGTCTGAAAATGAAATCAGTATGTTGTATTATTTCCAATATATCACAAAATATGATTTTATTTTTATGAACACCATGCAGTCTCTGCATCTTTATTATCTTTGTGCGGAAAAAAATATCAAGCGGATGTTATTGAAGCGATTCATCTGCAGTTTGTTTTCAGAAGATTCATGCGCAACAAATGCAATATCATCGAGTACTTCGACATGCACTACTACGTCAGGAGAAGTGCTTATGCAGAAAAAGATAAGTTTTTGCGAACAAAGTATATGTCACGATAAAGATGCGTCCGGTAGGACTGAATTCTAATGTTGCAATGTGCAAATAAAAATTTTATCATACAATAAAATCACACATGCGCGCGCACACAAACGTTTCATTAGCAATGAATTATAATCTCATAATTTTCAAATCAAGAATTAACTATGCAGTATTAGATATTGGTATTTTTGTTTTAATCTTTAATATAAGGTTAGCTCAAAATTTCACGTAGAAAATTTATCTTTTTCTGTCTATCTTATTATTATTTAGTAATTTCTTTTTAAATTTGTTTATAAGCTTTTTTTAATATACTTTACGGTTTAAAAGATATATGTAAATTTCTAAATTTCCAGCTACTCCTAAATTATTATCCAGTTTTATTATTCGCTTTGTAAAGCTCTGTCTCTCACGGAATTTCTATAAAATATTATAATTAATGTCATATTTTATATAAATATGTAAAATATTATTGTTGTATTGGATTGTAATAAAAAGCTTTGATAAATTTATTGTAATTTTTCAATATGATTACTTACTATTGTAAAATTATCATAAGGTGATATAATTCAATTTATTTTTAATTTTTAATTTTGTGCTGACAATTAATCTTTTATTGGTACATATTATTGCGAGTCAAATTAATGATTGTAATCTCATGAAAATTTTTAATGTTGTAAAGAATTATTACAAATATTGTGCTGCAAAATGTTAATCAAAGAAGATTATCTCTGAGGCAAATATATCATTTATAAAGAAAGAATAAAAAATAATGTCTTTTCGACCGATATGGTCTAAACCGATTACAAATATATATGTATCTATATACAAGCGCGACCATTTTAAATTGTTTAAAAATAGTATTTTTATGTTCGATTTTCTCTCATGCGGTTATATTTTGTATACATATATACATAAATTAATTATAAGTTAAAGAAGATGGTAAATTGCATAAATTGTTGCACAATAAAATACCGATAATTATGCATATTAGGGACGACCTTATTGATTTCAATGATCTTGATATATATTATCAAGGACACACTCATCCTGAATAACTTTTAAAAAGTTTCAGCCGTCGCTCGTTGTTTATTAAAAAGTTATTAACAAAATAAGTTTAACGAATGGAACGTGTCTTTGACAACATATGTCAAGGTCATTGAAATCGGTGAAGTCTTCCTTAATATGCATAATTACCAAAATACTAAATTAACTAAAATTATAGTTTTGCATTTTAAATTTAATATCATAATGCACGAATATTTTTACACAATAAGCATAGAATAAAAATTATAAAATTATACTTAATTTTTAACAAATATAAATTTTAAACATTAAAAAAGGGTCAAAGAAATAATTCTTCACTATTATTAGTTTTTTTCTAATACTGCGTAATTACAATTACGTGTAATGATTATTAGCGCTATAGTGTATATCATATTTTGACATATCTAGTAATTAATGAGCAAGCAAAATAGCTACCAAGACATTTAATTCATTTACAAAACAAATAAATTACTATAAGTGTAATATTTATTTTATACTATTGTTATGTCCAGACTCGAGGAAGGATGAGAGAGTCAATGGAAGGGCGCAACAACTATCTTTTATTATCTCGAATTAAATGCCTTATGGCGTTTGGAATCGGATCGAATGAACTTGCAAGTCCGAAAATCAGGTAAACGACCGTTCGGGTCGCTATTACGCTGTTTACTCAAACGTTCGCTCGGTCCCCTTTCGGTCAAGAAATTTAATTCTTTTTACGCGGGATGGGATCAAGTGCGATCTTTATACTGGGAACGAGAGAGGGGTTAAGAAATGTTTGATTAATTAAATAAAAATATAATTTTATTCATTAGGAAAATAAATGGAAGTTTAAATACATGGTTTTATATATAATAGAAGATAATATTAATCGTGTGAGTATGTTGCGTGTGATTGAGCTCATCTTTCCGCGGGTGTTACACAAGTTCGGGGGACATTAGTCAGAGTGATTAGGGAAAGACTCTATCGTTAAGATTTTTTTGATAAAAAAAGATGCATTAGCAACATATACAATATTAGTCGATTTAAAAAATAATAGAGGATTAATATATAGTATATGCGTCACATGATGTTTATAACAAGAAAATTGTGGCGGTGGCGCCATTTTCTCTCATACACCGGAAGCCCTATCGGACGTAAGCTGCGCTATTCCGATAGTGACATTAGCAATCTAGTTTAGAATAGACTGTGGCCTGAATACAGTAAATATTACATAAGAAAATGACATTTATTATGTGTTATAAAAATTGTAATATTCAATCGTTTTGATTCTCGAATTCTTCTGGATGTTAATGGATTAAAAAATAAAGTTTAATAAAAAAATCGCAATTTATATCATCATAAGAACAATAGCTGTTGGTAGTTTATAACATTTAGTATTCGATATTTTATAACATCATTACATTAGAAATCAAAGCCATCAAAATGTCAGACTCATTGCATACAGGTCTGTCTCATTTTCATGACAATTTGATGTGTTATTACAAAAACAAAAGTAAAGCCAACTTAAAAACATAACGATTGTTCAAATAATCCATTGGTGTATAACGTAAATTCAACAGCAAAAAAACGGTATTGATTTACAGGATGATACGGAACTTCTTGACTGCTATTTTCCAATTCTTAATAGATACTTAATTTTAATCTCTCACTCTTTTCGATACCTCGTATTTCTTAAGCTTAATTTTATTTACTGACTTAAGGATTTACGATATACATCAACGATTATATGTATATACATATATATATGCAATGCTGTTATACAACTTTTCGTGCATAAACTATTAAGAGTTTGTTCATATCTAACATCAATGTTTGTGTTTGATTATCTTGTATTGTTTTATAAATAATCTTTCTTTCCACAAATTTACGTGTATATTCGTTCTCGAATTCTTCTTTCAGATCATGTGGCATTTTGTCCAAAAATGTGTAGACGGATATTATTGAAGCTACCAAATAATCCATTAAGATTAAATTAAATTATTAGAATTGAATTAAGATTTAAGTAAATAAGAAAAAAACGTTGCAGCAAACTTATAATGTGATAATAATCACATAAAGCATAAAACTTAATTTTTACATTGTTTTAAAAATAACTTACATATAAAATTGCTAAAATCTTTAGAGGAGTATGTCGTTTCTCGAAGACTGCAATGGCATATCTCAAATCCGATAGTTTTAAATATTTTTCTCAGTTCTTTACGAGGATAGCATGAATCATTAAATGGCGAAACATACTTTCTGACATCCTGTATGAACATAAGAGTAATAATTAAGCGTTTATAACTGTACAATTTGCGGATTTAACAAAACATGAAAATAATGAAGTTTACTTGTATGTATGGTGCAAAACGAATATCTTGAGCCAAAATATTCATAATATTATATATATCATGAGATGCTACCAAATTCATAAGTATATTCTCTCTAGGTCGAATCATACGATAAATATTCTCAAACGCTTGTCTGTTAAATAAAACACAGATAAGTGTAATTAATTTTTGAAGCTTTTATGCTTATTGCGATTTTTATTTTCAATTTTTAATAAAACGGATAAACTTCCGAAAACGATAAACCTCCGATTGCGCTGAAATTTTAACCAAAGCTTGTTCTTGACTTGAGTATAAAGCACCTTGAGGGTTTTTTTGCCGACGAAGCCCCGTTTGCCCCCTATGCCCCCTCAAAGTTCCAAACATTTTTACTGTATATCACCGAAAATATTGATTTTACAAAAGAAAGTTTTAAACAAAAAATGAAGCCCTTAAAAAACTGAATAAAAAAGGTTATATACATTTTTTACATAAACCCATTATTTTAGAAGTTATGTGATAAAATAATAATTTTAACGCTATTGTTAATACAATGTATCGGACCTGATTCATAGGGAAATATATTAATAGATTTCTTTCAGTTGTAGATTCCCAAATCAATTTCTTCTTGTAAACCCATGTGAAACCTCACTTCGCATTAAAAAGTATATGCGTGGAGGCAGTGTTCCGGCCCCCCCCCTTCGGGGGGGCTCCACTACCAAAGAACTAGACACATTGGTTTAGATTGAATCTCGCTTAGCGTGAAAACTTGTAAAGTTTTCTCAAGTTTCCTCAAAGTTTATATAAAAAACGCATATCTATATTTTCTTTACATTAATACAATATAGTTTTACACGAGAACGTTAAAATTATTAGTTTATTACATAACACCCAAAATAATGGGTTAACGTAAAAAATGTGCATAACGTTTTTTGTTCAGTTTTTTAAGAGCTTTATTTTTTGTTTGAAACTTTTTTCTCTAAAATCAATATTTTTGGAAATATACAGTAAAAATGTTTGGAACTTTGAGGGGGCATAGGGGGCAAACGGGGCCTCGTCGGCAAAAAACCCTCAAGGTGCTTTATACTCAAGTCAAGGACAAGCTTTGGTTAAAATTTCAGCGCAATCGGAAATTTATCGTTTTCGGAAGTGTACCCAAAAATTTACATTAAAATTACAAAACTTGGCTTTATTTTAAACGTTTTTACAAATTGATACAATATATAATATAATATATTATATATTGATATAATATATCTTTAATAATTTCATAATTTAAAAAAAAGTGTTATTTTTTTGTTTAAGAAATTCACATTAGTCTATGGCTGCGTTCCGTTTCATGCATGATGCGCATGTTGCCTTACTTATCCTTGTTGTTTACCGAATGTTAAACAAGGATAAGTAATGCATCATGCGCATTATGCATGAAACGGAACGCAGCCTATAATGCGTTCACGGAGAGAACGACCTCGCTGCGCTCAGCTTTGAGCGGAGTGGGGATTAGATGAGAGACTTCAGCGCGCTATTTCAATGCTGTATGTCGTATGCGTATCGATCGTGTATCACGTATGTGATCCGCTTATAAAGCTCGAAAGAAATGTCATAATATTGAAAGCTTGAGTTGTTCTCTGTTAATCGAATTTTATTACTCTTTCTAATTAAATCGCGATATATCTATTATATTTATTTTCTCTTTTTGCAATCTAAAAATTATTAATAAAATTTAATACTATTATAAATAAATAGAGTCCCCTCTGTCGGCTAGCCGGATCTGCAAGCTGCAAGACCAATTTTGGCAGCGTGGAAGGGGCAAAATGGGCGGTCGATCGGGCGAGATCTGACTGAACCGGATGAAAAGCGAGGTCGTTCTCTCCGTGAACGCAGTATATATATATATATATATATATATATATATATATATATATATAATTGCAATACTTTGCAAAGTATTAGGATATAATTAATTGTGGTTGATTCAATGTTGATATTATATCAAAATGGTAGCCAATGAAGCGTCAACAATTTGTATCATTTCGATGTCGATTCGATCAGAATTTCAACTGTATTTCGACATTTGATTTTCGATATTAGTTTAATATCACATCAATTGTAGGTATATTTCTACAATAACTGGGTAAGAGAGAGAATCACGCTGTGATCGATCAGTCGATCGCGATCGATAGGTTGGGCAAGCCTAGGGCTGCCATTTGTAATTATACAGACCTAGTATTGAAAGGTTTAAAACCCCGGACTTTTTCAATTGAAACTCAGACACCCATAATTCATAATGTGAAATTATTGCAACTGCTGATAAAGCGATAAAAATAGAATAATTTTTTATTTTAATTATTAATAATCATTAATATTATTAATAGTTATTATTATTAAGAGTTATTAATAATAATAATAATATAATACCACAACATTATTTTTTTCGCTGTCAATGATCCTGACGCCCTAAGGCTCCGACAATACCGCACGTACAACATATACAGATACAGCCACAAAATGCGACGCGTGCATCGCCTTGTGTCATGCGTCCAAAAAACCCGGACTACTTTAAAAAATCCCCTCGGATGTTCCCGGACGCTCGAAAAACTAGGACAAATCCGAGGAAAACCGAACGGATGGCAACCCTAGGCAAGCCTGATTTATATTTACTTAAGAATTTTGACTTACCGAATGTCATAACACCAATTTAAAGTGTGAAAGGAAAATATATGATCGAATCCAGAAATATATTTTTCAGGCAAATCTTTAGTTTGGATATCTAATACTTCGAATATGAGCTTTCGTTACCGTATGTTTTCTTCGCAAACTCGATCGCATCTTTTGAAATATCGGTACCTTCAAAATATGCAATTATTGAATTAAATAATAATTAAATAATTTGAACAAATGTATGTTGTTATAAGCAAATATGCTTATAACAAATAATGCCTATAACATAATAATGTTATATAGCATAGTGTTACGTCCAGACTCGAGGAAGGATGAGTCGACAGAAGGGCGCAACAACTATCTTTAATTTTCCCGAAATTAAACGTCTCGTGGCGTTTGGAATCGGGTCGAACGAACTGATAGGTCTGAAAAGCAGGTAAACGACTGAGTCGCTGTTACGCTGGTTATTCAGACGTTCGTTCGGTGGTCCCTTTTTGGTAAGAGAATTTAATCTCTTTTACGCGGGATGGGACCAAGTGCGATCTTTCGACTGGAGGAATGAGTGGGGGGTTTAATAAAGAGTTATTTTGATTTTTAAATTAACAAAATATAAATTTATTTATTTTAAAGTAAATGGATATACATGATTATATAAAAAAAATGAAAATAAAATATAATTTCTTGGTGAGTGTACATGTGTATGTGTGTTTTTTAATTCGCGGGTGTTACATCAATACGGAGGACATCAGTCAGAAATGCAATGGAATGATTTTACTGTTAAATTTAGAATCTGACTGGGTGATACAATATAAAAATATATTTGATTAAAGGATAAAAACATAAAATCAAAATCAATATGTATAAGTAAATAAGTGTATATGTTAAGAACGGTCAGAAATATAAAATTGGTCGCTCGCATATGTGTTAGATTAAGATCAGGATTTAAAATTTTCTAAGACTTATTACCGAAACGGGTTGATGACTTAAAAGAATGAAACATTCTTCGGAAAGTTTTGATTTAAATAAGAAACAAGACAAAAAGGAGGAAAAGAAAAATTATTCAATTAAACTTACTTTTTTCAATAGTAATTCAGAGGTGGAGGGGTGGCGAATTTTTGTACGGTGTTTCGCTCTGTGTCTCATGTCGGCAACCCGATGTTCGATTCGTGGTTGCTCTGGAGATGATGCCAAGTGAGGACACTGGTGGCACAAGTGCCTAACTCGCGAATTACGGTGCAAAAGCACAGAGTAAGACTGCGTGAAGCTGAAGACCGGAGAATAAGTACGTAAGTGATTGTGTGAGTAAGTAAGTGATCGTATGTCCCTTCGAGTCCTCTTTTTATATCTCTCTCTTCGGGGTGTATTCTAATTTCTAAGAGTGGGAATCTTCCCAAACTTTAACGAATTAAAAGTTGTGCCAGTGTCTTCATTAGGCGGGGTGTTTCTCCTACTTTTCAAATTTTTACTCATGACGATCGTCGATTGGTGATCAGTTCAGAATCCCTTGAGTTCAAAGTCCCTCTAGGCTTCCCTTATGCGCGTGATTTGATTCGGACAAAGTCCAAATGTGATGTCACAGAAGTTTCGTCATTATTGATTTAGTTGTATTCATCGGGTATTTCGTGAGAATCTTATTATCTTTTCGTTATCGGCTTTTTTTTATTCCGTTGGAGAATTCCACTGCGAGGGTATCTACTGGTTTTTATTTGTTTTTAGGCGACCGGCGCGGCTTCGTCGCGTCGTTCTCACGGTTACTCGTAGATATAGATATTGATAAGTGACTAAATGTTAAGGAATGTGTGACGCAGGATGCTCTATCTACTGAACGACTCATTTCTAATCACCGATCGATTGTCATTGCCGCAACTTTGTGGAAGGAAGGAATCGTGGAGTCACCAGGACGTAACAATAGCATGTTATTCTATACATATTATTGTTTTACCTATTATTACCGCATTTGGATTTAAAGCCGGCAAGAGGATATATTCCGTTATATCTCCAGGACCACAACCGACGTCCATACATTTTCCAGACATTTGTATTAATTCTTCTTCAAACTCGTCCATTAAATTTAATACGTTGTATTTTTGTACCTTGTCAGAAGAAACGTATTCTTTCGGCTTCATCATTTTTACAAGTTTGATTGCACGTCTCTTCTATGCCTTGCGTAGTTGCGTATCTCAAGATTATTTCCAGAGACAGCCTTATATACTCTGCTATCTAGTAGAATCAATGGTCGGAATTAGATGCCCTTTTCGGACTGATACCTGAGGTGACACCTACGATCCCACTATCCTGTTGTGTCCCTAGCCGCTAAGAAAAAGGTTTTTTGGGATTTGTACGCTCAAAGGATAAGGATCCATGCTCAGAATTAGACACTCCCGGACTTTAGGTATAAATTGATATATTTTACAAGTTTTAATACATTTTGCACTTATTCGCGGTTATAAAGCTCGGGCGCGATACGTATAGTACTTTCGATACGGTTCGATTACATTAATCGGCTGCGAGTGAGCAATGTTAACGAGCGAGCGAGCGAGCGTCGATGCATTTCGCGTTCAATATATATTAATTAATTAGGTCGTTGGTTAGGGAGGAGTGTAGTGACGTCTCGTTCTCTGCTTATCAGTCTGTCTCGTCAGCTGTTTGCTCAGCTTCCGAGAACTTGGCCGTGACTTTCTTTTCTTTAGTCACGTCTCTTACTTTATTTTATTAATAATCTTTTATTACTTTTATTTTTTCTCAATTACTTTTTCTTGGGCTCTTTCCCTAATTTAATGCTTTACTTTACTCAGCTCTTCCTTAATCTTTTCTGTGCTACTTTACTGTTTCATATTTTAATATTGGGAAATTGGTTACGACATCCCTCCCCCTTTGAAAAAAGAAAACGAACTATTTGTGAGTTTTCGTTTACATAAATTTTTTGCGTTATGTTTTTTCGCAATATATTTTCGCGTTTTACAACCGTTTCTTATAGCTACTTTATTTTAGTATAGCATCGCAGTATTAATTATCGTCGGTTTTTATCTTTGCTGTGTTAATTATCGGTCGGTTTCTATCTTTGCTGTTACATTTAATTAGCTTGCGGTGCCATAGATGTGCTCTTGAATTATTTTCGGTTTGCACATCGGATTTATATTAGTTTAACGATTTTTTATTTTCTGTCTTACATTTTTTCCTAGCGTATATAATTGCTATAATGGAAATTACTATTATTATTCCTGTGCAATTTGAAGCTACTGGATATATAATGTATCTGTTTATCGAAGAATAATTATTATCTAAATCTTTGTTTACTTCGTTAAGTCTTTCGCTTAAGTCCCTTAATTCTGTCGGTTTTTTGATAATTTTTCGTAATTTTATCAGTCTGATTTTGTCCATTGTTTTTTCGTTTCGTTTGTCGTGTGTCAAGGAGTATGTTTCCACCGAGGGTTCGAATCGGGTCAAAGTTGGGTCAGAGTAGGGTCAGAGTCGGGTTGGCTTGCCTGTTTCCACCGGATCAGAGTTGAGCAGAGTTACACTATGGTTGCGATAAGATTAGATGTTACCAACTGTACAAAGTACAGCTACAACTGTCAGTATCCTGACATATTAAGGTTAATTTTTTATAACAAAATATTATGGATCCGAGAGCGATAATGTTAATTTCGCAGTATCAAAGTAATATGCAGAAATTATTCATTATTGTAAAAAAATATATAAGTATTCGTATAACCACAACACGATGTACACAGCACAATTTTCTTCTGTTGACAACACTGCAACTAACTCGACTCTTGTCGTTTCCACCGAACCTCATTTGGACCCTACCTTAAAATTTTATTGGGTAGAGTTCAACTTTAAGTTTGATGTTTCCACCATAAGAACGCTCACCCCAACCCGACTCTGACTCGACTTTGACCCGATTCTAACTCTCAATGAAAACATACTCATCGTAAGATTGTAGTCGGGTAGGTTTGTACAACTGTTATTATTGCAGGCTTTTTTGTTCGTATTATAACGTCCTGTGTCGTTAATTTACATTTTTCTTTTAATGTGATTTGTCCGCTTCTTTTAATTTCTAATTTTCGTGTTGCTTCGTTTCCGCATGTTATTTCGATTGGTTGTTTTGCTCGTGTGGCGTATAGCCATGAATTCGTGTTGCTCAGCGCTATCCATATTGTTGTGTTTGTATGTATGTGTCCGACGTTACAATTGTTTGTGTATGTTTTTAATTGTACATATGCTTGCACTTCGCATAGTGCTCCTTTATCTAAATGTACGGGATAATTCTGTTCGTAGACATATTGGTCATTATTTCGCACGCATTTATTTAAATCGCTTTCAGTAGGCGTAAAATATGTTCGGCTATCTACTTCTATCGCTATTATCGGTTGGTTTACGTCTATGAATATAAATGTGTTGTTAAATTTGTGCGTCGATAGTGAGATTGCTTTTATTATTTCATACTCTGGCTATGTAATTAGTGGAACTTTTATAATTGTAAATATATTTGTATTATCGTAATACGCGCTAATTGTTAAAAACTTTTCGATTGTTCTCTAATTTTCTGCGGATATTTAAAATGGGAAGTGCGTTCCCTGCGGTATTCGTGTCGCGGTTTCCTTGAGATTATCTAGGATTATTTCTATAGGTAATAATCTTATGTCGATTATACCTCTTTTCGCGTTAGTTAGGTGCGCGATAATGTCCATAAGATTATTTGTTAGATTTTTTATTATTTACCCGTTGGCGCGGGTCGTGCCCAGTCGCCTCTTCTATAGGCCCTGCGAGATTGAAACCTGGGTCGCAGTGCTGGACGTGGACGTGGAGGGCGCTAGGGTAGGAATTTTTTATTTTTTGTTTCTCTTATTATCTATCTTATTTTTATTTTATTCGCGCGTTTTTCTTTTTCTCTTTCTTCTTCTTTCTACTTTTTAGTTTTCAATGAACGGTTTTAATCGGTTTACATGGACGCGTATCGTTTTTCTTCCCCTTTTTATTATACAGGGTGTCCCATTTTAAAAGTTCCATCCTCATAACTTTTCAGGATCAACGTTTGAAGGAAAATGTTTGAAATAAAAGTTGTATGGTATCGAGGGGGAAATCTTGTGGAAGTGAACATTTTTTTTTAGGTGAAGACGCTTAGGAGATTTAAAGCTCATCTTCATTTTTTTAAATGTAATCCCTTATTTCTCATTACATATTCTTGTAGCTTACCTCGAGAGCTTTCCAAAACACTATAATAAAGTATTTTTTCATTAAGTACTTTTTGAGTTATTTTATATTTTAATCTGACATATTTTGATATAAAAAATAAAATATCTCGTAAAATATTTAGTTTTCGATAATCTTACCATAATACTTTTATGTACAGAATAATGAGACAAATCAATTAGTATAAAAAAATAATTGTTTTTAAGAAAATTATTTACAATGTATCTTTTTAAACAATTATTTATTTATTTATTTTTTGCACTAATTGATTTGTCCCATTATTCTGTACATAAAAGTATTACGGTAAGATTATCGAAAACTGAATTTTTTACGAAATATTTTATTTTTTATATCAAAATATGTCAGATTAAAATATAAAATAACTCAAAAAGTACTTAATGAAAAAATACTTTATTATAGTGTTTTGGAAAGCTCTCGAGGTAAGCTACAAGAATATGTAATGAGAAATAGGGGATTCCATTTAAAAAAATGAAGATGATCTTCAAATCTCCTAAGCGCCTCCACCTAAAAAAGAATGTTCACTTCCACAAGATTTCCCCCTCGATACCATATAACTTTTATTTGAAATATTTTCTCCTATCTCCAAAACTGTGGGAGTTATTTGGGTGGTTTGTCTTAGATGCCTCACCCTGTATATAACAGGGTGTCCCGCAACATGATGTCCACACTGAAACTGTGTATTCTTTGTGTCATTCTAAGTCAAAAAGTCTTAATACACATATGCCCTAAAGTCGCTTGTTTCGAAGTTATAGCGAAAAAATGCAAAAGTAGTTATTTCTCACACTAATGCGAGTAAAGCACCTTTATGACTTAGCTTACCGCACTAATAGTGCGGAAATAACAGCCATTACAAAAAATATTGTATGTTTGGCATGTGCGGAAGACAACGAACTACGTCGCGCATGAAGTCGCCGCATGAGCTGAAGCGAATGCGGCAACTTCATACTCGACATAATTCATTTTTCTCCACACTTGCCACACAAAATAATATTAATAAATTGACTGTCGTTTTAAGTGAAAACATCGCATAAACATAGCTTAGAAATTTCTCTTACCTACCAATCATGAGTACATTTTCCAATGAAGAATATGCCGATATTCATTTTATTTATGGTTTCTGTAATGGTAACGCACGTGCAGCAGTAACAGAATATCACCGACGGTTTCCTAATCGCAGAGTATCAGATCGAAGAGTTTTTAGCAATGTCCACCGAAGCATTAAATTTACTGGTAAGATCCCAAATAAAAATCTTGAGAGACCATTAAGGCGACATCGTCAAGTCGAGGATGCGATACTAGCAACGGTGGACAGAACTTCTACTATTAGTATCAGAAGACTTTCGACGCAAACTAACGTCTCTAAAACGACAATTTGGAAAACACTGCGTGATTATGATTTTTTTTTTGCAATTTTGTTTTTTCGCTATAACTTTGAAACAATCGACTTTAGGGCATATGTGTATTAAGATTTTTTGACTTAGAATGACAAAAAGAATACACAGTTTCAGTGTGGACATCACGTTGCGGGACACCCTGTATATAGGAGAAAGTAGGGTAAAACCAGGTACTTTTTTAGATTTGTCTTCCTACAAAAAATCTGAAAATAAAAAAAATTTTGCCGACCGTTAGTAGTCTTTAGTGAACCTTAAACTATGAGAAAATAAGGCTAGTTGCTGAAAAAAAAATTTTGGTTACCAAGAATAACAAGATTTTGTGGAGAAGTCAAAATGCCCGGTTTTGTCCTACCGGTAGGATCAAACCCATTGGGTACCCATTGGAAAATATGCAAAACACCGTGTAATTACAAAATCTAGATTTATTTTAATCAAAATACAATATAAAAACGTATTTTATTGACAAAAATCACAAATAAAGATATCCTCTTGTTCGACATTGCTGCAGGACTTCCTTATTTAACTTTTTAACTTTAGGGATCTCAAAAAGCTTTTTTCTTAGTAGTTTCTTTTTCTGAGCGTTAGTTTTCGTTTCTAACTGCTTTTTGTAGGAACACAAAGTCAGGATAACAGTTCTTCCTCTTTTCATTATATGAAATGTGTAAGTATCGGGTTTTGCCCCAACACAAGGAAAGTAACAAATACGGCGGTTGTATATTCCGGCGTACAAAGTGCCGATCAAAACTAATATGATATACTCTCTAATACGTACAAAATGCAATACTGCACTTACCGAAACATATACTCTGTATAGAAAAAGTGCACAACGACTCAATTGTCTCGATATCGATTTTTTGGGGGCTAAAAATTTTGAACTTCTATTAAAAAAGAAATATCGTGTGCACAGGGGCACGGTTTATTTTAAAATAATGATAGCGCCAATCTATAACTAATAACACAAGTTAGCCAAAGATAGCAGCATTTATTACGAAAAAACAGGGGTACCCGGTTTGATCCGCCTACCCGGTTTTACCCAACTTTTCCCTATATATATATATATATATATATATATATATATATATATATATATTGTAACCGTAAATTTCTTTTTTTTAATTATTTAAATAATTAATTATTTATTCGGCGGGCGGTTCTTCGGTGCCCACGGCACACCTTCGGCGCGTACCTCGAATATCGATCCCGATATCTCGAAAAAGCCAATATATCACCAAATAACCGAGTTGGGCGCCAGGTACGGTAGGCCGCACCATTCACGATAAACGCAACACCGAAAGACAATTTCGAGATCGATAATTAACGCGACGGCAAAATTCCGCGGCTACTCAGTATACCCGAAATGGTAGAGGGGGAGGTTCAGGGGAGACGAGAGAAATTCTGAGAGTCGAGAATACGGGAGCGAAAATGAGCATTCGATAAATTAACAGTAAAGATAACAATAATATATTATAAAAATAAAAGAAACAAGAGTATAGAGCAGTTCACATACAAAAAAAATAGCCTTTGATGACAGTGGTTATTTTACAGGCGAATTCGATATATTATTTCCGCGGAGATCGGCACGACCGTGCGCAACAGTATTAAATTACCGGGCGTCTTACGCGCTTTAACTCGACTTTTCGGCCGCGAGGATTTCTGCCGTACGAGACTTAATCAAGCCGCGACAACTAAAGAAATCTCTCGAATGCGCCGGTAACTACTTTACGCACGCCCGTGAATCCGCTTCAATACAATATAATTTTCCAGACTCGAATCGGTCTTTTAACACAGCTCGTGGCACTGAAATGTGCCTCAATAATATTAGCGACGACCTTTGCTTGAACTATGCCACGTATATTTACTCGGATGACTCGCGAAAACTAACGACGGGGTCACAAACACCCGATAGATACTCTGCTCGATATCGGAGAATTACGCCTTCTCCTTATTCGAATTACGCATAACGTGTACAAGATAAAGGCTAACAATACTCAAAAAGAATACGAAAACTATCGGTGACGACTGTGGTGTACGAGTCGTACGACGCAATACTTTGCGTGATCCGGAATATCGATCGCGCGAGCGTGAAAATCCCGATACTGTACAATATGTAATAATTACAGACGCGAAACTAACATTAATGACTGTCGGCGGCGGCGAAATGAATAGAGAGAGCTTATTATATCTAATTCGGATGAGCGACGTGTGCCCGTCGGCCGTGCGACGTAATCTATCCAAAAAATATTCACAAAGCTAATTCACCAAAACGCGTGGCTCGACAACTATTAAGGGCGCGACTCACCCGAATTAATTACCTACAGATAAACGGCAACAAAATAGGTCGGCGACGCTCGTCCCACCGGCAGGAAGTTCTCGGTGCTTCCTTGATCGTCTAAGATTTCGCTCCTCGGAAAACCTGCGTCCGTCTCGCTATCTCGCCGAACAGTGCCGAGCGAGAGTCCTGCAGGAGACACGCCGGCGCGATAAATCGCTATTGTGCCACCTGTGGCGCTTTCGCGTTACGCAGGGCCGTCCTGCGATCCTCGCGATCCTTGTTGTCATCACGACCGTGTTGGTGGGTTCATCGCCCCGGAGTTCCTAAGATTTTCTGCTTTTTGGCTTAAAGGTGCGGGCTTACGGCTGCGCCCGATCGGCTCTCTTTCCTATCTGGTTGGATGGGTTCCGGATTGAGAGTCCGCTCGCCGCTCCGTCTTTGGGACTCCCTCGCTTCGTGCGGGTGGAGTGGCCGCCCCTTTGGCCGGATTATTCCGGCCCTCCGCGCTCCTTTCCTGCCATAGGAAATATAAATTTACCGGGAGCGATGTTTGTCAGCCATATAAAATGTTTTTAATAATAGACGAATACGACCTGGCGTCTCCTGCTTCCTGGGTGTCCTGGACTCCCGCTCTCGGCCGTCACTCTTCTCTCTTCCTCTTCTTCCGCCGGATGGGATCCCGCCGCTCGATCTCGTGCCGACAACCAACTCGCGGGCTCATCTCGAGCTTACATTTCCGATAACTACTACTACCAAAAGTCGGATCTCGTCGATCCGACGATTGGGCCGCTCTCTCCCTAAATAGAGAGGACGCAGGCCCCCGAAAAACCGCCCCCGATCGGGTCATTCGACCCTTGTGACGGACGTCCCAAAAACGTCACGTCACAATATATATATATATATATATATATATATATATATATACAGGGTGCGGCATTTATAGTGACGCGGGCATATTTTTCGGAAACGAAGTGAGATATCAAAAAATGTTTCAGACAAAAGTTGCATGGTTTCGAGGGGGCCACATGATAAAAATATGGATTTGACCTTAAGTGGTCTTTTCAAGGTAAGGTCAATGTGGTCGATGTTTTCTTAAATGGAAATCCCCATTTTTTATTACATATTCTTATAGCTTATCCCGAGAGCTTTCCAAAACACTATAATAAAGTATTTTTTTATTAAGTACTTTTTGAGTTATTTTATATTTTAATCTGACATATTTTGATATAAAAAATAAAATATCTCGTAAAATATTTAGTTTTCGATAATCTTACCGTAATACTTTTATGTACAGAATAATGAGACAAATCAATTAGTGTAAAGAAAAAAACAAATAATTGTTTAAAAAAATACATTGTAAATACATACATGTAATTACATACTTTTTCTTAAAAATAATTATTTTTTTTTTACTAATTGATTTGTCTCATTATTCTGTACATAAAAGTATTACGGTAAGATTATCGAAAATTAAATATTTTACGAGATATTTTATTTTTTATATCAAAATATGTCAGATTAAAATATAAAATAACTCAAAAAGTACTTAATGAAAAAATACTTTATTATAGTGTTTTGGAAAGCTCTCGAGGTAAGCTACAAGAATATGTAATAAAAAATGAGGAGTTCCATTTAAGAAAACATCGACCACATTGACCTCATCTTGAAAAGACCACTTAAGGTCAAATCCGTATTTTTATCATGTGGCCCCCTCGAAACCATGCAACTTTTGTCTGAAACATTTTTTGATATCTCACTTCGTTTCCGAAAAATATGCCCGCGTCACTATAAATGCCGCACCCTGTATATATATATATATATATATATATATATATATATATATATATATATATATCAAAATATATTACAATATTGTATTAAATCAATATTATTTTCAGGTAATAATAAAAGTTCATGAAAAAGATGAACCCTTGGATGCGCCTATACTTGCACATCCCCGGTACTACTGTCTGGAACACAAATGTTACATCGTTTTAGGTGGTCTAGGTGGTTTTGGTCTGGAATTAATTAATTGGTTGATTTTACATGATGCAAAAAATCTAATAGTGACTTCACAAACTGGGATAAAGAGCGGTTATCAGCGATCAAGAGTAACGTTATGGCAATCTTACGGTGTAAATATACAAATCGTTACAGCTGCTGATACTTCGAGATATAAAGATTGTGAATCTATATTAAAATTTGCCGAAGAACAAGGTCCTGTGGATGCAATATTCAATCTCGCAGTTGTATTGAAAGACGGCATATTCAAGAATCAATCTCCACAAATATTTGAAGAATCCTTCATGTCAAAGGCATGGATGACAAAAAAGATGGACAAATTATCGAGAATAATTTGCAGTCAACTTCGACATTTTGTCGTATTTTCTTCCGTTTCATGCGGAAGAGGAAACGTAGGCCAAACAAATTACGGAATGGCAAATTCCGTAATGAAAAGAATTTGTGAAAGAAGAATGAAAGAAGGTTTACATGATTTGGCTATAGAGTGGGGCGCAATTGGTAAAGTTGGACTTGCCGCAGATATGCAAAAAGATGACAAAGAACTTGTTATTGGAGATACGTTGCAACAAAGAATATCCTCTTGCTTGGACACATTAGAAATATTTTTGCTACACGATCGATCAATCGTAAGTAGCATGATTGTTGCTAAGAGAAAAAATTCTAGCCAAGCAATAAATCCACTTGAAGCGGTTACAAATATTATGGGTAAGTTTATAAGCAACTATAATATAAAAAAAATTGTGACACAACATTTATACGAAGCAAATTTTTATTTAATAATGTTATTAAAAGTACATTATATTAATATAATAAAGTGCATTAAAGATATTACAAAAAAAATAATATTTTTAATGCACTTCAATAATTGTTACATTGTTTTAAGATTAAGTCAAATATTATTATTTTTAAAATTACATCAAAATATTTTATTTTTAAAATAGGATTGAAAAATCTAAACATAGTGACGCCAAACGTACTACTGACTGAGCTAGGTATGGATTCAATGATGGTGGTAGAAATTAAACAAACATTGGAGAAAGAATTTGATATTTTATTGACAGAATAAAATATTCTAAATCTCAATCTTGCTGCACTTAGAAAAATGACAAATGCAACCGAGCAAGAAAATACGTACGATGCTACTGAAGCTGCTACAAATAATTTGGACGGTGTTAAAACATTGACACGAAAACTTAACGATACTGATTTCAGTCCAGATATTTATGTAGAACTCAATACAAAAATGGATATTGCTGGAAACAAAATATTTCTTATACCTGGAGTCGACGGATCTGCAAGCGTATATAAACGGATAGAATCGAAAATTAAATCTTTGGCGATGTGTTTGCAACACGGTGCATTTAATATGCCGAATGTTACTCGTTCAATAATGAAATCA
This sequence comes from Formica selysi, assembly GCA_009859135.1. Classification (NCBI taxonomy): domain Eukaryota; kingdom Metazoa; phylum Arthropoda; class Insecta; order Hymenoptera; family Formicidae; genus Formica; species Formica selysi. The sequence continues at coordinate 464,515 of WHNR01000040.1, forward strand.
GCAGCATATCTTCTGCCTGTACGAAATTATAAGATAATCTATTTAAAATCTTTATTTAAATTGCTGTGTATTTAAACAATAATATTTGATTATACACACGCTTTTTTACATACTATCTCATATATCCTTATGCTTATTTTTTTAGTACATAATGGAGAAAATGGAAGATCAAAAAGAATTTTTAATAGTGGGTTATTCATTTGGATCCTTAATTGCCATCGAATTAGCAAGATTATTAGAAACTAAGAATTTCGTTGGACGGTTAATACTTATAGATGGAGCTCCTGATTGGACGAAATTTTTGGTTGAAAAATTTTTTAATTATTCGCAATATACTTCGCAACAAGAACTACAAAATAACATTCTACTTTGTTTATAAAAAATGTATTTTGAATATGACAGTGAAATGGTTAGTCAATTACTAAAACCACTATTATGACTTTACTACAAAAATAGTTTACATAATTATGTTTACATACAATATATATGAAAGAGTATATAAAATAATTTATTAAAGTATTTAAATCTGATACTAAAAGTCTTATATGCACTTTAAAATAGTAAAATATCTTTAACATTTCATTGAATAATTAAAAATTACAATAATAACAGTACATAAAAATTATATAATATTTATAATGATTAAAATGTAGTGTTTATTATTTGAGAATATATATAAAATGGGTATCAAATTCAAAGAATTATTCTTGATTACAAATTATTGCTGATAAAAGACAAAATAATTTGACTTACATAGTTCAAAAATATAAAAAAAAATAATTAAGCAATAGGAATACAGACATGGAGTATCTTCAGAATGTGAAAATACAGTACAATCTTTCATATTATTGTCTCAATTTTAAATGTAGATTACTATTTTATTATTATTTATACAAAATACAATACTTACGTTATTTACAGCCTGCGCCAGAGCTGAATAAGTGCAGTACATGGGAGGAGAAATTAGAACTACTTACTGCTCACTTTTCGAAGAAGAATGTATTAAATGTTGAAAATCAAAAATTCTTATATACTACGATTTACGATCATATAATCGCTATACAAGATTATGATATATCTTCATTGCCACCCTTAAAATCATCTATAATACTATTAAAACCCACACTTAGGCCTATCACTTTTCCTGAAGAAGATTATGGTCTACATAAGGTAAAATTTTGATTAAAGTAACACATTTTATCATTTTTAAGATATTTCTTAAAAAAAAAAATTATTTTTAGATTACTGAAAGTGCAGTGCAAATTCATTACATGGAAGGTAGTCATATCACTATGATGGACAAAATAGCATCATTTATTAACGAAGCATTGTAAAATAAATAACTCTGTATCAATATTAAATGATTACTTAAACAATATTTTTGAAGAAATTATATTGTGCACCCACACGGAACATGACATCCATTGGACGTCCATATAACCTCCATAGCTCCATGCGACATCTATCTCCACAGTGGATATTGTATAGATTTCTAATAGAAATCCATATTATCTCCACGGTAGATAATATGGATCGTATATAAATCCATCATGGATGTCCTTTTGACATCTGTTGTAAGAGGCGATATCGAAATATTAATCGACCGTTTTCGGCGCCTCGTGCCTACTCCCACTTCTGCCGAAATATTAGCGAATAGTGTGCATGTCGATCGATCGCGGTAGATCGATATAATAGAGCTCCGGGGTCTCTCGTCCTCTTTTGTTCCGGGGACGCACGCAGGCGACTTCGAATAGCGAAGAACTCCGACTTCATTGCGGTTATCTTGGCCACGTCACCACTAATTGTAAGGAGACAGACACCGCCATATCTTAACAGAAGCCTGGATACTCCGGCTCCTGGGCCGGCGGAACTCTCGGGCGCGAGGAGGAAAAGAAGCAGAAAATCCCCGGAACAGGAGAAAGAGCCAACGAAGGAACAATCGAAGCGATATTGTATAAGTGGCACCTCCTCAGATGAGTATTGCTTAACAATAAAATTCAATTTAGAGAATTCGCGGTGAGATTCACGAAACGGAGATTCTCGTATCGTAATCCACGAGACACGACGGCAATTTTGCCAACACGTCGGGGCGTTAGGAAAGAGCCGGAGAGCGGTTACGAACTCCGAATAAACGGTGATTCACGCGTGTACAGAAAAAGCATTCCAAATCATTTACGTAAATATAGTAGCGTTTTAGGTAGTTAATTGTATTGACGAAAGCGGATTGGATTATAAATCAAATTTTGTAAACGAAGATCCGTATGCTTTGTATTTTGACGTCATTGCGATCTTGAAAGTTAAGTTGATCATAATTCCTCGTTCTATTAATTGTAAGCAAAAAAGCACGCGTGTAGGGAATAGCGCGAGTGTCCCCTGCCTTCTGTATAGAAAGGACAAACGAAATATATTACACTGTTATGGATAGATTTATACAAGTATGTTTTAACAAGTATGTTATAAGATATTAAAACGAAGATTCGGGCAAGAAAGGATTTTAATGAAAGATCTTTTGTGTGTAATTATAATTATGGTGAATATATTTTTAGAAAATAATAAATACAAACACATAAATATAAATAAACAAATATAAGATACATAAACACATATAAGAAACAATAAATATATAATAAACGATAGAGAATCCATAACACATAATAAACAATATAGAAGATATAATAAAAATGAAATTACTTTTTATTTTTAATTTTTTTTTGCATTGCATTCACAAAACTCACGAAACTGCTGCAAAATTGTGCATAACCTGTGTATTATGACACTATTTCGTTTACATTTATCGTCGCGTTGCTATTGGTTGCTATGGTGATTTTGCAAGATGGCGGAAACTTGGTGCTGCACAGAATGTGACGAAAATTCGTCCGAGAAGATAGCACACCTTGTTACTTACACCATGGAAATAATTACATTTTTAATCTTCTGCCAGTTGCTCTTTGCATGCTTTGGTAAATATAGCGAATAGGAGACCCAGCCCCAATGACCTTGACCTTGACATATGTTATCAAGGACATAATTCTGAGTAACTTTTTCTTCTAATTTAATCGTCGCTCGTTGCTTATTAAAAAGTTATTAACAAACAAAAATTTGTAAAAATCAAGATTTATACATAGTCTGACAATGAAAAACTGGATATTTAAGTTAGTTTACAGAAACAGTCCTACGTATACTACACATATAAACTGAAATAAACACAAGTTTTTACATATATAGGGTTTTCAAAAATAAAATATAAGGGTAAATATAGCGAATAGGGGACCCAGCTCCAATGACCTTGACATTGACATATGTTGTCAAGGACACGGGGAGGTGCAAGAGGGGCCTTCGGCCCCCCTTCCGCACCCACCCCGCCGGTAGGCAGGGTGGACCTCGCTTTACAACTTACAAAGTACATGCTACATTGGTGGGTGCGGGAGGGAGGCCGAAGGCCCCCCTTGCACCCCCCCCCCCCTCCGTGTGTGTGTGTGTGTGTGTGTGTGTGCGCGCGCGTGCTTCCTGTCCGTGCATGTACTTTGGTATATTTCAAACTTTTCTTGTTAATAACTTTTTAATAAGCAACGAGCGACGATTAAATTAGAAGAAAAAGTTACTCAGAATTATGTCCTTGACAACATACGTCAAGGTCAAGGTCATTGGGGCTGGGTCCCCTATTGGCTATATTTACCCATGCTTTATATACTTCTCATGACTAAAATTCAAATACGAGATAGGTGCATAACGCGTCGCATAGCGGTAAGCAAACGAACTAGCGGCTGAATACTACTTTTTTGTAAACTTTTTGGAATGTTGCGCGCAGTAAGATTTCTCATGAAATATTAAATAAATAATAATTTTGGATATATGAAAACGTGCACATCAAATTCAATTATTAATATTAAACGATATTTCATAATTTTGTAATATTTTCAGCATATGTGAAAAGTGAAATGATTACGCGTAAGGTTGCTGAAATATTGAAATAAAGTTCCATTAATCTTCATGCATGCAATATTATAAAGTAAGATTTTATTGTAAGATTAGTGGTATGTACCAGTAATATGATCATTAAAATGTTTAAGTTTGTAACCTCCTTATATAATATTACTGCAATGTTCGGTGCTATGAGGGATAATTGGTTTGTATTGCGTCTAGCAATCGCGTAATAGTGAGATATTTTTTTCTCGTCGTGTACTTATTAGCATTAAATGCTTTTGTACATTTTTGAAAAGCATCATATTTTTTAGATATTTTATTTTTTTATTGGTTTATGGATTAATTCTGAGAGAAATTAAAATAACAGTAATAATATACGACGAGATAAATATACGAGAGATTAGATTATTTGTAAAATAAATTATAATGTATATTTACGTCATTTAATATAATTTTAACTGCTTCTTCGGTAGGTCCAGATATAGCTACAAGCCTAAGTAAATTATCGTTTACTTCATTACTGACTTAAATTTTTTGGATTTTGATTTGTTTTCAGTAATATGTGGCAATAGGGTATTATAAAAAAATGTTATATAAATTTTATTTTTAATAGAAAGTATAAATTATAAAAACGTTATTTCCAAACACAAGATTTTCCATCAACAATAAATAATTTAAAATAAATAAAAAAGATGATTAAAATTTAAACTTTTCATGTGACTTGAAAACGCTTCGTTATTGGTTAGTTCGTACGTGACAATTTAGTACAGGGTTTTTAATATAAATTAATAAATTTCTTATTAAGTTATGTAATATACTTACGCAGATGTTTTTACTCTTCGCATTTTTGCAGCATTAAAGCGACAGTCTTCTTTTATAAATTGACACACCATTAACGTATCAATTTTTGATAGGTATATCGAATTTGCTTTAACATATCCTGCTTCCATTTGACTTCGTTCATTAATGACTATTTTTCTTTAAAAAAGTAAAACCGCAAATAATCTCCTTATTCCTTGTATTAAATCAAAATTTTAGTGACGAAGTGACGTCACGCGGCTACAGCGCCATATTGGCGCGTTTTAGTAGCATTTCAAACTATGATATTTTAAATAATTTAAAAATAATACAAATTGAACGTTTTGAAGTAAACGAAAAAAATTTTAATAATTAAATAGGGTATGAATTTTAATAAAAAAATATTTTTGAAAAACGTTATAATATCCTATTAGCATCGCCAACTTTAAAGAAATTAATATTACATACATACATTTCCATTCTGTCGATTCGGTGACTATTTTTACTTATTCGCCTTTGAACCTTTTTTTGCTTTATTTTCTCTATTACGCATTACTCTACCCTATTTTTTATTTTTTTTCTATGTTATTATATATATTTATATTTTATTATACAGGGTGAGAAAAAAATATGGGGTAATTATTTACTATAACGGACCCAGCTCCAATGATGTTGACCTTGACATATGTTGTCAAGGACATAATCCTGAGTAACTTTTCCTTATAACTTAATCGGCGGTCTCTTATAATTTTTAAGATATTTAAAGTTAAAGTTAGATTCGAAACGAAAATTTGGTTTGAGTTATACAGGGTGTTCCGGAACAACCTTCCGTCCGTGAAATGACGTATTCCTGATACAATTCTAAGACGATTTTTCCTTTACCAAAATTTGAATTGAAGCGTAATTTTTGAGTTATAAGCAAAAATAGTTAGCAAATCACGCGTCGAGTACAGAAGGCAGGCAGGAGCGGCACGGCGCGCCGCGAGCGCCCGGTACAGCTGACCGTCTGATTACCACCTCATGAATCGCTAACTATTTTATCTTACAACATAAAATTATGCTTTAAATAAAATTTTGGTAAAGAAGAAAATATCTCAGAATTATGTCAAGAATACGTGTCTCTTAAAATAACGTCACTTTAACAAAAGTTGTTGCGGATCGCCGGCCGTCGGACACTGCAATCAGCTGATTGCTAACGCGATGTGTTTATGGCGGAGTGTATGTGCGTAAAAGAAAGAGAGAGAGAGAGAGAGAGAGAGAGAGAGAGAGAGAGAGAGAGAGAAAGAGAGCGAGAAAAAAGTGTATGCGTATGTGCGTGCGTGTGTATAAACGTCTCTCCCTGCTTCCCTTCCTCACTCTCTCTCTCTCTCTCTCTTTCTTTTACGCACATACACTCCGCCATACACACATCGCGTTAGCAATCAGCTGATTGCAGTGTCCGACGGCCGGCAATCCGCAACAACTTTTGTTAAGTGACGTTATTTTAAGAAACACGTATTCTTGACATAATTCTGATATTTTCTTCTTTACCAAAATTTTATTTAAAGCATAATTTTATGTTGTAAGATAAAATAGTTAGCGACTCATGCGGTGGTAATCAGACGGTCAGCTGTGCCGGGCGCTCGCGGCGCGCCGCGCCGCGTTGCGCCGTGCCGCTCCTGCCTGCCTTCTGTACTCGACGCGTGATTTGCTAATTATTTTTGCTTATAACTCAAAAATTACGCTTCAATTCAAATTTTGGTAAAGGAAAAATCGTCTTAGAATTGTATCAGGAATACGTCATTTCACGGACGGAAGGTTGTTCCGGAACACCCTGTATAACGTAACTTGAATCAAATTTTAGATTTAAATCAGAAATAGATTTGGGTTAGGTTATATTTTTCGAAAGTGGAGCCCCCCCCCCCGTAGGGAGGGGGCGGAACCCACTGTGTCCATGCATATACTTTACAATGCGAAGCGACGTTCAGCCCAGAATTGTTGTGTGGATGGGAAAGTGTATACGTGAACGCAGTGGGTTCCGCCCTCCCCCCCTACGGGGGGCTCCACTTCCGGAAGATATAACCTAACTCAAACCTATTTCTGAAAATTTGATTTGAGTTATACAACGTCCTGATGCGGATGAATCTCGCTTCTTGCGTGGAAATTACAAACTCATGTAAAAATTACGTTTTAATTCTCAAACTTTAATAGTTAATAACTTTTTAATAAACAATGACCGCCGATTAAGTTATAAGGAAAAGTTACTCAAGATTATGTCCTTGACAACATATGACAAGGTCAACGTCATTGGAGTTGGGTCCGTTATAGTAAATAATTACCTTCAAAAAGATCTATTTACTGATCTAATCAATTTGGGTTTGGATGGCGTCGCCAAGGTCAGGACAAGGTCACCTTGAATTTTTTAAATAGAAACCCCTATTTTTTATTAAATATTCTTATAGCCCTTCTTCAGACCTTTTCAAAGCACTATAATAAAGTATTTTTTCATTAAGTGTTTTTCTAGTTATTTTATATCTTAATCTGATATATTTTGATATAAAAAATAAAATATCTCGTAAAATATTTAGTTTTCAATAATCTTACTGTAATACTTTTATGTACAGAATAATGAGACAAATACAATTAGTATAAAAAAAACAAATAATTGTTAAAAAATACATTGTAAATAGTTACATATATTTTCTTAAAAACAATTATTTTTTTTTACCAATTGATTTGTCCCATTATTCTGTACATAAAAGTATTACGGTAAAATTATCGAAAACTAAATATTTTACAAGATATTTTATTTTCTATATCAAAATATGTCAGATTAAAATATAAAATAACTCAAAAAGTACTTAATGACAAAATACTTTATTATAGTGTTTTGAAAAGCTCTCGAGATAAGCTACAAGAATATGCAATAAAAAGTAGGCAATTCCATTTAAAAAATTCAATTTGACCTTGATCTGACTTTGGCAACGCCATCCAAGGTCAAACAGCTATTACCGTTGAATGCAACTTTTTAAGCCTTATAACTTTCGTCTGAAATATTTTTCTCTAAAATGCAACGTTTACGAGATATTTGAGTGTATCCAGACTTTTGACACACCCTGTATATATATATATATATATATATATATATATATATATATATATATATATATATATATTGTTACGTTCGCGCTGGACGCTCGGTGTTATGTTTGCGCTGGATGCTTGGCGAGACATTAGCTGCAAGGCGTTCTCCCTAACAACGAGGGGGTTTTGTTAAACAAAGTTGGGTGGTTGTTTTCCGGGGGCTTTCGGTCTGGAAAGACGCGTGTCATATTCGGTTACGAATATTAATGAATGCTGTATTCTTGTTGTATATAATATTTCTGTGTATAAAGTTGTTCTCCTTTTTACGGAAGTGTCCTTTTATTGCGTGTGCGCAAGTGTGAGAAAGTGAGAGAGCGACGAACGCAACAATATATATATATATATATACATATTTTCTTTTTCTTTTATTTTACATCTTAAATAGATAATAAATGGATAATTGTATTACTGGTATATATCACTAACCTACAATAAAATCTTACTTTATAATATTATATGTATGAAGATTAATGGAATCTTATTTCAATATTTCAACAACCTTACGCGCAATCATTTCACTTTTCGCGTATGCTGAAAATATTACAAAATTATGAGATATCGTTTAATATTAATAATTGAATTTGATGTGCATGTTTATCTATATCCAAAATTATTATTTATTTAATATTTCATGAAAAATGTTACTGCGTGCAACATTTCAAAACTTCACAAAAAGATAGTTCATACTTCAGCCGCTAGTTTGTTTATTTACCGCTATGCGACGCGCGATGCACCCCATCTCGTATTTGAGTTTCAGTCATGAGAAGTATATAAGCTTGCAAAGAGCAACTGGCAGAAAATTTAAAATGTAATTACTTCTATCAGTTTAATTTCTGATACAATCCCAACATAGCGAATTCAGATATTGGACTGACTTTTTCTTAAAAATCGGGCGGATAAATGTCCGAAATAGTTAAAATTATCCATTTACTTAAGATGTAAAATAATATACATATATACACATATCTTATATTTTCAGAAACACACTAATAAAAAGCTCCTTTTATTTAATTTTTCGGATTTTCTGCGGGATTCTATATAAAAAGAAAAAAGTTTGAACTATTCAATTATTAGTGAAAAAATAATTAAAAGCTATTGAAAAAATAAGCGTTCAATCAATTTTTGGCAACATAATATTTTTTTGCAAAAGTTCCTTATGAAAAATAATATTAGGAGTTTTGTGGCATGTTGTATGAATATTAATACAACGTTACGCGCAAAGTCTCTGGGATGTTAATGGAATGAGTTTGGAATGTTTGGACGAACATTTTCATGTCGCTGGGAAGTTGATGGCAGGTTTATTAATCTCCGTGGAATGTTACCGTCCTACAATTTAAGATGTGACTTTATTAGGATATTGGTATGCCTTGAAGGCTATTATTCATCCATCAAAGCTCCATGAAATATCCATGATTATACCATATGATGTCCATGTGACATCTATGAATACGTCTACTGGATGTCGAGTGGAAGTAAGAAATGCGGAATTGTGGATGTCTAGTAGATGTCTAGGAGATTACATGGACATCTAATAGAGGTTTTGAATCTCCATGATGGACGTCTACTGGACATCTATTAGAGGTTTTTGTTCCGTGTGGGTACTGGACCCCCGCTTCCGCTGTTCTTCCTTATAACTTTTCTGCCCATCTTTCCTCTTTCATTCTTCTTTCAGCCTCCACCCTCTCTCTCTTTCTCTCTCTCTCTCTCTCTCTCTCTCTCTCACTCCCTCTCTCTCTCTCTCTTTCTCCTGCTCCTCTCTTTCTCTCTCTCATACTCCTCCTTACCCCTGTTCTCCTTCCCTTCCATCCCCATTCACTCTCTCCCTCCACCCCACATTCATACGTTCACCCCTTTTACTAACACCTCCTTCTTACACTTCCTTTTACATTCGTTACAATCTCTTAGTTCATCTTACATTTCTCTCTTATCCTATCTTCTCCTTAACCTGTCTCTTTTCACCTTTACCCGACCTGGTCCTTTGCGACCTAACAGACTTTCCTCCCTCCCCTTTCTCGTCCCACCATCTCCCTCTTACCTCCCCTCTCCCCACCTTCCCTTCTTCCCCCCCTATCTTCCTTCTTCTCTCTCTTCTCTCCTTCCCGTCGCCTCTTTCCCTTTCCGTTTCCTCTCTCTTATTCCTTTCGCTTCATCCTCCAGTTCTCCTTCCTCTCGTCCCATATCCATTCTCTCCCATCTATCCAGATCCTTTTGTTACCTACCACCACGTTTCTTCCGTACCCTCTTTCTATCTTCGCTTTTTCCACCATTCTCCATCTCATTCTTCTCTCCTCCATCGTTAAGTCCTCGTCTCTCACTCTCTTCTCTTCCTTTCTGTCTTCCTTCCCTTTTTCTTTCCTCCAAGTCCCACCAGGGTTTCCTTTCTTACTCCCGGTCCTGTCATCTCCTGCTGCCTCTTCCTGAATTTCCTTTCCTCCTCTTGTCTCCTCTTTGCCCGGTTCCTGTGCTGTGCTTCCCCTCCTTCATATCGCTCCCTCTCCTTTCCCCGTTCCCCTCCTCAGCTATAGATGTTGGCCTCCTCTGTCCCTCTCACCTTCCTCTCCCTCTCTCTACCTTCCTTGATTTCAAATTCTCCCCTTATCTCTCTCACTTCTTCCAGCGGCTCCTTCCTCCATCCTTCCCTGTGCATTGTCGTCTCTTCCTTCATTCTCCTTTTCCCTTGCTATTTCCTTCTCTTCTCTCTTCTTTACCGTCGTGCGCTTTCCCCCCGATGTAGAGACCTTCCACGCCACTTCCTCCTCTCTTGCTCTCCCTCTCCGCTTCCAATTCGCATGAACCTTCTTTCACCGTTCCTCCCTTCCCCCTTTGACTTCCGTTTCCGTGTTCAACCGACAAGTGCTCGTTCCATTTCCATTAGCCTGCGTCATCTCTATCAAACTTCTTCCCTCTCATCTCTTTGTCATTTGTCATGTTACCCTGCTCTGCCTTATCCGCTTCTATTATTCTCCTTACCGACCGTCTTTCCGTCGCTTCCCACGTGACTTTCTTCTTCTCTCTTTTCCATCCTCTCTCTCTTTCCCCCATCTTTCTAACCTCCAAACTGCTCCAACCTTTGCAGCCTTCCTCTGTCCCGGTCCTTCACTCCACATATCTCCCTTCATTCACTCTGCTGCACCTCTTCCTGCTCCTCACTTTCGTCCCTTCCGATCTCTCTCACTTCTCCCTCTCTCGCTTTCTTCTATTCTTTCCCACGAGCACATTTTCTCCCTGTTCACTCTTTCCCACCGGAAACGGAAGCCCGTGCTATTTTATATAGTATATATAATATTTATTTGGGGGGGGGACATAATACCGTAATTTTATAAAAATAAAATGCATTTTAATTTTCTCGAGAGAATCTATAATATTTCTATAAATGCAAGATTGATTTTATCAAACAAATACTATTTTAAATTACAAACTCTTACAAACTGAACTGCTTCTATGTACTTGGATAGTTAACTTGATTTCATATTTAGTTTTGATTTTTGATTTTTTAAAGATTTTTATTTTTTAGAGAAAAATCATTTTTTATTTTTTTATTTTGTATGAAAATTATTTTTTAAGGATAAATTTTTTTAAAAGTTTTTTTTTGGGGTAAATAATAAACTTTTTTTTCGTACAAGTTGGGATTTTTTTATATACTTGGCGTATTTTTTTTTACCTTTGTGAGGTTTTTTTAGTTTGTATTTTATTGAAGAGGGTCCAGACGTGGACCGAAACGCTTAATTGATTATTGATTTTGAATCTTTCAAAAACTGTTATTAAATATATGCACGAACATCCGCACTTGCTCCGTAAGCCTTTTTATTGTATTATTAAATATTTAGATAACAATATGGTAAGTTACAATTACCTCTCTCCAATCAAAACTATTTTTTTATTTAGTGATAACAAATGTGCCATATCAAAAATCTGTGTACATTTCTTCATTTTAACATTTTATTTAGTATTATTTATTAATAACAATTGTACCATATCTCAAAGGTCCATGGACTTTCTTATCTTAACATTTAAACCTTAATATTAATATTATCTTAAATTTAATATTAATATTGATATTTAAATAATTATATGATAGGTAGAAAAGAGATAAAAATTCAATATATTCAGTATATTCAGAATGAGGTAAAATATTTTTTTTTATCAGTGATTAAAAATAAGCGCAAAATTTGTAAGAAAAGATCTATTTAAAATTTCCAATATATCTTTTTAAATCTTGCAGATTACAATAATCTTAAAGATATCTAGAAATCTATTATTTTCAATTTTACATCACTTTTGACTAATGTACATCTATTGAGAATGTACAGCCAATATAACCTTAATTGCTTTAACGCATCTCCTCATAAAAATAAGCTTTTAAAAATGTTAAACTTAATAAATTATTATTTATTATGTACGGGGTAGGAATATAAAGATAAGAGAGATTTAATGCCATTTTTTATATTCATAACCGAAAATATAATATTTGTATATTATATGAATAGTTTTATCCAGACAAATATTGGTTAAAATTAAAATCATAAATCATAAAAGTTCTGAATAATATTTAATTTTACATTACATTGCAGAAAAAAAAGGATAAACTTTCTTTTCAGCTGCTGCATTATTTGATTAATGCTTATACAAAATCATGATCAAATTAGAATTATGCAGTACAAGAAAGTACATGAACAAGTATATTGTTGCGTCCCTGCGACTGCGAGTCGTCTATGGCGGTTATTCCTGATGTACCCGTCTCCGGGAAATCATCCCCAAACACGATGCTAAGGGTTGTTGTTAAACAACGGCGGATATCTTGAGAGAGATCGGCCATCTTGAGAGTCTCGCGACGGATGCCATTTCGGGCGGATGTATTTGAGATTACGATTACCGTTATTACCGTTCTGTGTTCCTTGTTTAATTGTGTTTTGTGTCATTATTAAAGTTCCTTTTGTTCTTTTAAAAGAGTGTTAATTATTTACGTCGCGGTATGCGAGTGCCGGTTGTGTCGCGCGTGTTCGAGTAATATCGATTTCGATCCGCGGACGCATCAATATGTTAAATTATTACATAAAAAATAAGGTATATGTATATTTAATTAAAACATCAGTAAAGAAGCGTTCAACGTGTGATTTAATATTTTATGTATCTAATATACTGAATGTTATAACATAAAAGGGTAAATATAGCGAATAGGGGACCCAGCCCCAATGACCTTGACCTTGACATATGTTGTCAAGGACATAATTCTGAGTAACTTTTTCTTCTAATTTAATCGTCGCTCGTTGCTTATTAAAAAGTTATTAACAAAAAAAGTTTGAAATATACCAAAGTACATGCACGGACAGGAAACACGCGCGCACGCGCACACACACACACACACACACACACACGGGGCGGTGCAAGAGGGGCCTTCGGCCCCTCTCCCGCACCCACCTCGCCGGTAGGCAGGGTGGACCTCGCTTTATAACTTACAAAGTACATACTACATTGTAAAGCGAGGTCCACTCTGCCTACCGGCGGGGTGGGTGCGGGAGGGGGCCGAAGGCCCCCCTTGCACCCCCCCCCGTGTGTGTGTATGTGTGTGCGTGCTTCCTGTCCATGCATGTACTTTGGTATATTTCAAACTTTTAAGTTTTACCTTTTCTTCTTCCCCCGGCCCATGCGTTCGATTTACTACACATAAATAAATGAATCTGCTAAAAATACATTTTCAAGACATATATTTTCAACTTTCACGTGTACATACACATTAATGTTAGCAGGTCGTGGAAATATTGCTTTGTGTTTATATTTGAATACCTTCCCTCAATGTTTATACTATTTCATGTTCATTTTTTATTATTTTCTGTACTAGTGAATTCTTATGATGACACAGTCTTGTTTAATTCTTCCAAGCGTAAAGTTCTTACTTTTCATTTTATTTTTGAACACCCTATATATGTAAAAACTTGTGTTTATTTCAGTTTATATGTAGTATAGAGTGAAGCGAGGGGGGGATTTAAGGCGGGAGGAGGCACGAACCAAGCATCCATCTCTTCCGTGGCAGCGGCACTGTCGTGTCTGTGTAGGGCGTTTACACACTTCCTCAGCCCGACAAATAATTGTTAGAAAACAACATTTGCGGGTCTGAAAAAATATGCGAGGTACGAGTGGCTAAATTGGGAATCGAACCCGAGTCTTTCGCTTTCCGGGCAACTGCTCTTACCACTGAGCTATTCAGACCTCACACCTTACGCCACTTTAACACAGTACATACGACTCCAGAGCGATGCTGGAATCTCGCTCCATGGATGCAGTGCCGATTGCCACGGAGAGACGACATCCCCAGCACGTCTCCAGAGCGGTCCAATCATATTAAACGATTGAAAATTGGCCCCCGTAGCCGCTCAGCGATGAGTCTTGACTTGTCACCAGTATGAATGGAAGCCTCCTCGAGTAGTCCATCCTAAACCACTACGCCTAAGCAGCCCCCTCTTCTGCTCCCAATTAATAATACGATCTTCCACCGTCACCACGTGGTGGATCTAGTGGACAGATTACCAGCACTTACGCTGGCACAGATGTACACCGCAGAGTGAAGCGAGGGGGGGATTTAAGGCGGGAGAAGGCACGAACCAAGCATCCATCTCTTCCGTGGCAGCGGCACTGTCGTGTCTGTGTAGGGCGTTTACACACTTCCTCAGCCCGACAAATAATTGGTATACGTAGGACTATTTCTGTAAACTCACTTAAATATCCAGTTTTTCATTGTCAGACTATGTATAAATCTTGATTTTTACAAATTTTTGTTTGTTAATAACTTTTTAATAAGCAACGAGCGACGATTAAATTAGAAGAAAAAGTTACTCAGAATTATGTCCTTGATAACATATGTCAAGGTCAAGGTCATTGGGGCTGGGTCCCCTATTTGCTATATTTACCCATAAAAGAATAAACTATAAAGGAATGAAGAACCTTTACATTTTGTAAAAAGGGCCAAAAGTAGCACAAACAAATATTCCAGTTGCTTATATTAAAAAATGAAATAAAAATGAATATGAAATACCACTATAATAACCAATATATAAATAAAAATAAAAATCTATTAGTCTATATATTTCTCCTTAACTAACTCTCATCTGAAACTTTTAACACTCGGTGGATTAGTTTGTCAAAAACTTCCTGAAATTTAGTCTTTGGCCAATAACATATCTTTCGGTCATTTATCAGCCAAATCAATGGGACGACAGCACATTCTTTCTTTCTGCCATTTAAAAATTTCACAAAGGCATGTTTTTTTATTGTTTACGTTTGGAGACATGATTCAATATTCCTATAGATTTTTTTATATTTTATATGATTATATTTTACTACTTTTTTCAACAACTCTATAGTTATATATCTACAGTTTATTGTTGCTCACAAGGAAGCACGATATTAAACAAATTTGTGATTGTATATGTTCAAATACAATGAATGCTTATAAAACATTTTTTTATTTAAATACGTTTTAATTAATCGCGATTTTAATATCAAAATAATTTCATATTGTGGATTCTGGACAATAACTTAAACTCAATAGAATTTTATTGATTTTTCAGAATATTTTCCGTTTTTCATATACTATACAAAGACTAACATAAAGCTATATTTAACTTATATTCAAAATTGTTCACTTCTGTTTCGTTTGATACTTTCATGAACTTTTATTAATAAAATAGTATTTATATCAATTTATTACAAATATAATAATAGTTTCAACAAATTATTACGCTACTTGGTGAATAGTGGGAGAAACCCCGAAACTTTTAAAAGGTAATCGGAGGCATTTATGGGATATGTCGTCAACAAAAAATATAGTAGAAGTATTAATGTTAATACTTTTTACATAATAAATTCCCAGTTTAGATGAATGTATCGGATTTCGATATAGATTGTTGACATATTTAAATGTAGTCCCTATATATTTATATTTACCATCAATGAAAATAATATCTTTGATCACATTAATTTGATTGCCTACTACTACAGTATTATCGGGAAATTTAACTAATAATTTCATTTTTATAAATTAGTTTTTCTGTAAAATAATCAGTGATATTTGGATTGGAGAAAAAAGTTGCTTAGGAAGGTAAGTTGAAGTGACAGAAGATTTAATTTCAATATCGATGTTCTCTTCTTCTGCAATTCGGTTGCATACTTGATGCAAAGATAATTTTTTAGAGCGAACTCGTCTTTTTAGAGGTAGAAGATAATTTTTGAAAGGAAAACAACTGTATTTTTCTAATGGACCATATGTTTGTACATCTGCACAAAGATGCAGTAATGAATGTACATTATACACGATAAAATCCTCACCATATATTTCAGCAGCTTTGAGAACAAACTTCCTAATAGCTTCTTCAGCTATGTGTATGTAAGCCTCGATCAAAGGTGCGCTAGATAAAATAGTAATTGCTACATGAAATAGCAAAAAGTGTTGATATTTTATGTCGTCAAGAATATTGTAGAAAATGATTACGCCGCTATATAAAACAATGAATCGAAACTCGGTTGCTTTAAATTTTTTTAAGTTTACTAAAACTCGAGGTTTTCGACAAAAATCAGACATGACGAATGTACATATTATCTGTATATTATAATCAATTGCTGCAAGATTTTGTCGGGAGAGTTTACAGTGACGCCCTCCTTCTACCCAATACTTTACAAGAAAACGCTTCGTAATACCTAGGTATATTATATGCATGAGATCCAATACAAACTGCTTCACGAGATCTATATTTAAAGTAAGTAATGGCAATTTTCCTTTCCTTATGATCATCATTAGTCTTCTCACCTATGTAATCTTATTTTGTTCTCAAAATTACCGAATTATTTATTTTAGTTGGAAAAAATTGTGATTTTTTACTCTTTTAATAGTACATCTTTCGCATCCGTACGCACTTGTATGCCTTTTGATCATCTTTAGCATGGCTCTTGCGGGTGTTTCAGCCGCAATACATTCAATTTCAACATAGCATGTTTTTCCGTTATATTGAAACACATTTTTTCGTAAGGAAATTATTTCTTCAATGAAGCTTTAGATATTTTTCAAGATTTATTGGTTCTCCTTCACCATAAAAACATGCAATCATGAATGGACGTGAATCTACAATATCATCGCTACGACCTAAAATTGGCCACTAGTTTACTGCTTTTGAATACGGGTAAACCGTCAATATTTATAATTAAATTGATAGTTGAAATTTCACCATTCAATCCGCTATTCTGTAATTTACGCGTCAAACATTTGTAAATGCTTAGATTTTTACGCAAGTATGGGAAAAACAGCCACAACTTTGTTTGTATTATTTACTTATTTATTCTAAAGTTAACCTCTCTATGTTTGTGTTCGGCTGTGTTCATACTCGCACTGACTCGCATAAAACTAAAAAGGAAAATACAAAGATGTTGTAACAGTCGGTAACGAAACAGCGCATGTATCGATAAATACGGAACTCAATAAACTAAACATAAAGTAACATATTTATTACGATACTTCTACAAATGCCATAATAATACATCTCGCCATTATCAAAAGAAATGGTTTCCAATTTCCTAGTACGCAATAGAGTTCTGGCAGTACGCGGTAAAAATGGATAGGCTGAATTAATTAATTCCAAAATTATATTTAACGCTGTGTGTGTTAAATTATTATCGATTGATAGCCTACGCAAGTTATTCGTAAAATTGATTGGATTTATTACAAATGTATGCGTTATAAGACCATTATAATCATTATAATTTTCATCATTGTCAGCACTATAAAACTATCACTGTCGTCAGTATATAACATATATGCATCATCCATGTTATTAGAGTTTTATTCGGTGAATATTAATGTGGGAGAGGATTTATTAGTGGCATTTACTGTATCTACGTCGGTAATACTTTCATTATTTCCAATTGCATAGCACATACAGTGAACATAAATTTTGCGTATTTGTCCCTTTCTAAAAAAGGCATGAAACCTCGAACTCGAATATATCGAAACGTTGAAGCCTCTTTTCCGCGATGCTGATTTGCTGTCTCGCTTGTGCGCTGCGACTTGCTTCATTCGTGTTATTTGCAACTGTCAAATCATGCGAATTTTGACAGTTTGACAATTTGTGAAAGAAAAAGTTAAAGTTAGGAAAAAAAAGTTAAAAAAATTGGGAAATGTCCATAAATAAAAGCGCGCGCGCGGCGCGCGCCTGTGTTGTTATAGTAAAAGTAAAATTAGAGTCATTTGCTTGTGTACACGAGGGCAATAATATGTTTTGTACTGCATTATTTATCCTTTGACGCAACTGTCAATTACTCAGAAATTTCGTATTCTCACACATTTTTTAATGATTTATGTAACGATTGAAAACATTGAACAATTACATAATATTGAAAGTAAAAGAACTGATATTTTAGTAGTTATTTACTATAGCGGACCCAGCTCCAATGACGTTGACCTTGACATATGTTGTTAAGGACATAATCCTGAGTAACTTTTCCTTATAATTTAATCGGCGGTCATTGTTTATTAGAAAGTTATTAATAAATAAAGTTTGAGAAATAAAACGATGAAACGATGATTTAAAACTAAAATTTAGTTTGGGTTACGTTGTATAACTCAAATCAAATTTTCAGAAATAGGTTTGGCTTAGGTTATATCTTCTGGAAGTGGAGCCCCCCCGTAGGGAGGGCGGAACTCACTGCGTTCACGCATACACTTTCCCATCCACACAACAATTATGGGCTGGACCTCGCTTTGCGTTGTAAAGTATATGCATGGACACAGTGGGTTCCGCCCCCCCTACGGGGAGGCTCCACTTCCGGAAGATATAGCCTAATCTAAACCTATTTCTGATTTAAAACTAAAATTTGATTCAAGTTACGTTATATAATTCAAACCAAATTTTCGTTTCGAATCTAACTTTAACTTTAAATATCTCAAAAATTATAAGAGACCACCGATTAAGTTATAAGGAAAAGTTACTCAGGGTTATGTCCTTGACAACATATGTGAAGGTCAACGTCATTGGAGCTGGGTCAGCTATAGTAAATAATTACCAAATTAATTAAATAATAAATTGAAAATTAGTCACAATGAAAAGCGCTATGTTTTACTAAATTGTTCGCACTTTTTCAGAGGTAATGCTTATTTCGAAAAATTAAAAGATCATATTTTATCCAAATATACTACTTTCAACATCTTTAAAATTGTGAGCGTCTTAAATAAAAAAGAGATATCATTTTATATAATTTAATATTCTTATGAGTTTTTAACATTAAGCACTCTGTGATTCTAAGCATATATAAAAATCTCTAAATATCATTAATACATTGTACATTGTGTCAACGATGAGGCCCAATAAAAGGCGAATATGTGTAATACTTTTTAGGAAAAGCTATTAAAGAATATAAAATCAATTTACGTATTATTTGTAAGCAACAATAATTTAAAAAAAAAAGAAAAAAAATCATTACATTCATCGATTTGCGCGAGAACTTATAAATTAATGTTTATAATCTAATGCAAAAAACGTTTGGTACATGCGTATAATAAACAGTCTTTCCAACTAATAAATCTTCAAATAATTCGAAAAAATAAATCAGAAAAAAACTTACGTAATAAAACAAATCTTAAAACTGTTAATTATGTTAATATGAAATATGTACTAATGAATAAACACTTTCATTGCAGTTACATGAAATAGAAAAAAGAAACGAAATAAAATATAAAAATACAATAATAAGATTTTCACCTTTGAAAACGCTGTCGAAATTCAATATCTCCGAGTCACAGAATCTTTAAGAAATGGATTAAGAAATGGACTAAGAAAACATTATAATAAAGTATTTTTTTATTAAGTACTTTTTGAGTTATTTTATATTTTAATCTGACATATTTTGATATAAAAAATAAAATATCTCGTAAAATGTTTAGTTTTCAATAATCTTACCGTAATACTTTTATGTACAGAATAATGAGACAAATCAATTAGTGTAAAAGAAACAATCGTTTTTAAAAAAAAGTATGTAATTATTTACAATGTATTTCAAAAAAAATTTTTTTTTTTTTACACTATTTGATTTGTCTTATTATCCTGTACATAAAAGTATTACGCTAAAATTATCGAAAACTAAATATTTTATGAGATATTTTATTTTTTATATCAAAATATGTCAGATTAAGATATAAAATAACTCAAAAAGTACTTAATAAAAAAATACTTTATTATAGTGTTTTGAAAAGCTCTCGAGATAAGCTACAAGAATATGCAATAAAAAATGGAGGGTTTCATTTAAGGAAACATCGATCACATTGACCTCACCTTAAAAATGTCACTAAAGATCAAGTTCATATTTTTATCATGTGGCCCCCTCGAAACCATACAACTTTTGTCTGAAACATTTTTTTCTACATCTCACTCCTTCCGAGATATTTCAAGGGTCCGGGACTTTTTCTCCACTCTGTATAATAAAAGTGCCGTTAGATTTTTGATTATGGCTTAGTTCCTGAGGTATCTTAATCGAAAGTTTATTAGACGTAAAACTCCGGATAAGCTACTTGGTAGTGCCGTCGCGTCTGTACATAGGCAAACTGTTGACAGCCAATCAGTTTTCTTTTATGTACTTTGCGTCGCGTCGCTTGATAACGCGATATTTTTATACGTTTATAGAAGGAAGTTCGTGTAATCATTATAAACGTTGAGAACGTACCTCTACTTAGCTTAATATATGGTTAAATATAAATAATAATAAAATATGTTTATTAGTCGTATAATATTTTAGTTGTAAAATCATGTGTGTATATATTATTTTTGTGCAACAGTTTATTGACGTTTTAAAGACATAGATTAAATTATTTATACAATAGTATTTTCTAAACATTTATTAATGAGATCTTTTTCATCAATTATATACGTTTTCAATAAACATTTCGGTAAATTTTTATATTAGCGTCGCCACCTCCGATTTGCCTCAAAATTTACATAGAGCTTTCTTTAGGTCTACAATTAACAGTTATGATATTTTAAAAACGGACAAACAATATGTTGTCCTTGAAGAAAATTATCAAGTGGTCGCTTGAAGCGCTATTCGCGTTTAGGAATATTTTGATTTTTCGACATTTTTGATAAGACATATTCTGTGCATTTAGGCATTATACCAGAATGTAATTTTCTGACGCCATATACATTTAATCTGAACTTGGTAAACCTTGATATTAGCGCCGATCTCATCTCGCTTCGCGTTCTAAAATATTACCTTTTTAAAAAAAGGTAAAAAAAGGTGCCAAGTACACGCGCTAGTTGTGAAAAACTGTTATATGTATTTATAAAAAAAATTTCCTAGAAAAATAATGATATCAAAAAATTGCGCCAAATGAATAAAAATTTATGCTATAAAATTTATTTCTTTTATTATTATTTAAATAAAAACATTTTAACTAAAAAAACTGTTATACAAAGTAGTTGTTTTAATTTTCTAGAAAAATAATGATATCAAAAAATTATGCCAACTGAATAAAAATTTGTTATAAAATTTTTTCATTTTATTATTTCCGTTATTAAGAAAAAATATATTTAATAAATCGCAATATAATTAAAGTAGTAGGGCGTGTAGCTAAAATAGAATTATTTTATAATTAATTAAATGCATAATATACACACATCAAACGCTTTGGGATATATTAATTTATTGAAGGAAAATTTCTCATAAACTCTAAGTCGCATAAAACAAACTTACACTAAAGCAAAATATAAAAACTTGGCGTGCCCGGGTCGCATTAAAACATTGTCCCAAATTTATTTGTGTTATACAATATCTCATATTACGTGAAAATTACTTGCATCATTCATATAATAGAAGTATTATTATATTAAATATTTACATTTTATATAAAATTTTATTAAGTTTTATTGAAAAAGCATGTTTAAAAAAATATATATATGATTTACAAATCTACTAAAATTTCAATTATATATCTTATCTACATATATTATCATTCACATACTTAAAATTCATTACCTAAAAAAAAATATATATATATATATATATATATATATATATATATATATATATATATATATGCTACAATATCAATTCATAATCAATGTTTAATGCGATTAGGATTCCTTTGATTTACGAAGTTTATCCTACAGAATGTATAATTTGAAAGAAAATTTTTGTGTAATTTATTTACATTTTATATAAAATTTTATTAAGTTTTATACAAAAAGCATGTGTCAAAAAAATATATAATGATTTACGAGTCTACTAAAATTTCAATTTATAAATACATATACATTATATATTATCTATATATATTATCATTCACATATATTACATCAAAATAATGTATATATTTATAAAATGTCTTAATGCGACCCGGGCACGCCAAGTTTTTATACTTTGCTTTAGTGTAAGTTTGTTTTATGCGACTTAGAGTTTATGAGAAATTTTCCTTCAATAAATATATCCCAAAGCGTTAGATGTGTGTATATTATGCATTTAATTAATTATAAAATAATTCTATTTTAGCTATACGCCCTACTACTTTAATTATATTGCGATTTATTAAATATATTTTTTCTTAGTAACGGAAATAATAAAATGAAAAAATTTTATAACAAATTTTTATTCAGTTGGCATAATTTTTTGATATCATTATTTTTCTAGGAAATTAAAACAACTACTTTGTATAACAGTTTTTTTAGTTAAAATGTTTTTATTTAAATAATAATAAAAGAAATAAATTTTATAGCATAAATTTTTATTCATTTGGCGCAATTTTTTGATATCATTATTTTTCTAGGAAATTTTTTTTATAAATACATATAACAGTTTTTCACAACTAGCGCGTGTACTTGGCGCCTTTTTTTACCTTTTTTTAAAAAGGTAAGTTTTTAGGGATTATATCATTTCTTTTTTACTATATATTATTTTAATAACATGTAAAGCAATTAAGTTTCTAGTAGGCTTAATCAACAGCTTGAGTTTGTATTATAAAAAGTATTTAAAAATTGATAAAATAAAATTAGAAATTGGCAATTGGAGCCAGCGCTCTATGTAGAGCGTAAATGAATTAATCAATAATATGGTAAAAGTATTTTAACAAAAAAGTGTTTTCATTTTAACTCTACATGTTCTATAAACAATATA
>WHNR01000040.1:492500-760000 GCA_009859135.1 Formica selysi
AATAGAATTTTATCTTGTGTATGTAATTGTTGTATGTGTATAGCTTTATAGTAGATAGACTGTTTCCTCAAAGCTATCGACAACTCAACATCCTCGGTAGTCGTATCTTCTCGTTTGTGCGGACACATGTTTCTTGCGCGTTCTTTTTTTGTTCGACTTGAAAAGAGAAGTTAAAACTGGATGCAGTAGTAAAGAGAGTTTTATTGAATCTAGTAAGATAACTCGACCATAATATCATCAACGATAACAGTGTTAGAATAAAATCGGGTCAACTGTAAGAGATTTTGCCGAAAAAAAAAGAATTTTTTCTAATTATATATTTGTGTGTGTATATACTTGTATTTAATTATATTTCTTTCATGTAACTAATGCAAAAACAAATGTACGCGCATAAATTTAACATACATTTTTTAATTGTTCAAAATTTGGAGTATAAAATAAACTTACGTGACACTAAGCCCGATTAGCATGTTTATTTAATTGTTCTATGTTCTTAGATTCTCAGAGTTCCAAAATTGTTGATTATATCGAAATGGATATATGTAAGGGTTCTAAAGAAATTGATACGTATAAAAGTGGAAAATAAATATTAAATAAATATTCCTCGGAGATTTAGGTGTAATGACTAATCTTAATTATCACAAGGCAAAATCTATATATATATATATATATATATATATATATATATATATAGGAGAAAGTTGGGTAAAACCGGGTAGACAGGTCAAACTGGGTACCGCTGTTTTTTCGTAATAAATGCTGCTATCTATAGCTAACTTGTGTTATTAATTGTAGATTGGCGCCATTATTATTTTAAAACAAGCCGTGTCCCTGTGTAGACGATATTTCTTTTTTAATAGAAATTCAAAGTTTTTAGCCCCAAAAAGATCGATATTGAGGCAAGAATCGAGTCGTCGTGCACTTTTTCTATATAGAGCATCTGTTTCGGTAAGTGCAGCATTGCATTCTGTACATATTAGAGAGTATATCATATTAGTTTTGATCGGTACTTTGTACGCCGGAATATACAACCGCCGTATTTGCTACTTTCCTTCTGTTGGGGCAAAACCGGGTACTTATACATCTCATATAATGAAAAGAGGAAGAACTGTTATCCTTTGTGTCCCTACAAAAGGCAGTTGGAAACAAAAACTAATGCTCAGAAAAAGAAACCACTAAGAAAAAAGATTTTTGAGATCCCTAAAGTTAAAAAGTTAAATAAGGAAATCCTGCAGCAATGTCGAACAAGAGGATATCTTTATTTGTGATTTTTGTTAATAGAATCTTTATATTGTATTTTGATTAAAATAAATCTAGATTTTGTAATTACACGATGTTTTGCATATTTTCAAATGGGTATCCAGTTTGATCCTACCGGTATAATTTTTTTTACTCTCAGATTTGTTGTAGGGAGACAAATCCAAAAGAGTACCGGTTTTACTCTACTTTCCCCTATATAAACATATGTGTGGGTTAAATTAGAAAACAATTAAAAGTTTTTAAAATCAAATATGAAAATTCAGCATTCACGCAAGTCATTAATTTTTTAAATTACACGTCCAGAAATAAATAAAACAATACCATTCAAAAAGTTTAACGACCGCCCTTATCACGACATCATCGTGTGTTTTTGGCTCTTCCGTAACTCGTTTTATCGAAGTGCTTTTCTATCGACATTAATTCATTCTCTGACATGCATTCGCGAGAATAGATCCTTCGAAAGCAGCTCCTTTGATCTTTTAGGACTGGGACAGAAATGAGATGTCACGATCAAACCATCGCAAACTAACAATATTAGTATATTTTTTAAGCCGCGGTTCGCATATCATCGTGATAGGACATCTAAATATGAAATTACCGTAGAAAAGAAATCAAATATGTATTTTCCAGGTATAAATTCGACGCGTCAAAAAAGCAAAGATGTCTGGAAAAAAATTGACGTTTTGGCGTTGCGCACTTTTTCTCTTCGTTGCTTCGTCAGCGAAATCTCAGCAAAATTGCACTGGTAATGAAGAGAAAAATGATAATTTGACAGTACGATATGAGATAGATGCGGATTCTATGGCAAACTATGGCAACGAAATGAAAACAATGCTACATAATTTGTTTAAACAATCTACCAATAATACGCAGTACGAAGATATGCAGTATGAATCGCGCACCACTTCTACGAACAACAAGGATGATGACTCGATACAGTTTAAACTCAGTATGCACTCTATACAAAATCATGATGATGATAAGCAAATACCGATGGAACCTCGTACGAATTCAACAAATGCCAACCATAAAAGCAAATTTACGTTACACGAAATTTATGGAAACTTGATGAGCATTGAAGACAAAAACGACTCCACGTCGTACGAGTTCTATAAAAACTCCAGTAAAGATAGCAATATAAGTAACATCATTCCATACAAATTGTGCTTCAATATTACTTGCATTCAGTTATGCTGTCCTCTCGGTGATCGTCTGGTTAATAATGAATGCCTTTCTGAAAGAAAAAAATACTTTTTACCGCATGTGTACGGATACACGAACGATTCGTTGCAGAACGAAAATAAGACGGTGGACGAATTGTTTCAGCTGTCCGTCTATGATCCGTGCCGGGATAAAAATCGCTCTTTGCTTCGCGATGGTCATCAGAAAAATTACATATTCTTTGCCAATGGTTCTCTCTATTTATCTTATTATGAAAAATTTATTAAATCGACATCATATTGTCTCGCCGTCGTTGATGGGGATAAGTACGAAGTGACTATCTGCTCAGAGACTGCTGACAATATCTTTATTACGACAACTGATAATGACATCTCGTCGATTGAAGACGATGACATGTATAATTTTGATGATGAATATGATGTCGATGATATCGATTATTATATCAAAAGTATCATAGAAATAAGCTCTACTATAGTGTCTGTATCACTTTTTGTGTCAATATTTCTGGTGTATTCCATATTGCCAGAGCTCCGGAACGTACACGGCTTCATGTTGCGCAATTACAGCGGTGCATTGTCTATCGCATACACAACTCTCATTGTGGATTTTCTGATCAAAGCTGATGCTATACCTTATTCAGTCTGTATTACATATGGTACAGTATATTTAAATGATATAACTATAATCATTATAACGTACATATGTTTCATGCATACTAATGTATATTTGCATATTATATTTTAATAACTTGATATATGTTTTATTAAAATTGCAAGATTTAATAGTGAAATTTAGTGAATAATAAATTTTAGGTGCACTTTAACATATAACTAATCTAAATTCGTATGAATAAATATATTTTTTTGTGTTTTTAAATTTTTACAGAGTTATGTCTTGAATCGACATCTTACTTAATTTACTATCAGCGCATATTTATGAAATATATCATCTTTACTATAAAATTTTAATGCAAATACAATAATTAGACTAAATTTATTTTTAAACGGAGAAACAATAGTAGTAAGTGTAAGTCTCCCATGTGCATTTTAACGCGCGTTTAATGATTAACATGTTATTAATTTGATTTTTAGCTTTTTTTTGCTACTATATTTTTTTGGCAAGCTTCTTCTGGTTAAATGTAATGAGTTTTGACATGTGGTGGATATTTAGGTAATTTATTAATTATTTTATATATTATATTTTATCATTAACTTGTCTTATTTTAACTTATCTTTATATCATTGATTTGTATTGTACAATACAACGCAACGAACACATTTCTGTGATATATATATAAATATATTTTGTTATACAGGGTGTCCCAGAATTCACGCATTCAGAATGCACAGCGTGATTGTCCGTGCCAAAAGAAACAACTTTTTTCTCTGGCAAAATTACGTCTGAACAATATTTTTTAAATAAGAGTAATTTTAAGTTAACGAATGAGCGCTCTAGGTTACGCATGAATCAGAGACGGCGCGCGAACGGCGTGCGTGGCGCGTGAGCGTGTTGTACACTATTATCTTATAGTACTTGATATCACCGAAGCAACGATTGAAAGTAAAATAAGTAGATTAGATAACACGTGAATAATTTTGATCCAAGATTATTGTTCCATTTTTAGAATGTTGGTAGACGTAATTTTGCTAAAGAAAAAAGTTGTTACGGTAATTATTCAGAATCACGGCTCCACCTGCAAATGGGCTGCAAATTTTTTACTGACTTTTTATGTTTAGAAAGAAATATAAATAACCATTTTTAGTTGGGGGAGGCCCAAAAAAAAGTTATAGACCAAAAAAGGGTAATTATGGTAATTATTTCAAATAAGGCCTTTTCTGAATTTTGACAAATATGATCGGATCTCTCGGTAAAACTCTTTGTTGTGACTTCAACAGTGATAATCAGTTGGGTGAGCACGTCCCCCATCACCCCCACCCCCCCAAAAAAACGATAAACCTCAAAAATTACCAAAGCAAAGCGAGGTCCACCCCACAACCCAAACCAAATTTTAGTTTTAAATCAGAAATAGGTTTGGGTTAGGTTATATCTTCCGGAAATGGAGCCCCCCCGTAGGGGTGGCGGAACCCACTGTGTCCACGCATATAGTTTACAAAGCAAAGCGAGGTCCACCCCACAATTGTTGTGTGGATGGGAAAGTGTATGCGTGGATGCAGTGGGTTCCGCCCCTCCCCCTACGGGTGGGCTCCACTTCCGGAAGATATAAGCTAACCCAAACCTATTTCTGATTTAAAACTAAAATTTGGTTTGGATTGTGGGGTGAACTTTATAGTACATAATTACCTAATTTTCGGTAATTTTGGGGGTTTTTCGTTTTTTGGGGGGTGAGAGTGATGGGGGACGGGCTCCCCCGACTGATTATCACTGTTGGAGTCACAACAAAAAGTTTTACCGAGAGATCTGATCATATTTGTCAAAATTCAGAAAAGACCTTATTCGAAATAATTACCCTTTTTTGGTCTATAACTTCTTTTTTGGGCTTCCCCCAACTAAAAATGGTTATTTATATTTCTTTCTAAACATAAAAAGTCCGTAAAAAAATTTGCAGCCTATTTGCAGGTGGAGCCGTGATTCTAAATAATTACCGTTGTTACTTTTGGCACGGACAATCACGCTGTGCATTCCGAATGCGCGAATCTGGGACACCCTGTATATACTGGATAAAGTAAAAAGAGAGAGATAAAGACGGGGAATGATATGACGTTTTGAATTAATCAAACAGAATTTTTTCTCGTGTTATGTTGTTATGGGACATTGTAAGCAACTACTTAACTTACGATACTATAAGTTTAAAGTATAAACGTAACAATTATGATTTAAAATAAATAGTTTTTTGGAAGATCTTTATTATTGCATGAAAGTTTTCAAATGATTATTTCTTATTTTGTGAAATCAAATTAATTTTGAAAGCAAAAATGGCATATTAATTAATGCACATTATGAAATATTTGTAAAATATTATTATTTGATCTATAATAATTCACGGTATATATAAAGTAATAAATTTTCCCTGAAATTTTTTGGAAGATTTTATAATTTTAATATTGCATCTTTTTTTTTCTTTTGTGTGTAACAATAATACAATACACGATAACTTTTGAACAATAATTGATTTCCAACTTTTTTTATTAAAAATGTTTCGTGCAAAAAACTTAAATTATAATTTAAATTGCTATTGTTGCGTTTGTATACTTAATGATATATATAAATATATAATAGTTCCTCTGAATATTATACAATTATTAAATCATTTTTCATGATGGTCTAGTCGTACGATTTGTCGTATTATATAAATCTATTTTTGTAAAACGGATTTTCAAGAATGCCTCGATCAAAAGCAAACATTATTTTAATGTACATTTACATTGTGATTTCCTTTTATTTATTATTGGCTACATATGATGTATATATTGTGTTTTGCAGAGGATTCAGTTCGTTACAAAGAAACGTAAGGCAACGAGAAAAAAGAAAGTTGATGTTTTATGCGATCTTTGCGTGGGGTTTACCCTTTATCTTTGCTATTATCACTGTCATTATGGATTTATCATTTGTTTCCGGATATTTGCCGGAGATTTTGCAACCGAAATTTCGCGAAGGAAATTGCTGGTTCGCTGGTAAGTGAACGTTTCTGACAAATAATTCTATTTATATCGCGTTTTAATATACTATGAGAAATAGTATAATAACTTTTTGTATATTTCATACTTACAGAGGATGAATCATTTATGTTGTATTATTACGGGTTCTTAAGTATCTGCGTCATTAGTAGCATTTGTTTATCCATCTCTACGGCATTGAAGATTGCGCGCTATGAAAAAGAAACAAGCAATCGTTTGACAAATTCGGAAAGCAAAAGATATAATGACAAGAAAAAATGGTTTGTATTCAGATATTTTTTTATCAATATGTGTAATCTATCTTATTAATGATCTTTTTATCAACATATTTTTACCAATATCTCTTCTAACAATCTTACATAATCGATGGATCTGCATTCCTGATAGAAGAAAGAGATGATTATTTATAAGCAACATCTTTTTGTGTGCTTATTCTTTTTTTCTTTTACTTACATAATCTTTAAAAAAATATACACTACTCAAAAAAAGAAAATAGAAAATACTTTTCATAAACTAAAAATTGGGCTGTTTGCAAATCGCTAAAGTTTGGCGAAAAATTACCGTAAACAAAAAATTAAAATAGCATTTTGAAGCTTGAAATTTCTTGAATTTTAACGCGTTATCGGTAGCTTTTAGAATTTCTTTATTTTTCTTGTTCTATATCTTAAAAAAGAACATATTGTTCTATCGCCAAAAATTATGTGTTTTTGAAAAACTGCGTACTTTGTAGTTCCATAAATTTTTTTATAAATATTTAAGTTCCATAAACTGCAACATTTTGCCTACAAAGAGCTTTTCTAAAATTTTTCTACGATTTTGTTTTGCCAAGTTACACGATTTTGTAATTAAACCTGCATTTTTTTAAAATAAAAAAAATAGATATTTTTAAAAATTATCGGTATCACGTCAAAGTTGAAACTATAAACTTCAAAATGATTTTTTATTTTTTTATCTGCGATACTTTTTCACCGAGTATCGACAATATTTCTAAAAAATACAGGCTTTGTTTTAAAGTCATCTAATTCGATCAAAAATATTCGTAAAATATTATTCTATACATTACATATAATATACAAAATAATATTATACAATAATATTCTATAAAAATAATTCATAGGAAAATTTAAAAAAAAGTCAGAACGCGGATGGTAGTGCGTCAATCTCTTATTTAGCCCGCGATTATTTGAAATTTGTGATATCACTTGAGAGCCTTAATTTCTTTAAATTGTTAAAAAAAAGTGTTCTGCGGGCAAAATATTTTCGTTTATAGAACTTGACTTAAATTTCTCAAAAAAAATTTTGTTTGTTGTGTTGCAGTGCCAAATACATAATTTTAAGAAATAAAACAATGCGTTCTCTTTTAAAGCATAAAAGATAAAAAGAATTTTTTGAGCTACCAATAAAGTATTAAAGTTAAAACTTCAAGCTTTAAAATGTTTCTTAAATTTATCGTGTACAATGATTTTTCGAGTCCTAGCGATTTGAAAATAGCTCAATTTTCAGAGTGTGAAAAATATTCCCTTTTTTTTTAATAATGTATTGCTGCCACTTTAATCGTGTGCATGTTGTTTTGAGAAAGTCTTCAATTCTTGAAATGTGACGAACAGTAAGAATAAAATTAATAAATGCGTTTATCTCATAAAATAAATCACATTTTTTGAAAATCTCTTAAAAAAAATTTACAACAATCTCTTTCTTTTTTTTTAAGATTGTAATTTGTACCAGTTTTTTAAAGATAACTTGATTAATAGTATTAATATAATTGTTATTTTATATATACATATGTAAGTATATATGTAAGTATATATGTAAGTATATATGTATATAGATACATACATACATACGTACATACATACATATATATAGGGTGTCCAATTTTAATCTATCACCCCTCGTAACTTTGCAGGGAACGGTCGTAGAGAAAAATGTTTCATACAAAAGTTTTTTGACCTCGAGAGGGACATAAGATGGTGTTATTGGTGTGACCTTGGATAGTTGTTTGAAGATCACATAAGGGTCACCTTCAATTTCTTAAATGAATATCCCTATTTTTCAATGCATATTCTTGTAGCTTATCTCGAGAGCTTTTCAAAACACTATAATAAAGTATTTTTTCATTTAGTACTTTTTGAGTTATTTTATATTTTAATCTGATATTTTGATATAAAAAATAAAATATCTCGTAAAATATTTAGTTTTCGATAATCTTACCGTAATACTTTTATGTACAGAATAATGAGACAAATCAATTAGTATAAAAACAATAATTGTTTTTAAGAAAAAATATGTAATTATTTACAATGTATTTTTTTAAACAATTATTTGTTTTTTTTTACACTAATTGATTTGTCTCATTATTCTGTACATAAAAGTATTACGGTAAGATTATCGAAAACTAAATATTTTACTAGATATTTTATTTTTTATATCAAAATGTGTCAGATTAAAATATAATATAACTCAAAAAGTACTTAATAAAAAAATTCTTTATTATAGTGTTTTGAAAAGCTCTTGAGATAAGCTATAAAAATATGTAATAAAAAATAGGGGATTCCATTTAATAAATTTATGATAACCTTGACAACGCTATTCAAGATCGTACTAATATTATTATGTAATGCGTTACTTGAAACCCCACAACTTTTGTCTGAAATATTTTTGTCTGCCGTTCTCGGTTTTTGGAGATATTCGGCTGGCACGGGTCTGATACACCCTGTATATATACCGGGTGGCCCCGAACGTTCCAGCCAGACTTTGAAATCTTAGAGGAAATTTAATTCTGAACAAAAAATTTCCTATAAACATGGGTCGAAAAATGCTTCCTTAAGAAGTTATCGCTCAAAAACCTCTGATGCAAAGGAAGAGCAAAAGGTGAAAAAAAATGAAATAAAAAGAAAATGAAACTTAATAAATTTCTTGAAAAAACGATAAAAATAAAAAATAAAAATCTTTTTCTTTTATGAAAATAAAATTAATTTTTTTAAACTGAAATAGCACGTAATAGTAGAAAATGAATAAAAGTTTGAAACTGGTTATATCAAAATCTATGGAACGTACAACAATCATTTTGCTCATTTGAAAGATAATTTAATTTTCTACAACTTTTGTTTTGGTACTTTTTGTTAAAAGACGCACATTTTCCATGATATTTGGAAAAATGTGTAAAATAATCACGATTTCAGAGGTTTTTGAGCAATAACTTCTTAAGAAAACATTTTTCGACCCATGTTTATAGGAAATTTTTTGTTCAGAATTAAATTTCCTATAAGATCTCAAAGTCTGGCTGGAACGTTCGGGGCACCCTGTATATATACATAATACAAAAGTGCAAAAGTTTGCGTACTTCTGGTTTTTTGACTTAACTCGATTTTGTCATCTGGATTGTATTTTTCAAATATTCCTGTATTGATCCAATTTATAACAATAAATAATTTATACTATGTTTCTTAATATGTCTAAATTGTATGTAAATTGTATGTAAAAATTTAAATAAAAAATTCTTATTCTGTTTCTAATTCTCTTAACTTCAAAAAAATAATGTCAAAAAAATCATAAGTAAACTTTTGCACGGTATTGTATATATAAATGGTTGATTTTTAGGTTCAATCTGTATCTGAAGTTATTTATCTGCTGTTTATCATAATGGGAATAAAATGGTCTATACAGACAGTTTGGTTATCTGGACATGAAATCAATACGTCGTATTATTTCAAATATGTCACAGAATATGTTTTTATTTTGATGGACACCATGCAGAGTTTCTGCATCTTTATTATCTTTGTGTGGAAACAGAATATCAAGCGAATGTTATTGAAGCGATTCGGCTGCAGTTTGTTTTCAGAAGATTCATGCGCAACAAATGCAACATCATCGACTTTGACGTGCATCACTACCTCAGAAGAGATGCCTATATTAAAGATGAGCGAACAAAGAGACGAAAAAGATTCGTCCGGTGGGACCAATCTCTAATGTTGCAATGTGCATAAAAAATTTTATCGTACAATCAAATCATACACACACACGCGCGCACGCTCGCGTGCACACAAACGATTCATTAGAAATTAATTATAATCTCATAATTTTCGAATCAAGAATTAACTATGCAGTATTAGATATTGGTCTTTTTGTTTTAATCTTTAATAGGGTTAACTCAAAACTTCACGTAGAAAATTTATCTTTTTCTGTTTATTTTATTATTATTTAGTAATTTTTTTTAAATTTATTTATAAACTTTTTTAATATACTTTACGGTTTAAAAGACATATGTAAATTTCTAAATTTTCAGCGTTTTATCAGCACTACTTCTAAAATTATTATCAAATATTATTATTCGCTTTGTAAGGTTCTGTCTCTCACGGAATTTCTATAAAATATTATAATTAACATCATATTTTATATAAATATGTAAAATATTATTGTTGTAATTGGACTGTAATAAAAAGCTTTTGTAATAAAGCTTTAATAAATTTATTGTAATTTTCCAATATGATTTCTTGCTATTGTAAAATTATCATAAGGTAATTTAATTCAATTTATTTTTAATTTTTAATTTTGTGTTTACAATTAATCTCTTATCGGTACATATTATTGCGAGTCAAATTAATGGTTGTAGTCTCGTAAAAATTTTTAATGTTGTAAAGATTTGTTAAAAATATTGTGCTGCAAAAAAAATGTTAATGAAAGAAGATTATCTCTGAGGCAAATATATCACTTGTACAGAAAGAATTGAAAGTAATATCTTTTCGACCAATATGGTCTAAATCGGTTACAAATATATATGTATGTATATACGAACGCGACCATTTAATTAAAATTGTTTAAAAATACTATTCTTTTGTTCGGTTTTCTCTCATGCAGTTATATATATATATATATATATACAGGGTGGCCCTCGTAACGGTCGCCACGATTTTTAAGGCACTTACAATAATCTGACATAAAAAAGTCATAAACAGAAATTTATCAGTTTCTAACCGGCAACAAATTGCAATAATAAAAATTGACCAAACATTTTTTTTCCCATAAAAAAGCAAGGTCACCTTCAATTTTTTAAATGGAACTGCCTACTTTTTATTGCATATTCTTGTAGCTTATCTCGAGAGATTTTCAAAACACTATAATAAAGTATTTTTTCATTAAGTACTTTTTGAGTTATTTTATATTTTATTCTGACATATTTTGATATAAAAAATAAAATATCTCGTAAAATATTTAGTTTTCGATAATCTTACCGTAATACTTTTATATACAGAATAATGAGACAAATCAATCAGTAAAAAAAAATAATTGTTTTTAAGAAAAAGTATGTAATTATTTATAATGTATTTTTTTAAACAATTATTCGTTTTTTTTAGACTAATTGATTTGTCTCATTATTCTGTACATAAAAGTGTTACGGTAAGATTATCGAAAACTAAATATTTTACGAGATATTTTAATTTTTATATCAAAATATGTCAGATTAAAATATAAAATAACTCAAAAAGTACTTAATGAAAAAATACTTTATTATAGTGTTTTGAAAAGATCTCGAGATAAGCTACAAGAATATGCAATAAAAAATAGGCAGTTCCATTTAAAAAATTGAAGGTGACCTTGCTTTTTTATGGAAAAAAAAATGTTTAGTCAATTTTTATTATTGTAATTTGTTGCCGGTTAGAAACTGATAAATTTCTGTTTAGGACTTTTTTATGTCAGATTATTGTAAGTGCCTTAAAAATCGTGGCGACCGTTACGAGGACCACCCTGTATATATATATACAGGGTAGGCCATTTTAATGTATCCACTGAAATATCTTAAAATCTATAAATTTAAGACAAAAATGTTTTAGACAAAAGTTGTATGATTCACAGGGGGATACATGATGAAAATATGGACTTGACCTTGAATGACCTTTTCAAGGCCAAGTCAATGTGATCGATGTTTTCTTAAATGGAACCCCCTTTTTTATTGCATATTCTTGTAGCTTATCTCGAGAGCTTTTCAAAACACTATAATAAAGTATTTTTTTATTAAGTACTTTTTGAGTTATTTTATATTTTAATCTGACATATTTTGATATAAAAAATAAAATATCTCGTAAAATGTTTAGTTTTCGATGATCTTACCGTAATAGTTTTATGTACAGAATAATGAGACAAATCAACTAGTAAAAAAAAAATAATTGTTTTTAAGAAAAAGTATGTAATTATTTACAATGTATTTTTTTTAACAATTATTTGTTTTCTTTACACTAATTGATTTGTCTCATTATTCTGTACATAAAAGTATTACGGTAAGATTATCGAAAACTAAATATGTTACGAGATATTTTATTTTTTATATCAAAATATGTCAGATTAAAATTGCCGGAGTTTGCCGGAGTTTTTGCGACCGGGATTTAACGAAAGAAATTCTTGCTGGTTCACTGGTAAATGGACGTCTTTTACAGATAATTCTATTAACGCCGTATTTTAATACACTGTGAGAGAAATAGTATAATAATTTTTTGTATATTTCATACTTACAGAGATTGAATCGTTTATGTTGTATTATCACGATCCCAAAAGTATCTGCGTCGTTAGTAGCATGTGCTTATCCATCTCTACGGCATTGGAGATCGCGCGTTACGGAAAGGAACTAGACAATTGTTCGACAGATTCGGAATGCAAGAGATATAATGACAGTAAGAAATGGTCTGTATTCAGATATTTTTGCATCAATGTGTGATGATCTATCTTATTAATGATATTTTTGTCGATATATTTTTGCCAATATCTCTGCTAACAGTATTACGTAATCGATGGATCTGTATTCCTGATAGAAGAAAGAGATGATTATTTGTAGGCGACATCTTTTTTGTGTGCTCATTCTTCCTTTTTTATTTTTTTGCTTACATATCTTTAAAAAAAATATACACTACTAAAAAAATTAAAAATTTTTTTCATAAGTTAAAAAGTTGGGCTATTTTCAAACCGCTAAAATTTGGCGAAAAATTATCGTAGACAAAAAGTTAAAAAAGCATTTTGAATCTTAAGGTTTCTTGAACTTTAACGCACTATCGATAATTTCTTACACAAACTATAACATTTGGCCTACAAACCGCTTTTTTAAAATTTTTCTACAATTTTTTTGAATAAGTTACACGATTTTGTAATTAAACCCGTATTTTTCAAAAATAAGAAAGGTAAAAAATTTTTAAAAATTATCGGTATCACGTCAAAGTTTGAAACTTTAAGTTTTAAAATGCTTTTTTAATTTTATGTCTGCGATACTTTTTCGCCGAGTATCGATAACATTTCTAAAAAGATACAAGCTTTATTTTAGTCATCAAATTCGATTAAATCTCGAGTTGAGATTAATTTTCACTTGGTATAGGACCAAGTAAATTTTAGTGTCCGTGCACAGTAATTAATTCCATAGAAAACTTATTTTTTATGCAACTAACACACTATCGTCTGCGTCTGCCTCTTAACTGCCCGCAAAATATTAAAGTTTTAAAATGTTTATAAAATTTTTTACCTACAATAATTTTTTGCCGAGTTTTAGCGCTTTGAAAATAGCTCAATTTTTAGAACATGAAAAATGTTTTTTATTTTTTTTTTTGAATAGTGTATTGCTGCCATTTCAATCGTATACGTGTTATTTTGAGAAAGTCTGCATTTCTCGAAATGTGGCGAATTATGAGAATAAAATTAATGAATGTGTGTGCATTTATTTCATAAAGGAAATCACATCTTTTGAAAATTTCTTAAAAAAAATGTATAACTATCTTTTTCTTTTTTCTTAAAATTGTAATTTGTTTCATTACTTTTTAGAGATAACTTGATTAATAGTATTTATAATTGTTATTTTATACATACATATACATATAAATATATATGTATATACATATATACATGTGTACGTGTTTGTTTCTAGGTTCAATCTGTATCTGAAGCTATTTATCCTGCTGTTTATCATAATGGGAATAAATTTGTCCATAACCACACTTCACAACTTTTTGGTTAAATATAGATCGTATTATATCATATATTCTATTATTTTGATGATGACTCTGGAGAATCTCTGCTTCTTTATTATCTTTGTGTGGAAAAAGCATATCTTGCGGATATTATTGAAGCGATTCGGATGCGGTTTAATTGTTTCTAGAAAATTCATGCGCAACAAATGCAACATCGTCGAGTACTTTGACATGCACCATTACATTAGAAAAGATGCCTATACAGAAAAAGTTGAGTTTTTGCGAACAAAAAGACGAGAAAGATTCGTCCGGTGAGACTGAACTCTAATGTTGCAATGTGCAAAAAAAATTTTATCGCAGAACAAGATCACACACACACACATATACACACGCGCGCGCGCGCTCGTATCCACGCACGCACACACCCACGCACGCCCGTACACACACGCACACAAATACGCGCGCACGCACACGCACGCACACGCACGCACATACACACGCACACAAACACGCACGCACGCACGCACACAAACGGTTTATTAAAAATTAATTATAATCTCATAATTTCCGAGAATTAACTATACAGTATTAGATATTGGCCTTTTTTTATCTTTAATAAGATTAGTTCAAGATTTCACGTAGAAAATGTATCCTTTATTACCTTATTATTATTCAGTAATTTTTTTAAAAATTTATTTAGGCTCTATTTAATACATAATGTTTTAAAAAATATCTAAATTTCTAAATTTTCAGCGCTATTTCTAAAGTTATTATCAAGTTTCATTATTTGCTTTGTAAGGCTCTGTCTCTCACGGAATTTCTATAAAATATTATAATTAATGTCATATTATATATATACAGGGTGTCCCAAAGCACCCTTTACAACGCTCGTGAGCAGGTAGAGCACAGTAAACTGAACAGAAAAGTCCTGTACCATTTTGCAATTTTCGCAATAATTATTGAAATATTAATTAAAAAAGATTGGCGAATGAGCGCGCGTTTCGCGCGGCTAGACCGTGGGACGTATGCTCTAGGCGTGCCAGCGGCGAGCTTCGCAGTGTCGCACGGCAACGAAAAGTTTGGTGGCCCTGCGACGAGAGTCGGGGTACGCGCGAGCAGCGAGCGGCCATTAATAACAATTATTAAATGATTTAGATAAATAATGCTAATTAAATGCTTGCTTAACAATTACAAAAAGAATTAATTATTGAATAATAATATATTATTATTATTATTATTTTATTATGATTTTTAATTATTTTTTTACGTTTCGTGGAAAAAGAAACGATAAGAAAAATAAGAGAATTTGATGCTGCAATAATATACTTACAAAAGGAAACGATCGAGAATCAATTGTGAATTTACGATCCTTCATCAAGGTAGGATTCATAACTACGGTAAAACACAATAAAAAATTAAAATTGTGAGTGCTGAAAATTAGATATCTATGAAAAAGAAACAAAGAATCTATCGTGTGAATTTACGCTTATAAGCTTTCGTTAATTTATTATTTACAATTACTATAGAAAACAATGTAATCGATTCCTATCGTTTTTTTTGGTTCCTTCGTCAGGATTGCGACAAATGTTCATACAAAAATATTCGAATACGCATATCAAAAAATATAAAGCCTCCGCTAGTATAAAATAATAAACGTTTCCCGCTTCATGTATTGAAATAAAATATCTTATTTACCTCATGTATCGAAATAAGATATCTTATTTCGATACATGAGGTAACGATTATAACTTGTAATCATTGTGCTCTGCTTGAGATGGTTCTACTTATATTTTCCCGAAATAAAATTATTTTGTGGCAAGGAAACGCTATCGTTTCCACACCACCTTGAGGTAGATAGCTTGGCGCGTTTTTTTTAAGTGGTTTCCCTAGTAGGCCTAATCCATTCTCAAAATTTAATGCAATAACTGTTCGAAGTGTCTTCCTCGTGCTTGTAAGCAGAGTTCGACTCTTCCAGTTATTTGTCGCGACGCACGGTGCGCCATGTCCGACGTAATACTATTAAAGGCCGCTAAAATAGCTTCGCGTACCTCCGTAATGTATCTATTGGCGATTTTCAGATCGGCCCATATTTTCTTCCGCCACATCTCAATGGACAGACGTACGCGGAGTTCATTGAGAACAAGTTGCCGGAACTTTTGGAGGACGTTCCTCTTTGCGCGCGAGAAACGCTGATTTTTCAGCACGATGGAGCTCCCGCACATTATTCCCGTCGAGTATGAGAAATTTTAGACGCGCGTTTTCCGGACAAATGGATAGGTCGAGGTGGCCCTATCGTTTGGCCGGCACGGTCGCCAGATTTGAATGTGCTAGACTATTTTCTTTGGGGCTATGTAAAAGCTTCAGTCGAGCACCATCGTGATGGTACCGAAGATGAGGTACGCGAAGCTATTTTAGCGGCCTTTAATAGTATTACGTCGGACATGGCGCACCGTGCGTCGCGACAAATAACTGGAAGAGTCGAACTCTGCTTACAAGCACGAGGAAGACACTTCGAACAGTTATTGCATTAAATTTTGAGAATGGATTAGGCCTACTAGGGAAACCACTTAAAAAAAACGCGCCAAGCTATCTACCTCAAGGTGGTGTGGAAACGATAGCGTTTCCTTGCCACAAAATAATTTTATTTCGGGAAAATATAAGTAGAACCATCTCAAGCAGAGCACAACGATTACAAGTTATAATCGTTACCTCATGTATTGAAATAAGATATCTTATTTCGATACATGAGGTAAATAAGATATTTTATTTCAATACATGAAGCGGGAAACGTTTATTATTTTATACTAGCGGAGGCTTTATATTTTTTGATATGCGTATTCGAATATTTTTGTATGAACATTTGTCGCAATCCTGACGAAGGAACCAAAAAAAAACGATAGGAATCGATTACATTGTTTTCTATAGTAATTGTAAATAATAAATTAACGAAAGCTTATAAGCGTAAATTCACACGATAGATTCTTTGTTTCTTTTTCATAGATATCTAATTTTCAGCATTCACAATTTTAATTTTTTATTGTGTTTTACCGTAGTTATGAATCCTACCTTGATGAAGGATCGTAAATTCACAATTGATTCTCGATCGTTTCCTTTTGTAAGTATATTATTGCAGCATCAAATTTTCTTATCTTTCTTATCGTTTCTTTTTCCACGAAACGTAAAAAAATAATTAAAAATCATAATAAAATAATAATAATAATAATATATTATTATTCAATAATTAATTCTTTTTGTAATTGTTAAGCAAGCATTTAATTAGCATTATTTATCTAAATCATTTAATAATTGTTATTAATGGCCGCTCGCTGCTCGCGCGTACCCCGACTCTCGTCGCAGGGCCACCAAACTTTTCGTTGCCGTGCGACACTGCGAAGCTCGCCGCTGGCACGCCTAGAGCGTACGTCCCACGGTCTAGCCGCGCGAAACGCGCGCTCATTCGCCAATCTTTTTTAATTAATATTTCAATAATTATTGCGAAAATTGCAAAATGGTACAGGACTTTTCTGTTCAGTTTACTGTGCTCTACCTGCTCACGAGCGTTGTAAAGGGTGCTTTGGGACACCCTGTATATATATATATATGTAAAATATTATTGTTGTATTGGACTATAATAAAAAGCTTGTAAATAAAGCATTTATTGTGATTTTTCAATAGGATCATTTGCAATTGTAAAATTATCATAACGTAATTTAATTCAATTTATCTTTCATTTTTGATTTTGAATCCTTGAATCTCTTATCGGTACATATTATTACGAGTCAAATTAATGATTGTAATCTTGTCAGAATTGTTAATGTTGCAAAGAATTGTTAAAAATATTATGCTGCAAAATGTTAATCAAAGAAGATTATCTCTAAGGCAAATATATAACATATAAAGTAAAAATAAAATACTGTCTTCGAACCAGTATAGTCCAGATCGATTACGAATATATGCGAACACAACCATTTTAAATTGTTTAGAGATAGATTCTTTTGTTCAATTTTCTCTACATGCAGCTATAGTTTGTATATATACGTACAAAAATTAATTATTTAAAGAAAATAGTAAATTGCTTACATAAAATGCTGCACATAAAATTAATAAATACAATTTTGCATTTTTAATTAAATACATATCATGATGCATGAATATTTTTGCGCGACGTGCATAGAATGAAAATTATAAAAATATTCCTAATTTTCAACAAATATAAATTTTAAACGTTAAATAAGATCAAAGAAATAATTCTTCACTATTATTAGCTTTTTTTAACACTGCGTAATTACCATTACATGTGATGATTATTAGCGCTATTTGTACATCATATTTTGATATATCTAGTAATCATTGAGCAAACGAAATACCTGCCAAGACATTTAAATCATTTATAATACAACATTTATAATAATACATTTATAATAAATTACTATAAGAGTAATATTTATTTTATACTATTATATTCTTTATATTTCGTAAAATGCATTTATATAAAATCGTTGCAACTTCAAAACTTTTACTTAGCATCTTTGTTCTTCACATATTTATACCTTGACATTTGCACCTTTTTTCTAAGAGTAAAATCAAGATCATGAAGCGAGAACATGTCCGCGCCATTTGAACCATCATCGCTATATGCGATATTTTCTAAAAATAATTGTTAATGATTTATGCGCTGATGCGTACCATATAAGATACGGACAATTGCAAACCGGATTTTATCTAACATTTACTGACAATTGTTACATATTATCATCTATACAGGCTGCGTTCCGATATTAGTGCCAGTATTGAAAATCTATAGTGTACGTAAACTATACATTTTCAGTAATGGCAATAATATCGGAACGCAGCCATAGTAAGATTAAAGAATAAAGCAGATTATTCTTACTTTTATACCTGATTAATTGTTTCTCGAGGTAAATTCTTTGATTGTATCATATATTTAAGAAGGGTTTCTACTTTGTTAGCATTGAAAAATAGGCAATTTTTTGAAATTTTTAGGAAAGGAACTAATAAAGATAGAATGATAAAGTTTGGTATCCACAAAAATATATCTTTATTGAATAAAAAAGAAATCGGCCGAGAGGACGGATCAAGCAGCAGGTGAGATGAATAGACGGTGGAATTTTCAGAGCCTCCAAAAATTATCTGAAACCAAAAGATCGACCAGTTTTATAATCTGTAAATGTTTGCGCT
Source organism: Formica selysi (assembly GCA_009859135.1). Classification (NCBI taxonomy): domain Eukaryota; kingdom Metazoa; phylum Arthropoda; class Insecta; order Hymenoptera; family Formicidae; genus Formica; species Formica selysi. The sequence goes on from WHNR01000040.1 coordinate 511,720, forward strand.
TAAAGTAGACTAGAATAAAAAAATCGTAGAAAATTTCTCAAGCGCGTACCTCCTTCATTTTTGATGTCAGTGCTATCACCCGGATTGATCCTCGTGCTGCTGGGTCGTCCTGATCTTTGTGTATCTGGCGCAGGAGTGGAGGCGATATCGCCGTCGCAGCGTCTCTCCAGGGCACACAATTCACCGAGGATCGCGTCCAGATCGACATCTTGGGAATCTGCAAGAATACCAGATTACGTTTACGTTGCATATTTCACATATTTTAAGCTATCATCGTTCCACAACTGAAAAGGTATATACATATATTAAAAATTTTTGATATTACAATATTCGAAAGACGGGGTAATTCAGATTTTAGAATGTTGAATTAAGAAATTATATTATTACGATCTTATTATAATTAAAAAAAAAAGTAGAGTTGTGCAAATTAAAAACTTGCACATTGCTTCCTCATCATTTTATCTTACAATGCTTAAGCTGCTTTAAGCATGCGGATTTTTTAATTTTTGCTTCCTCATAGAGGAAGCTTTGTGAGCAAAATAAAAATTAAAATAATTTCTTTCACCGATCCTCACTAAATTCAACATCAAACATCCTTTAATAATACTCTATTCATGTAAAAAAATTTAATCGGATATTTCAAATTTTCTGAAAGTTACAGCGTGTAAAGACATTTTTCAAAAAATTCAAAATTTTATAAAAAATGAACCCTTTCACCGGTACTCACCAAATTCATTACCAATCATCCTTTAATAATATTCTATTCATGTAAAAAAATTTAATCCGATATCTCAAATTTTCTGAAAATTACAGCGTGTACAGACATTTCTCAAAAAATTCAAAATTTTATAAAAAATGAACCTTTTCATCGATTCTCACCAAATTCAATACCAACCATCTTTGAATGATACTCTATCCATGTAAAAAAAAATTAACCCGGTATCTCAAAAATTGCGGAAGTTAGAGGTTGTACAAAATATCGCGTACATACATACACACACACACACACACACACACACCACACACACACACACACCACACACACACACACACCACACACACACACACACACACACACACACACCACACACACACACACACACACCACACACACACACACACACACACACATACATACAGACATTTTTTAGGAATATGATTTTTCGACGTTTTGGAACATTCTAAACACATTGGCATAGAAAACTCGAAAAAAAATTTTGTCACGAAAACAAAGCTTCCTCTATGAGGAAGCAAAAAAATATATAAAATTTTGAGTGAGTTATGATCACTCAAAGGCAGTCATGTTTTTGTGGAAAATGTTTTTCTTCCTTTGAGTAACCATAACTCACTCAAAACTTTTTATAATAAAACATAAAAAACTAAAAAATGATTTTCCTCTAAAAAATAAAAACCTTTAAAAAATCAAAAATCAAAACTAAATATGAAATCAAGTTAACTAGCCAAGTACATAGAAGCAGTTCAGTTTGTAAGAGTTCGTAATTTAAAATAGTATTTGTTTGATAAAATCAGTCTTGCATTTATAGAAATATTATAGATTCTCTCGAGAAAATTAAAATGCATTTTATTTTTATAAAATTACGCTATTATGTCCCCCCCCCCCCAAATAAATATTCAGATCGGGCACACCAAGTATTTGTATGTCACTTTAATTTTAATCCTTTTCGTTTCAGGTCTATCTGGTAAAGCTTATGATTAATTTCAAAACAAGTCGATCAGTTTGGCACGGGACACGTTTAAACTCGAAATTGGTGATCGATGTGATCGATGTTATTGCAGTAAAGGTTAAGTAGTTTTATGATGTACTATTTGTAATAAAATCCGCAATATAATTGTGCTATTTTATATATTATATATAATACTTATTTGGGGGGGGGGACATAATAGCGTAATTTTATAAAAATAAAATGCATTTTAATTTTCTCGAGAGAATCTATAATATTTCTATAAATGCAAGACTGATTTTATCAAACAAATACTATTTTAAATTACAAACTCTTACAAACTGAACTGCTTCTATGTACTTGGCTAGTTAATTTGATTTCATATTTAGTTTTGATTTTTGATTTTTTAAAGGTTTTTATTTTTTAGAGGAAAATCATTTTTTAGTTTTTTATTTTGTATGAAAATTATTTTTCAAGGAAAAATTTTTTTTAAAGTTATTTTTTAGGGATAGATAATAAACTTCTTTTGCGTACAAGTTGGGATTTTTTTATATACTTGGCGTATTTTTTTTTACATTTGTGAGGTTTTTTTAGGTAATCTCATTGCTTTTTGTAAAAATCTATATTTTTTCTGTAAAAGATATATATGCGTTCTTAGCATATAATATTTAATAATATAATATAGTTTTTTATTCATGTTGAATATCTAATAATAATAAATTTCTTAATAATAATAAGTAAATCACAATAATAAAGTTTTATTGTAGAGTTGGCATTCGTTAATTTTATTTTTAGTATATAATGTTCAACAGTAATATACATGTGCTTACATTATATTATCTCACAATAATACCGTACAGTTTTATTTATGTAGAATTGACATTCGTTAATTTTATTGAATCCTATATAGGTAATAAAATCTTGTATAAAGTAGCTCAATTTAACTATACCTATAAATTCATTCCTTTTGTATTACTGTAACATCATATAGACCATTCTTCAACTGTATGATGTTACAGTAATATAAAAGTGAATGAATTTATAGGTATAGTTAAATTGAGCTACTTTACGCAATATTTTATTGCCTATATAGGATTCAATAAAATTAACGAATGCCAATTCTACATAAATAAAACTGTACGGTATTATTGTGAGATAATATGACATAAAGTGCCAAAGAGGATGCCAAAAAAGATAAATGAAGTACCATAGAAGATACCAAAGAAGACAAAGTATTTTTTATTTTAAGTATTTTCTTTTATTTATTTTTTTTTATATTATCTCACAATAATGGAGTTTTATTTATATAGAATTGGCATTCGTTTTATTTTTAATAATATAATATAGTTTTTTATTCATGTAGAATATCTAATAATAATAAAGTTTAATAATAATAAGTAAATCACAATAATAAAGTTTTATTGTAGAATTGGCATTCATTAATTTTATTTTTAGTATATAATGTTCAACAATAATATATATGTGCTTACATTATATTATCTTACAATAATACAGTAGTTTTATTTATGTAGAATTGGTATTCGTTAATTTTATTGAATCCTATATAGGCAATAAAATCTTGTATAACGTAGCTCAATTTAACTATACTGTTGCGTCCCTGCGAGTCGTCTGTGGTAGTTAATCCTGAAGTTGCTCCGGTCTCTAAAAGAACATCCCCAAACACGTTGCTAAGGGTTGTTGTAAAACAACGGCGGACATCTTGAGAGAGAGATCGGCCATCTTGAGTCTCGCGACGGATGTCATTCTGGGCGGACATATTTGAGATTACGATTACCGTTATTACCCGTTCTGTGTTCCTTGTTTAATTGTGTGTTCTGTGTTATTATTAAAGTTCCTTCTGTTCTTTTAAAAGAGTGTTAATCATTTACGTCGCGGTACGCGAGTGCCGTTTGTGTCGCGCGTGTCGAGTATTATCGAAGTCGACGCGCGGACGTAACAATGCCTATAAATTCATTCACTTTTGTATTACTGTAACATCATACTTCAATGTAGATCATTCTTCAACTGTATGATGTTACAGTAATAAGTGAATGAATTTATAAGTACAGTTAAATTGAGCTACTTTACTCAATATTTTATTGCCTATATAGGATTCAATAAAATTAACGATGCCAATTCTACATAAATAAAATTATACTGTATTATTGTGAGATAATATAATATAAGCACATATATATTATGTTTGAACATATACCCAGCAAGCAAAATGGTGCAAACTTTGTGCAAAGTTTGCAACAAACCCGAGCATGCCTTTATAGCAAAATTGTGACAAGGTCTGTCCGCAAAAAGCTTAGCTTTTGCTGGCAAGGCTTGTCGCAATAGTGTGATGCACATTTTACGCAAATAATAGAGCAAACCTTGCCGTGCACGGCATGACAGCGAATTTCTGGCAAAAACAGGACAAATCTTACTGTGCACGGGATGACAGCAAATTTGTGGCAAGAATAGGGCAAACCTTGCCGTGCACGGCATGACAACAAATTTGTGGCAAGAATAGGGCAAACCTTGCCATGCACGGTATGATAGCAAATTTGTAACAAGATCAGAACAAACCTTGCTGTGCATGGCGTGATAGCACATTTGTGGTAATTTTCTATACGGGGTGAGTGATTCAGAACTTCTGTGTGAGAAACGATAAATCTCGCAGAGAGGACTATTTTTTTGTGAAACAATCCGTTCTTTGACGCATCGTTTAGAAGCTATGCGACCGCGCAGACAAAGTCTTAGATGACATTTATTATAATTATGAGATGATAATAATATATGAATAATTGAAAATGAATTCATAATATGATGAATATATGAATTATATATATATATATATATATATATATATATATATATATATATATTTATATTTTAAGTAAACAATAAACGGATGATTTAAACTTTTTCAGATATTAATCTGCCCGATCTAAGAGAAACAATCAATCCAATATCTGAATTCCCTATGTTGGGATTGTATCAGTAATTGAACTGATAGAAATAATTATATTTTTAATCTTCTACCAGTTGCTCTTTGCAAGCTTTATATACTTCTCATGACTAAAAATCAAATACGAGATGGATGCATCTAGCGCGTCGCATAGCAATGAACAAACGAACTATCGGCAGAATACTATCTTTTTGTAAAGTTTGTAATAAAGTAAAGTTGTAAATTTGCTGTCATGCCGTGCACGGCAAGGTTTGCTCTGTTATTTACGTGAATTTTGCGTCTCGTTGTGTCAGAGTATACTTTGCTCTGTTCTTTCCGTAAATGTGTTATCATATCGTGTACAATAAGGTTTGCTCTGTTCTTGTCGTAAATTTGCTATTATAGCGTGTATAACAAGATTTGCTACTAATTGACGTAAAGTTTGTGTTACACCGTGAATAGCATCATACGTGTTCTTCTATGCGTAAAATTTACGGGCAAGTCTTTTTCTATTATTTACATCATCGCGAGACGAAAAATTTTGCCGTCAATTTGCTTCAAACTTTTTGACAAACCAAAACAAGACAAATGTTTGCAACACAATTGTTGTCAAAATTAAAGCACACCTTGTCTCAAAGCTTTGGCAGAACATGATTTTAACATTCTTGGCTATCTGGGTATATTATTGTTGATAATACAGTTTTATTTATGTAGAATTGGCATTCGTTAATTTTATTTTTAGTATATAATGTTCAACAATAATATATGTGCTTACATTATATTATCTCACAATAATATAGCACAGTTTTATTTATGTAGAATTGGCATTCGTTAATTTTATTGAATCCTATTTAGTATTGTTATAGTTTGCTCCCATGCACATCATACGTCCAGACTTCACGCAAAATGCGCTTTTCTTTTTTTTTTTAAATTATTTATTTTAATATTCTTATTCCAAAAACTGAGCAGGCGCCGTGTCTATAATGACTTTGAGTATAATTCGTTATCTCGTCTTGAAAAGCTGACCTCCAAGGCTCCGCTATAAGATCTGGTTCATAAGGTTCATAATCTTGCACCTCCTTCCTCAAGTGATCATATTTGAAACTTTTCTTACTCCGTGCATTGTAAAACCTTTGAGAACCCAAATCATTGTGTTCGATTATAAGCGCTGGATGGTCCCTCTATGGACTTCCCTCTATCTGTGTGTGAGGAAAAGAACAGAATTGGATTATTTAATTTAGTTTACATATCTGGTTTTATATGTGCTACTCAATGTTTTATATGTGCTAATTAATTATACTTACTATCTGTTACTGCCAAATCTTTATAACCAATATGTTACGCTGTTTAGCAAAGTTCTTCAGCTGGGATTGCATACAGTATAAGACCGTATGCAATTTCAGCTGAAGAAATCCCAGCTATCAAGTGACACGGTAGTGTCTCGCGCCAAGTTCACGCGAAGCCGTGAGGCACTCCGGGTATCTATACGTGAGTCGGCCAGTTGCGAGTTACCTTAGATTATCGAACCTCTGTAACGATTGAACCGATCGTATTTTTAATAGGCTTAATCGATAGCTGGAGTTTGAATCATATAATGAAAGTGCCTTTATTTTTTTTCTACATGTATCGTGAACGTAGATAATATGATGCAAAGTCGAAATGTATAAAATTTTTATTAAGAAACGTCTCCGTTTCCGTCATCGCCCAAGTTCCCAATGCGCAAGTACGAAAAGTTGTACGGTTGGAGCATTCGCCATAAGATTGCGTTAACGGCTCTTCGTGATGTTACTGCTCGCGTCCGTACCTGCTTTTGACAAGTAAGGTTAATAAAACAAGTTTGCAATGCAAGAGTGCATTATCATAAAAATAGTAGAGATACTTATAATAAGAGTAGCGCGGAATAGTGCAAGGAAGAATAAGAGTATCGCGGAATAGTGCAAGGAAGAATAATATCACGCGCCAAGTCACGCGAAGCAAAGATCGCGCGCCGCAACGGCGAGACGCACCGTATAAGAGTATCGCAGAATAATGCAATAAGAAAAGTGATTAAGTGATTAAGGTAAAATGGTAAGAAATTATTCAGTTATAAATTATAAGAGTATTGCGAAATAGTGCAAGGAAGAGAAGTGATTTCTTCTATTCGATGTCATATTGGAGAAAATTAGTTTATATTAGCAAAACTGAGCGCTTATACTTGAGTGAATCGTCAATTAATACATTTGTGACAAATAAATTGTTGGAAAATGGAAGCATTGAAGGAATATTTGGAAAGTCTGGCTGATCATGTTTTCAATAACGATAAACTGGTAATTATACACGCGAACGCGTGATCATGTATAATGTTTATCGCTCTTTTCCGTTTTCTGTCTTTCTGTCTCCTTCTTTCTCTTTCTTCCATCTCGCATTTTGTTGCGTTCTCGAGCAATTCGATATTGCTTGTTGAATGTATATGTCGTAGCCAGATTAATAAAATCCGTTTATAAAATGTCTAGACATTTTATAAAGTGCGGTCACATTTTCAAATCATGGTTGAAAATGAAATATTTTACAATCTGGATAAGAATTTTAGTCTTTTTATAAAACCCTAACAAGCGACCCGTCACATTGTCAAATGCAACGATATGTACATCGTTTTAGATTCAGGCTGGTTCATTTCAGTCATTTTATGAACTGTCTTTGTAGAACAGCCATTTATAGAAAATTAATAGGTAATTATATTATAATATTAATAAGTAATTAAGTGTATTTCTAAATGAGAAAAAGCTTGTATGAACACTTATTGTATTTATTACAATTAAGGTTTTATATTAAAAGTAACATAAATAAAGTTTTTGAAAATAATATTTGAAAACAAATAAAAAGAAAGATAAAATTGAAAGTGAAAAAAAGTTTTTAAAACACATTTATTATGATTATTTTATCAAATGTAACATAAAGTAAAGTCGCTATAAACGCGCCGTTCATAAAATGACTAAAATGAACCAGCCAGAATCTAAAACAATGTACAAATTGTCGCGTTTGACAATGTGGCGGTTTGCTTGTTAGCGTTTTATAAAAAGACTAAAATTCTTAGCCAGATTGTAAAATATTTTATTTTCAACGATGACTTGAGAATATGGCTGCACTTTATAAAATGCCTAGATGTTTTATAAAACGATGGATTATGTAATCTGGCTACGATATGTACATGTTTATGTTAATGTAGCAAAACAAATCTTGTGGGAATTCTATCAAAAATATCTTGTGGGAATATCTATTTTTGAAAATAACAACATTGAATGTATATATATATATATATATATATATATATATATATATATATATATATATATACAGAGTGTCCCAGATCATTTGGGACAATACTCGTGTGCAGATAGAGCGGACCAAACTGAGTCGAAAAGTCCTCTATCATTTTTTTTTATAACGCTTAATAAAGGAGTTATTATTGAGTTAAGTCTGGTCAATCAGCGCCAACCTTTAGCCGGGCGCAAGTCGGTGAGACGCGCGCCGTGAAGTATGCGCTGCCGCATACTATTTGTATGTCACTATTTCATATTTGTATGTCACTTTAATTTTAATGCTTTTCGTTTCAGGTCTATCTGGTAAAGCTTATGATTAATTTCAAAACAAGTCGATCAGTTTGGCACGGGGCACTTTTAAACTCGAAATTGGTGATCGATGTGATAGATGTTATTGCAGTAAGGGTTAAGTAGTTTTATGATGTACTATTTGTAATAAAATCCGCAATATAATTGTGCTATTTTATATATTATATATAATATTTATTTGGGTGGGGGGACACAATAGCGTAATTTTATAAAAATAAAATTATTGAAAATTATTTTTCAAGGAAAAATTTTTTTAAAAGTTATTTTTTAGGGATAAATAATAAACTCTTTGCGTACAAGTTGGGATTTTTTTATATACTTGGCGTATTTTTTTTACCTTTGTGAGGTTTTTTTAGGTGATCTCAATGCTTTTTGTAAAAATCTATATTTTTTCTGAAAAAAATATATATGCGTTTTTAGCATATAATATTTAATAATATAATATAATTTTTTATTCATGTAGAATATCTAATAATAATAAATTTCTTAATAATAATAAGTAAATCACAATAATAAAGTTTTATTGTAGAATTGACATTCGTTAATTTTATTTTTAGTATATAATGTTCAACAATAATATATATGTGCTTATATTATATTATCTCACAATAATACCGTACAGTTTTATTTATGTAGAATTGACATTCGTTAATTTTATTGAATCCTATATAAGCAATAAAATCTTGTATAAAGTAGCTCAATTTAACTATACCTATAAATTCATTCACTTTTGTATTATTGTAACATCATACTTCAATGTAGAGTAGACCATTCTTCAACTGTATGATGTTACAGTAATGCAAAAGTGAATGAATTTGTAGATATAGTTAAATTGAGCTACTTTACGCAATATTTTATTGCCTATATAAGATTCAATAAAATTAACAAATGCCAATCCTACATAAATAAAACTGTACTGTATTATTGTGAGGTAATATAACATAAAGTGCCATAGAGGATGCCAAAGAAGATAAATGAAGTGCCATAGAAGATACCAAAGAAGATAAAGTATTTTTTATTTTAAGTATTTTCTTTTAAATATTTTTTATTTTTTTTTGTATTATCTTACAATAATAGAGTTTTATTTATATAGAATTGGCATTCGTTTTATTTTTAATATATAATGTTCAACAATAATATAGTTATATATAATATAATATACTTTAATAATATAATATCAATTTAACTACACCTATAAATTCATTCACTTTTATATTACTGTAATATCATACTTCAATGTAGATCATTCTTCAACTGTATGATGTTACAGTAATAAGTGAATGAATTTATAAGTACAATTAAATTGAGCTACTTTACACAATATTTTATTGCCAATAAAATTAGCGATGCCAATTCTACATAAATAAAACTATACTGTATTATTGTGAGATAATATAATATAAGCACATATATATTATTTTTGAATATATATACTTTAGCTTTCTTTGCATACGTATGATATTATAATAGCATGTTGCGCAATTGCGAGATATATATCCATAAGTTTTTTTTTTATAAGATAACGTATCAGTTATATGTATGCAAAGAAAGTCAAAATATATATACTATGTATACTGACAAACGGATTAATAAGTTAAAGCAATTAAAATTTTGTTGCAATAAGATCCAACTTGAGAATAATAAATACTATGTATATATACTTTGGCTTTCTTTGCATACATATAACTATTATTATAATAACATGTTTTGATATTGCGATATATATTTATAAGTTTTTTGTTTTATAAAATAATGTATCAGTTATATGTATGCAAAGAAAGTCAAAATATATATACTATGTATACTGACAAACGGATTACTAAATTAAAGCGATTAAAATTTTGTTCCAATAAGATCCACTTTGAGAATAATAAATACTATGTATATATATACTTTGGCTTTCTTTGCATACATATAACTAATATTATAATAGTATGTTGTACGATTGCGAGATATATGTGTAAGGTGAAATATATGTATATTCATTATATAGGTTTCTCTTTTTTTATAAAATATAATTATAGATAGAATATTTAAATAAAAATTTAATATATATATAAAAGTTATAATTGTTCTTTTTATTTTACACAAACATATAATTAAATATAGTTTTTTTCAAGTAGCACTTAATTCGTCTTTCTGTCTTTCAATATGTATGCAAAGAAAGCCAAAATGTACATATACTACGTATATATACTGACAAACGGATTAATAAATTAAAGCGATTAAAATTTTGTTGCAATAAGATTCACTTTGCGAATAATAAATACTATGTATGTATACTTTGGCTTTCTTCGCATATGTATAACTAATATTGTAATAGCATGTTGTGCAATGTGATATATAATTATCATAGGTTTTTCTTTTTCTTAAATAATGTAATATAGTTATACGTATAAAGAAAGCCAAAGTATACATACTATGTATGTATAGTGATGAACAGATTAATAAATTAAAACGATCAAAATTTTGTTGCAGTAAGATCCACTTTGAGAATAATAAAAATAAATACTACGTATGAATACTTTGGCTTCCTTTGCATACGTGTAATATTATAATAGCATGTTGCAATGCGAGATATATATTCATAAGTTTTATGAACATTATCAGAGAGAAATCACTGACATTATTATATTTTTTATTATATAGTTGTGAAGTAAAACTTGTAAATTCCTACGATTTTATCAAAAATGTAATAATGTCAGTGATTTCTCTCTGATAATGTTCATAAAACTTATGAATATATATCTCGCATTGCAACATGCTATTATAATATTACACGTGATTCAATGTGTTGAATAGCTTGAAATTTGTGAAACACGAATACCAAAAATAAATTTAAGCTATAATTATATAGTTATAATTATAGCTTAAATTTATTTTCGGTATTCGTGTTTCACAAATTTCAAGCTATTCAACACATTGAATTCAACTTCAGTTCGATCACTTAACATAAGAGCAAGGATTCCCATTACCCCAATATAAATAGTAAATATTTCTTTTACTTGGACAGTTATTAATCAATTTTATGTTCATCCGAAGTTAAGTGCTTTATGGTCACTTCCCTCTATCTGTGTGCAATGAAAAGAACAGAATTTTAATATTTAATTTAATTTACATATCTAGCTTTATATGTGCTACTATATTGTACTTACTGCCTGTTACTGCCAAATTTCTATAACCCAATATGTTACGCTGTTTAGCAAAGTTCTACGGTATAAGACCGTATGCAATCCCAGCTGAAGAAATCCCAGCTAAAAGTATACCGGCCTTCTTGAAAGGATTGATTGATTTTGCTTTATCCTGCAAATAAGCGCTATAATTTAGACAATATTCAGATATAATCAAGAAATAATATACTTATAAAACAATAAATAAACATATATAAGCAGACATATATAAGCAGATATATATACAAAATTTCAATCTACTTACTCGATAGGACCAAATATATTTTCTGCAGCAGATTCAAATATAACATTAACCTTATAATGTTATTATATCTTGACGTCGCAAACATTAACCTCATAACGTTATTATATCTTGACGTCGCGATGCTACCGCGTACTGCTTGATATGTATCATATACGGATGCACGCACATACACATTGTCTCTCAAGGCGTATTTGCACACTCAAGCGAATAATCGTACATGAGCGCTGCAAACGCGCCTTGAGGGACAAACTCACTTTGCGTGTGTGCGTGCGAGCATACGTACGTGAGAGTCTGAAACTTATGATTATTATGATGATAATGATGGAAAACGAAAAATGTCACATTTCTGGTATACGATTATCATTCCTCAGGATTGACTGCACCAATCTTATTCAAACTGGTCGCAATCGAAAGCTTGCATCCACATTGTATCAGAAAAGTGCCGTTAGATTTTTGATTAACGGCTTGGTTCCTGAGGAATTTTAATCGAAAGTTTATTAGACGTAAAACTCCGGGTAAGCTACTTGGTAGCGTCGCGACCCCTGTACATAGGCAAACCGTTGACAAGCTGGAACGAATTTTTATATATACTTGGCGTCGCGACGCTACCGCATCGCTTGAAATGTCTTAATGCGACCCGGGCACGCCAAGTTTTTATACTTTGCTTTAGGGTAAGTTTGTTTTATGCGACTTAGAGTTTATGAGAAATTTTCCTTCAATAAATATATCCCAAAGCGTTAGATGTGTGTATATTATGCATTTAATTAATTATAAAATAATTCTATTTTAGCTATACGCCCTACTACTTTAATTATATTGCGATTTATTAAATATATTTTTTCTTAATAACGGAAATAATAAAATGAAAAAATTTTATAACAAATTTTTATTCAGTTGGCATAATTTTTTGATATCATTATTTTTCTAGGAAATTAAAACAACTACTTTGTATAACAGTTTTTTTAGTTAAAATGTTTTTATTTAAATAATAATAAAAGAAATACATTTTATAGTATAAATTTTTATTCATTTGGCGCAATTTTTTGATATCATTATTTTTCTAGGAAATTTTTTTTATAAATACATATAACAGTTTTTCACAACTAGCTCGTGTACTTGGCGCCTTTTTTTACCTTTTTTTAAAAAGGTAAGTTTTTATAAAAGTATACCGGTCTTCTTTTCGCTTTACTCTGCAAATAAGCGCTATAATTTCGATAATATTCAGATATAATCAAGAAATATACTTATAAAACAATAAATAAATGTACAAGCAGACATATATACGAAATTTCAATCAATCTACTTACTCGATAGCACCAAATATATTTTCTGCAACAGATTCAAGTATAACCTTATAACCTTAACCTTTTATTATTATATCTTGACATCGCGATGCTACCACGTATCGCGACTACCGCTGCGGTCCGAAATACGCTCACAGCGCTATTAGCGCGCTGCCAGCTATAGTGCACGTGACGTAAACTATAGATTTTCAGTACTTTGAGCGCTGTGAGCGTATTTCGGACCGCAGCCTACTGCGTCGCTTGATACGTATCATATACGTATGCACGCACATACATACACATTGGCCGCGTTCAGCAGAGAAAGCGTTCAGTTATCGTCTTGTCAACACTTGACGTTGATTCGTTGGTTCTAAAAGTAAGAACCAATCACATTCGATTGTTACTAAGCGGTTTTCTCTGCTGAACGCGGCTATTGTCTCTCAAGGCGTATTTGCACACTCAAGCGAATAATCGTACATGAGCGCTGCAAACGCGCCTTGAGGGGCAAAATCGCTTTGCGTGTGTGCGTGCATACGTACGTACGTGAGAGTCTTATGGAAAATAAAAATTCACATTTCTGGTATACGATTATCATTCCTCAGGATTGACTGCACCAATCTTATTCAAACTGGTCGCAATCGAAAGCTTGCATCCACATTGTATCAGAAAAGTGCCGTTAGATTTTTGATTAACGGCTTGGTTCCTAAAGAATTTTAATCGAAAGTTTATCAGACGTAAAACTCCGGATAAGCTACTTGGTAGCGTCGCGGCCCCTGTATATAGGCAACATAGGCAAACCGTTGACAAGTTTTTTTTATATACTTTTTTCTTTTTTTGAGTAACCATAACTCACTCAAAACTTTTTATATTTTTTTTATTCTGGTCTACATTATGCGCACACATCTACAGATTATAAAACTGGTCGATCTTTTTGTTTCAGATAATTTTTGGAGCCTCTGGAAATTCCATCATCTATTCATCTCAACTGCTGCTTGATCCGCCCTCTCGCCCCCCCCCCCCCCCCCTAAAGCTCCAAATAACATGACGATTTTTTTTTATTCGATAAAGATATGTTTTTGTGGATACCAAACTTTATCATTCTATCTTTATTAGTTCTTTTGCTAAAAATTTCGAAAAATTGCCTATTTTTCAATGCCAACAAAGTAGAAACCCCTTTTAATATAAGTAAAAAATTTTCATTATTTGCCTCTTCTTTAACCATTCCATATAAAAAAGCCGTTCTTAGATATTTTAGTATTGTCAAAAATGTAGTTGACAGCGAGCGGAGCGGATGCGCGAGCGAGGAGTTTCGTACGAGCGAGATAAAATTGCAAAAGAGAATGAAAGTCGCGGTTTAGCTTATATAGACGATCATTTATATACAGAATTTACAGAATATTCATACAGTCTTGTTTAAGAGGCGCCTGTATCAACGGAGAACCGATAGGTCAGAATTCCCTTGTCTTTCGAAAAACTCGGCAACAGTTACCGCATCTTCGGATACCTGCATTATCACGTTAGAAGGGATATCTATGCAGGATAACATAAATTCTTGCAGGCAAGCGAATTGTTACACAAACAGTTCGTTCGATTCGAATAAACATTAATATTGTAATATGTGCAACAAATAGATTCTATCGTAGATCAGGAATTAGTGATTGAATTATAATTGTAAATAAATTTTTCATTTGAAAATTAATATTAGATTCTTATGCATTCATCTCTGTATTTGGGCTTTCAAAATAGTGATTTTTCAGATCTTTACATAGAGAAAGCATGTCTTCTCTCGTCTTTCTCTTTATGAGAGAGATTTTTATTCCTTAAAAATTATTTATAGACCTTTCTTTAATCTCCTTTGCAAAAGAGATATTATATACATAGTTTTTATATACATTCAGTTTTTATATACATATTCAGTTTTTTATATACATATTCTTATAATGTGGCTAATTTAACGTTGTCTGATGTTATAGAGTTTACATAGTTTTAAAGTTGCCATGTGTGTATGTGTGTGCATTATATGTGTGTATATGTTGCATTCTATAGTAAATCAACTATCTTTATTTTTATTTTAATAAAAGATTAACTATACATTAAGTTGCACGCTTTATCTTGTAATATCTTACATTATACAGGATGAATCACTAAAGGTGTTACAGGCTAATATTTCTGAAACTGAACGAGATATGAAATTCTTATCTTCCAGCGACTTTGGTATCGAAGCGGGCACTCGACGTAAAAATGAAACTTCGCACTGCAGTTAACATGTGAAATTAATGATTTTAAAATAAGGATTTCATATCTCGCACAGTTTTAGATATATTAGCTTCTAACATTTTTAGTGATTCACCTTATATATATATACACACATTATAACATAAAATAGGGCCGTGTTCCGATATTCACTGCCAGTACTGAAAATCTATAGTATATGTGACGTAAACTATAGATTTTCAGTACTGGCAGTGAATATCGGAACACGACCAAAATAGATATTATATTGTAAAAGATATCATATCTATTCCTTTAACTAATATGGAATATAAATAGACATAAACCATGAATTAGCCGTATGTATGGTTTTTTTGCGCACCCAATTTTTATATCTATATGATTAGCAGTGTAACTATATGTCTTCTGATACGATTAAATTATTAATATTCGTTTTGTGATATTTCGAAAAGTTCAAGATAATCGAAAGTTTTTTTTTTTTTTTTATAGCGAAAGTCAGAATTGAGTATGAAATAAGATGATGTTCTATCTGACATATTGCTATTTTTGGTGAAATATACGATTAAAATAATTAAATGCAAGTAATTCTAATTTATTCCTCAATTTTTAAATTTTTATTATACAAATAATAAACGAGATTTTAGTGAGTTTGAAAATTATTTTTACGTCATCGTAGAAATTAAGAAAAGTCGACAGACTTTAAGGTCGTCATCTTACCCCCTTTTCCGCTATACTCTCTATGCTAGGCACATGTATAATGAACAAAAGGCAGATATGCAATTGTTTCCCCTTAAAAGAATTTTTTTTCTGTTTCAAAAACAATAACACTTCTTTGAAACTGGAAAGTCTCTCACATAGGAATGCATTACCTGAAAGTTTGAGCTTCAAAGAAATTTTATTGTTTCTAAAAAAGAAAAAGTTCTTTTAAGAAAAACTACTTTCGAAAACGTTTACATTACATATATATATCTCGTTAAAAAAATTTTAATTCTCTTAGAATTTTTAATGTGTTGCGTGCAAACTATAGATATAAGCAATGTCAAAAAAAATCTATGATCAAATATTGCAAAAAAATAACAGTTTTCCACAATACAATCGAAATTCGATGGTTAATATAATATATTGATTATTTTTCTGCCATTTTCAATCATATTAATCAAATAATATACATAATTAAATAAGAAATTGTGATTGCTCTTATGGACACTTGGTAAATTTTCCTGTTTAATGATAAAAATAATATACATTTTAAACATTTCTCACTATTTTATTATTTTTGCACGTTTGTAGATTGATATAATTTTACAAGATTTTCGAATTCCCTCCCCTATACTATTATACTAAATATTTTATTATAATATATTATAAAATATTTAATTTATTATAAAATTCAATTTATTCTCTTCTTCTTTTAATCGTTTTTTAATTGCTTGAATTTCAGATTTTGTATCAATGATAATGCGATGAGTGATTGGAAATATGACTTTTTTTTACTTCCTATTCTGATAATATTTTATTAGTAGAATATTGTAATATCTATAGAAGGTCTATCATAAATCATCCAATTTCCAGTACAATACTCAGGCTGAAATTTCTCATTCGATTGTTATAGCATAACTGTAGTCTTGAAATCGATAGTACTCGTGTCACAGTGCTATTGTGTTTCTAGTTTGAAAAACTAATATATGTCAAAAAGACTGTATAGCTATACAGTTTCTTAACACATCAAGAGCCATATATGGTTCAAACTCAAAACTAGAATGAGCAACATATCTTAATATATGAATGTCTAACATATCTAGCGATATGTAAAAATTTTTCTATAAAATGAAGCGAGTATCGTTGTCATCTATCGGTTGGTATATTGCGTTGTTATCTCTATCAATTACAATATATTCCACTAATTATATCGTAATTTATTAATAAAGAAAATATACTTTTGTTTACTCATCTATCATACCTTTGTGTTGACCATTTACTTTAACCAATTTCAACTGGAAAATAGTTTCTAACTGTAAGAGGGATTCACTATCTGCCAAGCAGTTTCTTATTCGATTTCGTGAACAGTATCTACCGAAAAATTCTAAATCCGAATTCTTTAATATTGCTTTAAGACTCTGTATACATAGCAATAGAATTCATAAACTTTGTAGAAAAACTGAAATGGGTAATTTATTAAACCAACTGTTGATATGCGTCCACCGCAGATGAAAAAAATAAATAATTACAATAATTATTATATCATATTTTAATAATAGCATAAATATAAAAGTTTTCGTATTATTTATTTAACAATTTCTAATATCTAGTATTTAACGATATTTTCAATTAAATATATATATGCAAAATCATAAGAACATTATTACTGATGTTATTGCGCACAGCAAGCAGGACAAATGTGTTTGTCTAGCATTATTGCCTGGATTACAATAGAATATCTTTTTATTTTAGAATTTATGACCGTAGCATACTGCTATTCTGTAATTCTCTATCTCTATTTTTCTGTTTTAAAGGCGCACAAGTGGAATGGGAATATTGTATTCTTAGTTTCGTTTTCCTTTTGGACGTATTGTCACGTGACAACTAATATAATGAGAGAAAGCACAAAACCTTTAGATTTTCAAACAAGAGTGGTAATTTCAGAATAAGAGGGGACAGACAGTGTGGAAGACTTCTGTAGTGTACATAAAACATGCACTTGTGCTTTCTGCAATCGGCAGACACATAGGAACAGTATCGCAGTAGATTAGTGTGTTTTTAAAAGCAGAGAATTATTAATTATACGCGAATAGTTTGTTACGAATATATCTTAAATTACATTATACTTTTTTGGTATTGTTACGTCCGGTGGACTCCACGATTCTTTTCTTTCACGTAATATTAAACACTACGCTCTAGAACTCTTTGCACTATAAACAATAAACTAAAGGAATATCTAGCAGGCGAGACTAATATTTCAAAGCCTAAACCATGCGTGATAAATATTCGAACAAAGGTCCCCTAGAAGACCAAGAATTTTAAACAACAATTAAAAAGATACTCGAACCGTGAGAAGGCTTGAAATCTAAACAGTGCGCATGCAAGAGACTAATAAATATATCAAGTAATATTTTTTCTTGGAAGTCCTCTAGTGAAAAAGCGTTACGAGAAGGGTCTCGAATAAAGGTCCTTCTAAGAACAAGAGTGTTATCTTATTGACGTAACTATGATCCGCGACTGAAACTCGCGACATTCGACACTACGTGCTCGCCTGCTAGACCACCCTTGCGCGTTATCTGTTTAAGATAAAACTCAAGTGAACAATAAAACTGTCAACTTGGCCGATCATGGCGGACTCTCCAGTGGGCGAGACTTAATTTTTAAAAACAAAAGCCTACACCAATAGGCGCAAACTCTTGGACCTTCTTTTGGAAGGGAGACGCCCTCAACTCATGAGAGGGGCACCATTTTAAAGATTGATTCGTTAAAAAAGAATATTGCTTGCCTAATGGAGAGGGTACGCGAAGAGACGCCAAGATTCGATTTACGCGAAATCCTCCCTCAGAATTTTCAATTCATCTTCGGCTCTCGTCTCGAACGGTCGCATCGAGTCTGCCATCAGTCCGCGCTGATAATTCAAGTCTTTTAAAATTCATCGATTCTCGCAAGTTCTCACTGCGATTGTGGTAGTGCAAGGAGTTCCACGCTATTGAAATTTACAAAATTTGTGCGGGCAAGTGACAAGTGGTGTGCCCTTGAGGCATCGAACGAACACCGCCGGAACCGAGCGATCTCCGAGCCACTCCTTCCGCACGGCCGAGTCCAGAGATAGATCTCACCTCGCTTATCCAGCGAAATTTTTAAAGTCGTCATCTTCGCACACAATAAATAGTGAGTCTACCAAAGAATTTCATTCTTTCTCTTACTTTATTTTTTTGTCTTCCTCTTAAAAGAAACAGTTTGTTATTAAATTCAAATTTTCAAGTAATATCCAAGCACAAACATTTATTAGTATTATTATTAAATTAAATTCTGGTTATTAAAAATTTTATATTTCCTCTTCTTTGAACCTTCTCCTTTGCGAGTCCATAAGCGTGATTAGCCAGGATCTTGAACACTGTCAAGATTGGCATTCATCCTTATTGTTAGACTCGTGCAATCCTCTCTCCCTTGCGAGTCCGTAAGCTTGATTAGCCAGGATCTTGAACACTGTCAAGATTGGCATTCATCTTTATTGTTAGACTCGTGGAATCCTCTCTCCCTTGCGAGTCCGTAAGCTTGATTAGCCAGGATCTTGAACACTATCAAGATTGGCATTCATCTTTATTGTTAGACTCGTGGAATCCTCTCTCCCTTGCGAGTCCGTAAGCTTGATTAGCCAGGATCTTGAACACTGTCAAGATTGGCATTCATCCTTATTGTTAGACTCGTCCAATCCTCTCTCCCTTGCGAGTCCGTAAGATTGATTAGCCAGGATCTTGAACACTGTCAAGATTGGCATTTATGCTTATTGTTAGACTTAGGCAATCCTTCCCCTTTCACGGGCCCCTGGGCGTGATTAGCCAGGATCCTGGTGTAATATCATGATTGGCATTCATACTTAGCTGCCAGGCCCCTGAAGGAAAATCTTCTCCCTCTACTTCTAGAACAATTCCCTCCGAATCGTTCTATTTCACTTCTTTCTCAAAAAAAATATATATATATATATAAATATATATAATTAATTAGAGTTATATTGAGATTCTTAAGAACTTCTCCATTTTTCTTTATCATTATCAAACTGTTTCTTTTAACAAAAAACAATATCTCTGTTAACTCTTGCGTGTGTTTCCTAGTGGAAACCGCCCCGGCAAAGCGCTCTAAGTGCTGGGCGAAACACATCCGCAACCGGGAAAATAGAAAGATCCGGAAGCTATTGGCTCGGGCGTCCGCGGATCCGAATTTTATTATCGATTTTAAGAGACTAAATTTAGACGAGCGGACATTTAAATTAAGAATACAACAATTAAACTATACACCAACACGAAATACACACCCCTGTCCCCCTAGTTCTTCCTTTGATTATCCACTCCCTTCTTATTCCCCCGTCTCTTCCCCCGAGCGTTCCCACTCACCTCCTCTCGAACCTCAACCCTCAAAAATTCCCACTCCCCCTCCCCCTTCAGACTGTCCCCCCAGTTCTCCTGTTAATTTTTCACCTCCTTCTTATTCCCCCGTCTCTTCCCCCGAGCGTTCTCGCTCACCTGCTCTCGAACCTCAACCCTCTAGAATTCCCACTCCCCCTCCCCCTTCAGACCTCGAAACGCCCGATCTCTCAGAAGAGTCGCGCGTTTTCGAAGAAGCCCTCCGGGACTTCGTAGAGGAGTTGCCGGACCTCAAAGAGGAACCGGAAGATTTTAAACCGGAATCTTCCGATCCCAAAGGAGAGTCGGGGTCCCTTTTCGAAGACCAAGACAGGGAAGCCTGGTACAGGTATCTCCTGAATCAATTTCCCCCTTTCCCTGTCCCTCTTACAGACGAGGATTACTGTGTCGGTCCAGACATAGTAGACCTCGATCAATTCTACCATATCCTCCATACCAGTCCCCCCGGTTCCATAATTCCATTTTTTGGCCCGGGTTGCCCTTTCCCATTAGCCGTCCCTATCGAGGTTTTTTGGATGAAGTTCCCTTCCCCCTCCACCGTCCAATTCCAAGACCTCTAATAATCCTCCCCCATTCTTTTTTTTTCTCTCTCCTCTCCCTCTACCGTCCAATCCTCACACATTTATTGTAAATAGTTTTTTCTAAACATATTATTGTAAATTACCAACCGGAGTTTAAATTTTAGTCTCCCTTTTAAATCCGGTTGATGTCCTCCGTATTTTTGTAACACCCGCGAGAACACAGATTTCATCTACACACACACATTTACACGCAAACATATTAGATCCTAAGCAATTTATGTCACAATAACAGAATATAAAAATGAATCAGATGATTCATTATTAAATTGTACCTTTTTAAAATTATTCATTTTATTTCTTTGAATAAATGTAAAGTTAGATTTTAAAAATTCGAGCAGTTTATTAACCCGACCTCCTTCCTGTTGCACGAAATCGCACAAGGTCCCGTCCCGGGTAATAGGGATTCAGTTCCTTTACCAGAAAAGGGACCACCGAGCGAACGGCCCTTTCGATAGAGTAAGAGCGACCCTTCCGGTCGTTGACCTATCTCGGGCCCTGATCTGTTCGTTCGACTCTAGGAGACGCATCGTCTAGCGTTTGTCTAGAGGTAAGTAGGTTACGCCCTCCCGCTGACTCTTCCTTTATTTGAGTCTGGACGTAACATAAGTAATTTTGGGGGCTCGTCCGGGATTGTAATGTGCGATTTCCAGAAACGGGAATGAGTCGAAGTACTAGAGGAGGAAGCGATAAAGACGAAATAGAAAAACTTTATAAACTCGCTCTAGAAGGAAATAAATTGAAATCTAAATCCAAATCCGAACCAAATACAATACACACATCTACACCGACATTATCTTCTAAATCAACCGGCAGACAAATTAATTTTGATTTAAACGAAACCTTAGAAAAAACTTTAATTGGCGAAACCGCTGATACGCCCGAGCCAGATTCCGGTGATTCTCAAGACGTTACTATTATTAAACAAGTTAACGCGTTAGATAATATTACCGTTGAAAGCCTAGAAAGCGATTCAGACGAATCTGAAATAATGGCCAATAACCCGTTTGCAACCTTAAAATACGCGGTTGAAGCAGTTCCCTTCTTTGATGGGAACAATATTCCATTAAACTATTTTATTGAAGGATGCGAAGAAGCTAAATCTATGTTACCGGGAGAGGCTGAATCGCAATTCACTAAAATAATAAGAACTAGAATCGTTGGTGAGGCACGTCGAACCATACAAGACAGAAATTTTAATAATGTATCTGAATTAACGTCTTATTTAAAACAAGTCTACGGATCCTCTAAAAATGTTTACCAATTACAAGGGGAATTAGGCTGCATCTATCAGAAAAATGGAGAGGTTGTAATTACTTATGCAAATCGAGTTAAAATGCTCGGAAAGCAAATTTTGGAGGGTTACAAGGGACCCGGAAACGCCTTGCCCGATCAACAAATTAAAGCATCATTAGAAAAAGATATGTGTAAATGTTTTATAAGGGGATTAAAACCCGAAATCGAACAAAGGATTACGAGGAATTTGGATGTACAGAATACGGTTACCGATGCTTTAAGGATAGAAAGAGAGCTTCGAACAATGACAGATTTACGAGGGGAAGAGAGAGCCGACTCAGGCAAAAATACGGCGCAAACCATAAACCGGGGACGGGAAACTTGTCAAATCTGTTTTAAAGACGGGCACATAGCAAATAATAGCCGAAAACTCGCTCAACCTCACCTACAAAATTTTAATAAAACGGGATTGGGAATCGAAATTTTAATATGTCAAATTTGCAAAAAACGAGGACATAGTGCTGACAGATGCCGTTTACGCGATCCTCAATCGCGACAACCAGTAAACGTAATTCAAGAAAGAATTATTATTTGCCAATTATGTTCCAAAACGGGACATAATGCAAAAACATGTCGACAAAATAATAATAACGACCAAATTAATAAAGCATCCTTAGTCTGTCAGTGGTGTGACAAACCTGGCCACTCAGCTAATAATTGCTGGAAAAAACAAAATGAAGAACGTAATTTGGAAAATAAGCGGAAGATTATTTGTCAAAATTGCGACAAAATCGGGCACGTCGCCAAAGATTGTCGTTCGAGAATAAACTCAAATTCGGCACCTAAAAATAATCTATTTTGTCGATACTGTAAAGAAGAAGGCCATCTCCTTGAAAATTGTCAGTTAAGACTTGCGAGCAATAATCGCCGAAAAGAGCAAGACCAGGGAAACTACAACGGTCCTTCGACATCGGGTGTGCAACGGGGGGCCGAGCCGACAGCACACCCGCCTGCGTCTCGAGAAGTCAAGTAGAGTGTGAAACAATAGATATACGTCCCGTAACAGTAAATCTCGACAAACATAGTCGCGTGCCTACTGTTCGGGTAAAAATCAATGAAATAACCACTCAAATAACTTTCATGTTAGATACGGGATCTGGTCCGAATATAATTAAAGAACATCTTATACCCGAGGATATAAAAATAAATTATACAAATATACTAAAATTAAACGGGATAAATAATTACCCAGTGTATACTCTTGGGGAAACCACATTAAATCTTTTTAAAATACCCGTATCTTTCCATATAGTATCTCACGACTTTCCGATTCCGCAATCTGGCATATTAGGAAACGACTTCTTTAAGCAAACATCTTCAAAAATAGATTACGCACAAGGACAACTGGATGTCTCCGGAATAAACATACCCTTCTTCTCTCCAGAAACCATTACAGTATCTCCAAGGTCGGAATCACTATTCTACGTAAGAATAGGAAACCCCGAAGTAAAAACGGGATATATACCAAGATTAAAATTAGAGCATGGAATTTATTTGGGAGATACTATAGTGGAAAACGTTTCCGGAAAGGCTTATCTAAATGTTATAAGCACCTTGGATGAGGAAATGGAAATTCGAGTACCAACTTTACATTTGAAACCATTAAATAAATTACTCGAGGATTATGAACCGAACATCGAGCCATTTAATAACCGACAGAAAACATCAAAAGCACAGGAAATGGCTAAAATCAACATCAATATCAAAAATGAAGACGAAATCAAAAATTATCACGAACGTGGTTACGACCTCATCCATAAGGAAACCGAAAATAAAAATAAAGATTATCAAAATATTACTATGGAAAAAATTAATTACGAGAACGAAGACGAAATATTCAATCAAGAAGAACATAAAATTGAGAATAAAAATATGAATAAAGACAAAATAAAGAATAAAAACGAGACGAAAATTAAAACCAATCCAAATAAAAATTTAAATAATTCTAAAACCCATGGAGAAGGAAGTTACCAAACTTCTCCAGAAGAAATTAATTCTAGAATTTCGGAGGGAAGTTTCCAAACCTCGACAGAAAATTCTAGCTCCATTAATTGTGAGGAGGAAAATTACCAAACCTCTTCTGAAAAACTTAATAATCCAACCATTGGAGGGGGAAGTTACCAAACCTCTCCAATAAAAATTAATTCTAGAATTTGGAGGGAAGTTTCCAAACCTCGACAGAAAATTCTAGCTCCATTAATTGTGAGGAGGGAAATTACCAAACCTCTTCTGAAAAACTTAATAATCCAACCATTGGAGGGGGAAGTTACCAAACCTCTCCAGAAAAAATTAATTCTAGAATTTCGGAGGGAAGTTTCCAAACTCGACAGAAAACTCTAGCTCCGTCGATTGCGAGGAGGGAAATTACCAAACCTCATTACGCAATTTGACACAATATAATCCCGAAGAAGGGAAAAATTTTTATACTTTAATGGATATTAAGTTTCCAAGAATTGGATTATCATTGGAAAATAATGATAATAATAAAAAATCCTCTCATGTCACAATAAGAGACCTTCTTGAAAAGGCACAAAAATATAAATTAAATATTAAAGATTTAGGTATTGAAAATAATCGAAATATCAAATGTAAAAACAAACCGTCTTCGAAAATTTCAACTGCTTTATTGCATAAATCTCAAGAAATTATAGATAAATTTATGCGAAAACGTAAATCGAAAAATAAAAAGGAGCAACAAAATAATATCGCAATTTCTGATCTGCATAATTGTTTAATAATATCCGAAGAACCGAAAGAAGATAGATTTACACAAATTATAGATTTGTTGCGATTAGAACACTTGAATAAAAAGGAACAAGAAAACGTAATAAAATTAATAACAAACAGTCAAGATCGATTTCATATTCCTGGAGAAAAATTAACTGCGACTCATGTAATACAACATCAAATACCAACTACAGATGACCATCCAATTAATACTCGTCAATACAGATTTCCGCAAATACATAAGGAAGAAATAAATAAACAGGTAGAGGAACTCCTAGAAGGAGATATAGTAAAACATTCGCAGTCACCATACAATACGCCTATATGGATTGTGCCAAAGAAAGAAGATTCAAAGGGAAATAAACGTTGGAGAATGGTCCTCGATTTCCGCGCTTTAAACGATAAAACTATCGGAGATGCTTATCCTTTGCCAAATATTATTGATATATTAGATCAATTAGGAGGAGCGCAATATTTCTCAGTATGCGATCTTGCGTCCGGATTTCATCAAATAAAAATGGATCCTGCCGATAGTCATAAAACAGCTTTTACCACTCCATTCGGACATTACGAATTCGACCGAATGCCCTTCGGATTAAAAAACGCGCCTGCAACTTTTCAACGCTTAATGGATTTAGTACTAACGGGATTACAAGGCGAGGAATTATTTGTTTACATGGATGACATTGTTATTTATGCTACTTCCTTAGAAGAGCATGAACGAAAATATAACGCGTTAATAGAGCGACTTCGTACAGCTAATTTAAAATTACAACCTGATAAATGTGAATTCTTAAAAACCGAAGTAACATATCTAGGGCATGTAATCGGCAGAGACGGAGTAAAACCAGATCCAAAGAAATTGGAAGCAGTACGACATTTTCCAAGACCAAAAACACCGAAAAATATTAAACAGTTTTTAGGCCTTGCCGGATATTATCGACGATTCATATCAAATTTCTCTAAATTAGCAAAACCACTAACGAATTTATTAAAGAACGATACTCGTTTTGAGTGGACATCTGAACAAGAAGAATCATTCGAAATTTTAAAGCAGAAATTATGTGAAGAACCAGTATTGCAATATCCTGATTTTTCTAAATCATTCATTTTAACCACCGATGCTTCCGGAATAGCCGTAGGAGGAATACTTTCCCAAGGCGAGATAAACAAAGACCGACCGATCGCTTACGCCTCTAGAACCCTCACAGACAATGAATTGAAATACGACACATACGAAAAGGAAGCATTGGCCATAATTTATTGCGTCAAACATTTTCGACCGTATTTATATGGAAGAAGATTTACACTTGTCACAGATCATAAACCATTAATGTGGTTCAAAAACGCGCAAGATGCTAATATGCGAATACTCCGTTGGAGATTAAAATTATCAGAATACGATTACGATGTAATATATAAAGCCGGCAAAACTAATGTAAACGCAGACGCTTTATCGAGAAACCCTATAAACCTGGAGGAAATTGATTGCAAAATAATAAAAGATCGAAAATTGCTAAATCCAAACAACCCTGAAGATGCACAATTAATTGCCGAATTATTAGAAAAATCTGATAACGAAGAAGAAGAAGAAGAAAACGATGATTTCCATTTATATCTTTCGGATAACGAAGAAACAGAAGAAATAACATCGGAAAATTATTTATTTGACAATACTACGGATACCTTTCCGTTTACACCTGCAGAATTAAATGAACCAGACTATTCACCGATTACTGAAAAGGCTTTAATTCATAATTACCCTGCACAAAATAGAATTCAAACAAGAAGTCAGACAGTAAAACAAAATATTGAACAAAATAAAATATTTAATGAATTACATAGTAATGAGGAAGAAATTGAGGAAATTGAAGATAGAAACGATCCGCCAGACAAAGATTCTGACAGCGGCAAGGAAGATGAGGAAGAAGACGAGGAAAACATTATTAACCAGAATTTAAAAGCAAGAAAAACAAAACCTACGATCATCGCAAATAAATTAATTAAAAGCAACATTATAGATTCCCGCGAACTTTTATTTTTACGAAAAGACAACGTGGCATATTTTGTCGATACACAAGGAAAACCATTAGATTCTGGCTCACAGAAACTATTCGAACGAAACGAACTCCCGAGCTTAGGATCTCTTGTCTTAGGTGAAGCTAAAGCCATAAAATATAAAAGTCATTACCACATGGCCTTACCCATTAGTGAAGCTCAACGGGAGGGCCCTACGGTAACACTCAGCCACATCATAAAGACTTTAAAAGATTTACAACACATAATAGAGAACTTGAAACTAGAAACAATCAGTATAGCAAAAACCGAATTTATTAATAACGTTCCCTGGAGTAATATTAAATCACAATTACAACTAATATTCATGGACACTACAACCAAAATAATTGTTTGCCATGGACAAATTAAATATCCGCCAAAAGATTTACGATCCATTATAATCGGCGAAACGCACTGTTTACTGACCGGCGGACATCGTGGGGTTTCAAAAACATATAACAGAATAAAACATAATTATTATTGGGAAAATTTAAAATCTGATGTTCAAAAACATATACAACAATGTTTGCAGTGTCAATTGAAAAAACTCGTTCGAGTTAAGACCAAACAGCCTATGATAATTACAGACACACCTGGATCATCTTTTGATAAAGTAGCCATGGACATTGTAGGCCCATTGCCTAAAACAGAGAGAGGGAATGAATACGTCTTAACACTGCAAGATCAGTTAACTAAATTTTGCATGGGAATACCGTTGCAAAATCAAACCTCCGAAACAATCGCAGAAGCTTTCGTAGACCGTTTTATTTGTGTGTTCGGATCACCAAAGGCAATATTAACAGATCAGGGAAGAAATTTCATTAACGATTTAATGAGAAAACTCGCTAAAATATTTAAAATTCGTAAATTTCGCACTACAGCCTTCCATCCGCAATCAAATGGATCTTTAGAAAGATCACATCACGCATTAGGAGAATATTTAAAACAATATGCGAACGAGCAAAAACAGTGGGATCGATGGATCAGCCTCGCAATGTTTAATTATAACACTAATGTCCATGAAGCAACAGAACATACACCGTACGAATTAGTTTTCGGAAAAATAGCTAGAATTCCTTCGAATGAGCTTTTAGCTCCGGAAGATAAAATGGCAAATTACGATGAATATTTAATAAGTCTTGTAACACAACTCCATGCCATTCAAGGGAACGCTCGTAAAAACGTTATAGAAGTAAAATGCAGGTCAAAAGAGCATTACGACAAAAAGGTCAACCCTCAGAATTTCAAGCCTGGGGATCATGTGTTTCTATTAAAAGGGCCGAAACCAGGCAAATTCGGAGATCATTACACAGGGCCTCATGAAATACTGGAAATACTAAACAAAAACAATGTAAAAATTAGAATAAAGAAAAATAGTCGAGTCGTACATCCCAATCGATTGCGAATCTCCCATATTAAAACAATTAATGAACAACTGACAGCAAACAAAAATAAATAATTTTGTGTGAAAAACAACAACAACAAAAAAACAACAAAAAAAACAACAACAACAAAAATATATATATACTTATCCAAATAATATTTGGAACTAAAAATTTCAGATGGATCGAGAAACCAGAAGAATAATTATAATGATCTTATTAGCGGGCTTACCATCAGCATATGGGATAATAGGATATGACTGTGGCTCGGCGTCCGCTAATCTTACAACACTATCGTTATTAACCATAGAAGAGTGCGATATCCCTCAACAACATGTAAATTCCAGTAGAATTTATATGCAGCTATTGCAAATCAATGAATTCGAATCAGTAAAAGTAATACAATGCAAAGTCGAGATCGACCGTTTAATTAAAAAATGTGGGATGTTTTCGCACACCATGGATGTATTCAATGGAAAATATGCATATGTACAAGAAGTATCTCGTGAAGCATGTCAACGCATGCACACTTATGGTACTTTTCAATTATCTGACACATATATAACTGGACTCAAACCTAATCAAACCACAACTCGACCTGTAATATTAGCTGGTCGTTTAGATAACGATGGAGTATGTTCCGGAAGCGTTTATTCCGATCCGTATGGAACATGGGCTGAGGTTATCGTATTAGGCAGTGTCAAAATAACGTTGCAAGATTATGTAGCCGATGTGCGAATAAACACCAATAAGGTGCAACTTAGATCAGGCGTAGCCTGCGAACTCAGCGCCACTCATTGCTCTGACATAGAGGGAGGGGATACCTTCTGGGATCCTGTACCTGCGGATTCTTGTAAATTTTCCAATTACGGGATATTATATGAAGGATATGCCGACAAAATCATTGACAGTATAAATCAACAAGCTCAGGTAGTTTATTCACTGACCACACAGAATACCCTGTTCGCTTTAACTAGCAAAGGAAAATATATAACTTGTGGGTATACGCTTACGCGTACGGAACATCCAAAATTAATTATTTTCGAGACCACACCCGGCATTGCTATTTTTAAAAAATCAACTCGTGCTACAAACTTCGACATTTTTACATATATGAATTCTAAATTCGTATATGTCGAGAAACATATTCGCACACAAATAAATCAATTATACCGGGATATTTTGCTACAACAATGTAATCTTGAGCAACAATTGCTGCAAAACACACTGGCTATAGCTACTCAATCACCTGATATTTTTGCATACCATTTAATGAAAGGTCCCGGCTACATGGCATTATTGGCGGGAGAAGTGATTCACATAGTAAAATGTGTACCGGTCGAAGTAAGACTAGCCCGAACGGACGAATGCTACGATCAATTACCAGTGTTGCGCGGAAATCAAACATATTTTTTAACACCTCAGACTCATATTTTGTTGCGCCAAGGAATACAAACTGCATGTAACGCATTCGCTCCTGCCATGTATCTCTTAGGAGATTCTTGGTATAAACTCACGCCTAGACCAATTGACACTATGCCACCAACAATTATGAAACCTTTAACTAAACCTACTTGGAAATATACAAGCCCAGGAGCACTCGCCACAAGCGGAATATATACCGAAAATGATCTTGAAGACCTGAGAGATCACATAATGTTTCCAGCTGAACGACCCGTGGTGCTTAATAGTATAGCGAGAGGAGTAATGGGAAGATCCGCGTCCATACAAGGCGGCTCCATTTCTAATTTGTTAGACAAAAGCGTTGTGGAAAAAATTGCAATCTCTACATGGCAGAAATTTTGGGATAAATTTTTAATTTTTGGAAATATTAGCGCTGGAATAATGGGAATTTACCTGGGTGTAAGAATTTTTAAACTAGTATTGGACACAATAGTACACGGCTACGCTCTACACACAGTGTATGGATGGTCCATATATTTAATAGGAGCCATATGGGATTCTCTCACTCAGCTGTTACTGCACTTAAGGCGGGCGCCTCTTGTTAAAGAGCCCACAACCCCGAGCCCCGACCCTCAGAAAAATGAACCTGAGCAGGTCATTTATACAGAAGTTAAAAAAGAGCATGACTACGACTATCCTTCTCTTCCCACCAAGCAAAACTCAAACTATACGTTGCAACTCCGAGAATAATGAAAAAATAAATAAATAAATAAATAAAAAAAAAATATATATATATATATATATATATATATATATATATATATATATGTATATAAATATATATATATATACCGAAACTCCCGTTATTGTTCTTTCCTGCTCCGTTTCCTTTTCTCAACTAATGTCAAACATAAAACCGTGAATTAAAACAGAATTCCGCTCTTTTTAGAACATAATAACATGGAGATTAAGGCTATCAGTACAAGCCACTTGACTCGCTCACGCTTGGAGGTAACAATTATACGAGTGTTATCACCGTTGCTGTTCTGGGTACAACTCAAGAATAGCGAGAAGGACTTGGAAGAACTGCAAGAGGATCCCGATTTTCACATGTCGCGAAAAGCTAAATACTTGCACTACTGGCCCCAAGACATAAAGGAAGATGAAGACGTCGTGATAAAAGAAAACAACCGCTGGCGGAGAGGATGGATCGAGAAATTTAATAAGGCCACAAATATGGTAAAAATATGTTTAGGGGATTTTGGACGTACAACCTGGCGCCCCGTACACGACATATATTACCTAGACGATCGCTTCCGCAAATTGCCTTGGCAGGCCATTGCTTGCGGCCTAGCCCACACAGGATCAGTTGGGCACCTCAACATCTGGCCGGATAAAACAAAAGATCTTTGTCGAATCCTCGCTGAAAACCGTAAAGGATGGATTAACATTGTCTATCCCCTTCGCAGAGGCGCCGCCCTCGTCAAATTAACGGTGCAAAGCGAAAATTTTGAAGGGACCTACAACCTACGGGAAATGTTATTACAATTGGGCCACGTTCAATTAACGACTAGAATATCAATGGACGTGTTTCCCGCCGAGTAAAAAAAAGAAAAGAAAAAAAAAGAAAAGAAAAAAAAATAATAATAATAATGATAATTAAAGCATATTATATTATATAGATATCACCTATAACCATAGATATATAACACATATATATATACATATATATAAAAAATATATATTACATACATATCTTATACATACATTATATAACGTTACTATAAACATAATTCACAAAATACGGCGTTGCAATTATATTAATTCTCGTTTATATAAAATGCTGGGAAACAACACCTTAAAATTAATATACGAACACCTACTCCTTTATAGAAAAAAAAAACAATGGAAATCAAA
The DNA here is from genome assembly GCA_009859135.1 of Formica selysi. Taxonomy (NCBI): domain Eukaryota; kingdom Metazoa; phylum Arthropoda; class Insecta; order Hymenoptera; family Formicidae; genus Formica; species Formica selysi. The sequence goes on from WHNR01000040.1 coordinate 543,380, forward strand.
GCAATCAACACTAGAGAACTGCTTCGAGAGCGCCTCCCGGTCCTAATTACGCATGTGGAATCACCACTGCTTTTCTGGGTGCGACTCAGGCGTAACGAAAGTAATCTGGAAAAATTTGAAGGAGAACTTAACTTTCAAATGGCAGGACGCATCATCTCGCCTTATGAGTCACACGAAATAAAATGGGGAAAAGCCGTCGCTGTAAAAGACGAAAAAATCTGGCGAAGAGGATTAATAACTAGAATCAAAAAAACAAAAGACCTAGTTGAAATTTCTCTGAAAGATATTGGTAGGAAAGTTTATCGACCAATACACGAGGTTTATAAGCTAGAAGATAGATTCAAAGAGCTACCGTGGCAAGCAATTGCTTGCGGTTTAGCCCACACAGGCCCAATAATGCCTTCACCAACATGGCCTGAGGAGACCAGGAAGATGTGCCGCGTCATCTCGGAAGATCGCAAAGGATGGATAAACATAACGCTGCCCCTCTGGGATGGGGCTGCCCTGGTCATATTGGAAGTAAAAACGCTGAATTTTGAAGCAGTCTTCAACTTTCAAGATGCACTCATTCGATTGGGCCTCGCTCGACGCAGTACACGGATTGTAGAGCACGTGTTTCCCGCCGTATAATAATAATAATAATAATAATAATAATAATAAAAAAAAAAAAAATAATAATAATAATAATAATAATAATATATATATATTATTTTTCTTTTCTTCTTTTACATACCTATATATTAACCCACCATACATTATTATTTGATATGATTATTTCTTATTATATTAGTATATACATAAATACTGTTAAGTATTATTACATTATATAAATAATTTCTATTTCCATTTCCATTATAAGCATTCAATATAACAAAACGTAGAACCATTTTCCTTCCATCTTATAGCATGAATGTTATTCACCGATTACAGAAAAATGTCAATGTATCATCGCCTCTCGAGGGCCCTTGAAATACGAGGAGAAGGATATCATGGGCAAACTGACGAAGCGAGACTACAAAACCACTCCGAAATTTACGGATATTTCATGGAACTTCGATGTGTCATAGTATTAGATCAGCTTTACCAAAATATGACCAATAATTCTAAAATCTGCAACTCATGTTATGACCGGATGTCAGATGAACTGAAATCTTCATATATTCTTGTGCCATCGCACAACCTAGTTCACAGAAATTCAGCCGATAACCAAACCAAATGTACATTCTGCCACGAACTGACAGTGATGGTCAGACCCGCATATGAATGCAATGCCTGTATCGAAGAATACCCACACACTGACAAGAGCTATTTAGACGAAGGATGGGGAGCAGCCGTCCCCAACCGCTGGATAGAAGAATGAAAAAAAAAAAAAGAAAAAAAAACTCCTCTCTCTAGAGTTCTCTCTTGAGGCGATGACCAGTGAAACGCGTCCATCTTTTACTCTTAGTTTTTTTTTTCCTCTCATTCATTAAACAGAAGGAAAATGGGCCCTACAACAAACAAAAAAAAAAAAGGAAAAAATCCATACATATATATATATTAATCTTATTTTTCTCAGTTTACTAAACAAAATAGTAGTTATTTTTCCTTTTCCACTTATAATCTAAAAAGAAAAAAAAATTTTTAATTAATTTAGATATTAAGTATGTTACTAAGTATATCTCTAAGTATAATATTAAGTACATTTCTAAATAATTTAGACACTAAGTATATTACCTTTCTCCCCGTCAAAAGAAAAAAAAAGGAGAGAACCTTTTTGTTATGTACAAGGAGAACGAAAGAACGAAGGAAGGGGTTTTGGAGGTCGCCTTCTCTTTCCTTCTTCTTAAAAATAAGAGAAGAATTAATATTTTTGCCTTGTAAGATTTTAATATTTTGTAAGAATTAAAGGATTGCATTTAATTGCCGAAATTGAATGCGATTTCTCCAAATATGTAAATCAGAAAGAAAAGAATCGTCAAGAAAAATTTTTGTTGCAAATGTTGCATCCCCAACATTTGTCTAAGGTGGGGGGTGTTACGTCCGGTGGACTCCACGATTCTTTTCTTTCACGTAATATTAAACGCTACGCTCTAGAAAGAACTCTTTGCACTATAAACAATAAACTAAAGGAATATCTAGCAGGCGAGACTAATATTTCAAAGCCTAAACCATGCGTGATAAATATTCGAACAAAGGTCCCCTAGAAGACCAAGAATTTTAAACAACAATTAAAAAGATACTCGAACCGTGAGAAGGCTTGAAATCTAAACAGTGCGCATGCAAGAGACTAATAAATATATCAAGTAATATTTTTTCTTGGAAGTCCTCTAGTGAAAAAGCGTTACGAGAAGGGTCTCGAATAAAGGTCCTTCTAAGAACTAGAGTGTTATCTTATTGACGTAACTATGATCCGCGACTGAAACTCGCGACATTCGACACTACGTGCTCGCCTGCTAGACCACCCTTGCGCGTTATCTGTTTAAGATAAAACTCAAGTGAACAATAAAACTGTCAACTTGGCCGATCATGGCGGACTCTCCAGTGGGCGAGACTTAATTTTTAAAAACAAAAGCCTACACCAATAGGCGCAAACTCTTGGACCTTCTTTTGGAAGGGAGACGCCCTCAACTCATGAGAGGGGCACCATTTTAAAGATTGATTCGTTAAAAAAGAATATTGCTTGCCTAATGGAGAGGGTACGCGAAGAGACGCCAAGATTCGATTTACGCGAAATCCTCCCTCAGAATTTTCAATTCATCTTCGGCTCTCGTCTCGAACGGTCGCATCGAGTCTGCCATCAGTCCGCGCTGATAATTCAAGTCTTTTAAAATTCATCGATTCTCGCAAGTTCTCACTGCGATTGTGGTAGTGCAAGGAGTTCCACGCTATTGAAATTTACAAAATTTGTGTGGGCAAGTGACAAGTGGTGTGCCCTTGAGGCATCGAACGAACACCGCCGGAACCGAGCGATCTCCGAGCCACTCCTTCCGCACGGCCGAGTCCAGAGATAGATCTCACCTCGCTTATCCAGCGAAATTTTTAAAGTCGTCATCTTCGCACACAATAAATAATGAGTCTACCAAAGAATTTCATTCTTTCTCTTACTTTATTTTTTTGTCTTCCTCTTAAAAGAAACAGTTTGTTATTAAATTCAAATTTTCAAGTAATATCCAAGCACAAACATTTATTAGTATTATTATTAAATTAAATTCTGGTTATTAAAAATTTTATATTTCCTCTTCTTTGAACCTTCTCCTTTGCGAGTCCATAAGCGTGATTAGCCAGGATCTTGAACACTGTCAAGATTGGCATTCATCCTTATTGTTAGACTCGTGGAATCCTCTCTCCCTTGCGAGTCCGTAAGCTTGATTAGCCAGGATCTTGAACACTGTCAAGATTGGCATTCATCTTTATTGTTAGACTCGTGGAATCCTCTCTCCTTGCGATCTAGCTTATTAGATTTGAACTATAATTCATTCTTTTTGTTAGACTCGTGGAATCCTCTCTCCCTTGCGAGTCCGTAAGCTTGATTAGCCAGGATCTTGAACACTGTCAAGATTGGCATTCATCCTTATTGTTAGACTCGTCCAATCCTCTCTCCCTTGCGAGTCCGTAAGCTTGATTAGCCAGGATCTTGAACACTGTCAAGATTGGCATTCATGCTTATTGTTAGACTTAGGCAATCCTTCCCCTTTCACGGGCCCCTGGGCGTGATTAGCCAGGATCCTGGTGTAATATCATGATTGGCATTCATACTTAGCTGCCAGGCCCCTGAAGGAAAAATCTTCTCCCTCTACTTCTAGAACAATTCCCTCCGAATCGTTCTATTTCACTTCTTTCTCAAAAAAAAAATATATATATATATAAATATATATAATTAATTAGAGTTATATTGAGATTCTTAAGAACTTCTCCATTTTTCTTTATCATTATCAAACTGTTTCTTTTAACAAAAAACAATATCTCTGTTAACTCTTGCGTGTGTTTCCTAGTGGAAACCGCCCCGGCAAAGCGCTCTAAGTGCTGGGCGAAACACATCCGCAACCGGGAAAATAGAAAGATCCGGAAGCTATTGGCTCGGGCGTCCGCGGATCCAATTTTATTATCGATTTTAAGAGACTAAATTTAGACGAGCGGACATTTAAATTAAGAATACAACAATTAAACTATACACCAACACGAAATACACACCCCTGTCCCCCTAGTTCTTCCTTTGATTATCCACTCCCTTCTTATTCCCCCGTCTCTTCCCCCGAGCGTTCCCACTCACCTCCTCTCGAACCTCAACCCTCAAAAATTCCCACTCCCCCTCCCCCTTCAGACTGTCCCCCCAGTTCTCCTGTTAATTTTTCACCTCCTTCTTATTCCCCCGTCTCTTCCCCCGAGCGTTCTCGCTCACCTGCTCTCGAACCTCAACCCTCTAGAATTCCCACTCCCCCTCCCCCTTCAGACCTCGAAACGCCCGATCTCTCAGAAGAGTCGCGCGTTTTCGAAGAAGCCCTCCGGGACTTCGTAGAGGAGTTGCCGGACCTCAAAGAGGAACCGGAAGATTTTAAACCGGAATCTTCCGATCCCAAAGGAGAGTCGGGGTCCCTTTTCGAAGACCAAGACAGGGAAGCCTGGTACAGGTATCTCCTGAATCAATTTCCCCCTTTCCCTGTCCCTCTTACAGACGAGGATTACTGTGTCGGTCCAGACATAGTAGACCTCGATCAATTCTACCATATCCTCCATACCAGTCCCCCCGGTTCCATAATTCCATTTTTTGGCCCGGGTTGCCCTTTCCCATTAGCCGTCCCTATCGAGGTTTTTTGGATGAAGTTCCCTTCCCCCTCCACCGTCCAATTCCAAGACCTCTAATAATCCTCCCCCATTCTTTTTTTTTCTCTCTCCTCTCCCTCTACCGTCCAATCCTCACACATTTATTGTAAATAGTTTTTTCTAAACATATTATTGTAAATTACCAACCGGAGTTTAAATTTTAGTCTCCCTTTTAAATCCGGTTGATGTCCTCCGTATTTTTGTAACACCCGCGAGAACACAGATTTCATCTACACACACACATTTACACGCAAACATATTAGATCCTAAGCAATTTATGTCACAATAACAGAATATAAAAATGAATCAGATGATTCATTATTAAATTGTACCTTTTTAAAATTATTCATTTTATTTCTTTGAATAAATGTAAAGTTAGATTTTAAAAATTCGAGCAGTTTATTAACCCGACCTCCTTCCTGTTGCACGAAATCGCACAAGGTCCCGTCCCGGGTAATAGGGATTCAGTTCCTTTACCAGAAAAGGGACCACCGAGCGAACGGCCCTTTCGATAGAGTAAGAGCGACCCTTCCGGTCGTTGACCTATCTCGGGCCCTGATCTGTTCGTTCGACTCTAGGAGACGCATCGTCTAGCGTTTGTCTAGAGGTAAGTAGGTTACGCCCTCCCGCTGACTCTTCCTTTATTTGAGTCTGGACGTAACAGTATTTTATTGAATGTTTTACGTAATGGCTACGATAACGTGCTTACCTCAGGAGGTAATTATCATTATTCTCGGCTACAATGATATCAGCGTTGAGGATATTACTAACTTCAGATGTGTGTGCAAGCAATTCCGGTGGGCAGCCAAATATAACAAGTACATGGAAAAAAAGTTTTCTCAGAGGTAATTTTTTGTAATTTCATTTCAATAATTTGTCACGCACAATGTATCACTTCTGCAAAAAATATAAAATATAATATACAAAAATAAAATAAATAAAAAATATTAAAAATATAATATAATATAATAAAACAAACAGATAGAAAGACTCTAATAATCAATACAAAAACGGGTAGGAAAATGAGAGATTCAGAAAACAGAACGCGAACCATTATCTTCAAAAATTTTCTTCAAAATTGTTAAATTTATTCCCTTTAATAAATAAAAATGTTTTTTAAAGGTAACCGCTCGCCCCTCTTTTCAGCGTTTTGGGTCTTTAGCCCGTCGACCTATCCATTATTATTTTATAACAAAAAAATATAATATAATATGGTATAAATATAATATAAATACAATATGTAATATAATAAAAAAGAATAAATATTAAAAAGTAGAAATTTTTATTTTATTAACTCAATTATTTGATTTTATTATTTGATTATTTTTATTTTATTAGTTTAATTATTTTATTTTATAGTTTTATTAATTATTTTGTTATACTATTATTACATAAATATGGAATATGTAAAAGTTAAATAATTTGTTATAGTTATGTAATAAGACTATAACGTAATTACAGCTTTGTTTATTGAATTTACTATTATATATTCTTATTTATTATTAGTGCAAAATTTAATTACAATTTAAAATTACAGATAATATATTTTATATTTTCTGCCTTAAAAAACAAATAGATTGATATATTGATTGATACAATGAATATTATTCACTTTAAAAAATATATTACTGTAAATATTTATTATTGGTGCAATAGCACTATTATTAATCACACTTCATTAGTGTACATTGTGAACTTATGTTAAAACGGTCGAGATTTCGATACTGGGAGCTCTCGTTCTTTTGTGGCTTTTACTTCCTCAACAATGGAAACACAGTCACACATACGTGCACTCTGTCCCCTTACAGCTGGCATTGTAGAGAGACTTTTTTCATTCGGAGATTTTGAGAGCACCGCGACCATATCACGTTAGATTTCTATGTTTACAATTTGACTGAAGATGGTTCGGAACAGGAATCGACACGTTTTGTTAATTTGCAATTAAAGATGATATCCTTAAGGAATGTGATTACACTTCATTTATCACGCTCTGGCTCTTACTTCCCGAGTTACTTATTTTATTATATTAATTACACTGTTTAGTGTAATTTTCAAAAAGTTGTTAAAATATTTTTTTTTCCAATTTCAGATGGTCTTCTGCAATGAAACTTTACGACAAACAATGTAAGAAAAATGAGCAGGAAAAGTCTAAAGAGAATGAACAGAAGAATAAAAAAAGTTCAAACTTTATGGAAACAAGCATAAATTGTGTGAGAGAATTAAAGAATTATGTGTCTCAAATACTTCATGAACATTATAATAACAATGAAACAATCGATAATTTAATAAAATTTCATCGCATATTTCATTTAGATAAACATTTAATAAATAACATTCTTGATATTGTTTATGAGCCTGAAAATATCATAAAACTTTCTTTCTTCATTGATGAGATTAGAAACTTGCTTATCTCCACGGTAGGATTCTCAATATAAATTATAGTGCTATTAATTTTATAAACTAATGTACTTATTGCACAGTTAATATGTAAATTTTTCAGAAGAACTGGTTGCGATCTAACCGAAAGATATTGCAATATAAAAATGTTTCACTTTATGAGGCAATGTTTGGTGAGAAAGAAGTTATATAAATACACAAATCAATCTTACAAAAATCAGCTTTTGGAACGGATTGTTACTATGCCGGCACAATGGTTTCAACCCGAAGAGGATGTCTTTTACTCGAGCGTCAAAGCATCACTAGATAGTATCGCATTAGAAGTACTGGATTGCCTCAGGGAAAAACATCCCGACCATTCGATATTCTCGACGTCCGCTAAAATTTTTTCATATTGGAAAAACAACAATATCGACGATAATCATTGGAAGGAAGCAGAAGGAACGCAGATTATGGACACACTCGAAGAATATATACTTGGCAAATTTCGACCATGCAAATGGGAAATGTCTTCCAATACAAAGTTGGAATACATGTCTATAGATAATGTAAGTTATTATAGATTATTATATATAATAACTTACTTAATTATGGCTAATTATATGCTGTAAGCATGATCATATATTTGATACATCTTAAAAAAATATTCTCGCTCTAATTAATTTCTTTATTATTATTTCTGGCATAGGTCTCAAAAATTAATATGACCAAGAATTAATTTTGTTAATAATATATCACAGCGTGGCCAGAAGACTTGGTCTACGTTGCGATGTAATACGTTTGGGTTCTCCTACTTCTCACTTCTTTATCGTTTGAAAACCAAACTTGTAAGTATAATATTAGAATTGGACTTATATCTGAACTATTCGGTATTTATCTTTATACTTTTATCATACGAACACATATGTATATAGTTTTTTATTGTTTACAATGCCACGTATAATTCAAGAAATGCAAGATGTTTTAACATAAGTTCTAAGAAATTCTTGCCTTATTATCTTGGTGTCATGGAACTGCTATACAGGATGCATTCAAATTTTGAATACCTGGATGAGTTAAGAGTTGGACGGGTTAGCAATTACTCATACATAACTTTTATTAAGTTTAACACTAATCAATAAACTTGTAATCTTGGCAAAGATATGAGTCAATGAAACACGTTTAGAAAGCAGAAAGAATTATACAATATTTGATTTTTTCATTTGTAATCGGAGGTCTGTTCACACGTTTAATCTCAGCTCATGTTTAATCCTTATTTTCAGTTTTGGCAAGAATTAATATGGTTAGCATTGGTAAACAGTAATCAATAACGCTTTTGGGTTTATGCCGGATGGATCGATTCAATTGGTTGGTAAATGTGGTATGTTAGCACTATATATATCATATATATTAATATGGGAAATAATAATAGAAAAAATCTCTAAAGTTTCTTTGATAACACATGCACAATCACATATAAATTATAATTATCTATAATTTAACTAGCTGTAATTTAACTAGCTACAGAAATCTATTTAGGAATTATTTGATAAGAAATATCAATTAAAGTCTGATCTTACACTTTTCAGCTCAGCCTTTGCGTTAAAAAAACAGATCTATATACAAGACCAAAGGACGTAAAATTTGCGGTTGGTATGATAGTGACACATCAACCTACAGATTGTGTCGGCGTAATAGTAGGATGGCACCGATATCTTGATAGACATCTTGTTACATTCTCCGCAAAGAATGTGCCGAATCCTTATATGCACATATGTGAATTGCCGTTGAATCACTGTCGTAATTGTTATTTTATAAAGAAACAAACAAATTACATAATTCTTACCGAAAATAATAAAATGTGTTATGTGGAAGGTATGCATATCAGCAGACTATTTAAAATTATATTTGTTTATTCACGAGCTTATCTCTTTTTTTGTACACAAAATAGAATAATATTTTATTTTATTTTGGTTTACTTTGTTCCTTATTTTAATTTAATTATTTTATTTATTTTATTTATTATTTTAGTTATTATCTTATTTCATTTGTTATTTTGTTTATTTTAGTTATCATAAATTTATTCTTTATTTGCATTTTTTATTTTGGATGCTATAACTTTAACAACGCCGAGATGGGTCGATAATAGTGAAATAGGTCGCTATTTTTACAAATTCGAGGGCACGCATTACGTAACAAATAAAATGCTGGCAAAACTTCACCCGCAGGACACAGCTATAACTGCACAGCAACATTGCAGCAATATTGCAGCAACATTGCAACATAGCAGCAATATTGATGCATCTTCACGTACTAAATGTTTTTCTCTATTTCTTTTCGTATGTTTTCTTGTCCTTCAATTTTTATTCTTTGATGATATATTCGTAAACCTTCCTTTTTAATTTTCTGTGCGATCCGTATTTCTTAATTTTTTGACAACATTTTTTATTGACATTATCAAAAACTGTTGATACATTGAGTTGACTTACAGACGTAGCAATATTATTGAATTATTCTATGTTCGCGTTATTGTTAGTAATATAATAAAAATATATTGTATTAAGCGTATGTATCAACTGTTATATCTCACAGATTTGTATGTCAATTTTATTTTAATATATGAACATTATTATCATTGATATCATAATGGTAAAAATATTATGACTGACAATTTTAATCTTAACCAACTTTAGATAAAACACATGTATATCTATATTACATGCCTGTTTTGAAACTCCCATCGTCTTTAATTATATTTCATCATCGTTTTTAATTATATTCAAAAATACTAAATATACACAACGGATACATAGATGTATATTTTTAAATATATGTTTACATAGATAAAATAATTTACGAGGCGATATATTTCATCGTAATAACATTTATTGCTAGACGCGTGACGCAAGTACTTATTTATGTGACAAATCGAACGCGTACCCTTTCTAAAAAATGTTTATAAAGAATATGATGTTATTTTTGTAACATGTTTTGCAATCAACATAGAGGATGATTTGTTTATACACAGTCGGATATTTTTAAATTTAGCTTCTTTATTCTCAAATAGTTCTTTATTCTCAAAAAGCATTTAACAATAAATATAGATTCTTTTTTGTTTTTGGGCCATTTTTTAAATATATGTTTTAGTCCAGTAAAATAGTATCTGAAAATGGCAAAACGGATAGACAAGCCAATTTTTTGAGGGTGAGTAGAAGGTCATAGGAGATGCCCGAATTCACAAAGTTCCAACGATATTTCCCTGTGCGTCGGCGGCTATCTTCAAAATAGGGGTAAGTTTGGATATCTCGACTCCTATTGGTCGAATTTTTTTTCTTTTTTTAAATTTTGTAGGAAAAAATATTTGCTACAACTTTTGTTTGAAAAATTTTTTAATAGCTGTCAAGGAAAAAAAGTTACAACCAAAAAAATGCCGTCAATTAGGGGTTAAACAATTTTATTGACAATTACATTGCCCCCTGTTGGTTTTATCAAAAAAATGTTCAAATAAAACTTGTAGAGGACTTAATTCTCTACAATTTTTGTATATCCGCTTTTGCGGTGACTCAAAAAATACCAGAGATAGAGGGCGCCAAAGTTGACTATGTCTAGTAAATGCTATTTCTCGTGGAGAAAATTCCCGTTTTTATTGTAAATTGTCGTACATTAAAACTCTTTTCCGCACCACCACTAAGGTAGAGTTTCAAGCGCATTTTTTTTATGTGGTATCCCCACAAAAAAAAAGGAAAAAAATTCGACCAATAGGAGCCGAGATATCCAAACCTACCCCTATTAAAAAAAAAAAAAATGCGCCTGAAACTCTACTTTAGTGGTGGTGCGGAAAAGAGTTTCAATGTACGACAATTCACAATAAAACCGCGAATTTTCCCCACGAAAAATAGCATTTACTAGACACAGTCAACTTTGGCGCCCTCTATTTCTGGTATTTTTTGGATCACCGCAAAAGCGGATATACGTAAATTGTAGATAAGTGAGTCCTCTACAAGTTTTATTTGAACATTTTTTTGATAAAACTAACGGGGGGTAATATAATTGTCAATAAAAATGTTCAACCCCAAATTAACGGCATTTTTTTGGTTGTAACTTTCTTTCCTTGACAGCTATTAAAAAAATTTTCAAACAAAAGTTGTAGCAAATATTTTTTCCTACAAAACTAAAAAAATGGAAAAAGATTCGACCAATAGAAGCCGAGATATCCAAATTTACCCCTATTTTGAAGATGGCCGCCGACGCACAGGGAAATTTTGTTGGAACTTTGTGAATTCGGGCATCTCCTATGACCTTCTACTCACCCTCAAAAAATTGGCTTGTCTATCCGTTTTGTAGATATTCGGTGTTTTTGATACTATTTTACTGGACTATTTATATATTTGCCTCTTGATCGTATGCATAAAATGAAATTATTGAAATGCATTTGAGCGTAAAATTTATATTGGGCGCGTATAATTTGTTTTAAAACGTGGGAAGATCAAATAAATGAATAAAAATTAAATAGGAAATTCGGAATAAAGAATTTGCTTAGTTTTACGAGATTAAAATCGGGTCGAATATAAAAATATATAAAAAAAATTATTATAAAAATTTATGCTAAGTTTTAATTTTGCATTTTCTCTTATCAAATTGATACGTTCGCCAAATATTGAATGGTAGATTTATGAGTGCGTTGGTGAATAAAACGATATCGTTTAACATCGAAATAATTCTTTCTCTGTGAGCATTTAGTTGATTATATTTCCTCGTAATTTGTCAGAATAAATATTTCGGCGCAACTATACACAAAAAAGATGTCAAAATTAAATAAAGTTTATTTAAAATCAGCCAAGAAATAAGATACCTTTATGTATTTTTCAACCTCGTTTTCTTTTTTAATTTATCCAGTCACAGTTTAAAAACTATTCATGCCTCGATACTTTTGTTCAGATAAAATCATTTCGGCTAAGACAGAAAGTACTGCTAAGAAATGTAGCCTCTTATTATCAAATAGCGTCACGTGAAAATGTATTTAAGCCAGTCTTAGTTATAGAATTAGCTGGAATCATTCTATTGCGGTGGCAGATAACTCCGATCGACGTTGGTTTTTGCTGGCATGATGCCTGCTGGCCCCGGAAGTCTGATGGGATGTCCCGTTTCTCCGGTCGCAACAGCGCCTAGCCTAAATCCAGCCCACCAAAGATTACCTTATGTTATGCTTTCTTATATCTTCCTTAGAGAAAATATACGTTTCTGCGTTATTAATTAAGACCTTATTAAAATTAGACGTAAGAACTATCTTATTCTTTAAATTAAAAAAGTTGCAAATGCCAAACAATAACAACAAAAATTTGAACAATTAATCGGCTTACATTCAAGTATCAATCTTAAATAATTTTCAAAATTTATTGATTCAGATCCAAGCTCCATTTTTTTTTATTTAAGTAGCAGTCGAAGATCCGAAGAACATTAAGATTCAGCTGACAATCACTCAAACTTACAATCTGTAACACTTAAATATATCAAATCTGATTTATATAAATAATTAAAACAATTAAATAATTAAGCGCAACATGTCAATTGCGCTCAAAATTTTGGCTCTAAACTTGGAGAAACACTTACATTACGATAAAATATATAAAACATATAGGGGAAAGTAAGGTACAACCGGGTACTTTTTTGGATTTGTCTTCCTACAAAAAATCTGAGAATAAAAAGAATTTTACCGACCATTAATAGTCTTTAGTGAACCTTAAACTATGAGGAAATAAGGCTAGTTGCTTAAAAAAAAATTTTTGGTACCAAGAATAACAAGATTTTTTGGAGAAGTCAAAGTACCCGGTTTTATCCTACCGGTAAGGTCAAACCGGATATCCATTTGAAAATATGCGGAACACCGTGTAATTACAAAATATAGATTTATCTAGATTTAATCAAAATAGAATATAAAGATGTATTCTATTGACAAAAATCACAAATAAAGATATTCTCTTGTTCGACATTGCTGCAGGACTTTCTTATTTAACTTTTTAACTTTAGGGGTTTCAAAAAGCTTTTTCTTAGTAGTTTCTTTTTCTGAGTGTTAGTTTTCGTTTTCAACTGCTTTTTGTAGCTACACAAAGGGTAACACTTCTTTCTCTTTTCATTATATGAGATGTGTAAGTACCCGGTTTTGCCCCAACACAAGGAAAGTAACAAATACGGCGGTTGTATATTCCGGCGTACAAAGTACCGATCAAAACTAATATGTACCGATCAAAACTAATATGATATACTCTCTAATATGTACAGAATGCAATTCACTTACCGAAACAGATGTTCTATAAAGAAAAAGTGCACGACGACTCGATTATTGAATCGATATTGATCTTTTTTGGGCTAAAAACTTTAAACTTCTATTAAAAAAAAAATATTGTGTGCACAGGGGCACGGTTTGTTTTAAAATAATGATGGCGCCAATCTACAACTAATAACACAAGTTAACCATAGATAGCAGCATTTATTACGAAAGAACAGAGGTACTCGGTTTGATCCGCCTACCCGGTTTTTCCCAATTTTCCCCTATGTATATACAAACGCAACCATTTTAAATAGTTTAAAAACAGTATTTTTTTCGATTTTCTCTCTCATGCAATTATATTTATATACATATATGTACATAAATTAATTATAAGTTAAAGCAAAAAGTAAATTGCTTACATAAATTGCTGCACAATAAAATAATAGATTAACTAAAAATATAGTTTCGTATTCTTAATTAAATATCATAATATGAATATTTTTGCGCAATAAGTGTTACATCCGGACTCGTGGAGAATTGAGTCGGGATGGAACACAACTTATACTTACCTCGAAACACACTCTCTCTTTCTTTTGCGAGACAAGTGTTTCCGAGTCGAACGAACAATACAGAGCCTTAGATAGATCAACGACCGGAAGGGTCGCTCTTACTCTATCGAAAGGCTGTTCGCTCGGCGGTCCCTTTACTGGTAAAGGAACTGAATCCTTATTACCCGGGACGGGACCTTGTGCGATTTCGGGTAACAGGAAGGAGGTCAGGTTAATGAATTACTCGAATTTAAAATTTAACGTTACATTTATTCAAGGAAATGAAAATAAATGATTTTAAAAAAAAATAAAATTTAATAAAGGAACATTTAATTCGATTTACAAAATCTTATTTATAAAATACATTTTCTTAAATTCTATTGTCTAATTGTGTTCGTGTGCGTGAGTGTAGGTAAAGGAAAATTATGTTCTCGCGGGTGTTACAATAAATACGGAGGACATCAACCGGAATTAAACGGGGAAACTAAAATTTAAATTCCGGTTGGAAATTTACAATAAATAGTTTTAGGAAAATTACATGAAATAAAAGTGTGAATCACAGATATCTATACTACTACTAGATCGCTAACTTCGTCAAAAGAGCTGTGGCCGGCCGGATTTCCGGATTCGGCCATGACACCTTACAACAAAATGGCGGCGGTGCATGTGTAGTGCGTATGTGATACCCGGCCATGACATCTTACAACAAAATGGCTGCTCCCGCTTTTTGTCAGCTATTGCTATTGCATGAGATGTACTAAAATATTTATTAATAAAAATGAATGCATTTTATTTACCTAAATAAATGAAAACCATTTTTTGTAGTATTTTTGCATTTCGGAATGCAACAACTGCTCGGCATCTTTCCAGAATTTTCACAATTACAAATTCACAATTCAAAAAATAAATTTAAATTATGAAAAATTAGAAAATAAATAAAATAAAATTCAATAAAGATAAATAGATAAATTAATTATAAACAATAATAATTTATAATAAGGTAAATTTAAATTCACAATTTAAATATTAGGTATCACGTACGCACAAACACTAACACACGTCGGGTATCACATACACGCACTACACACGCATCGCCGCCATTTTATTGTAAGGTGTCATGGCCGAAACCGGAAATCCGGCTGGTCACAGCTTTTCATATGTCAAAGCCCGAAGTTAGCGATCTAGGTTTAGTATAGACATCTGTGGTGTGAATAGAATGATGAGGATAGAAAAATTATTAATTCGCGGACGCCCGAGCCAGAAGTTTCCGTATCGTTCGATTCTTTCCTATTCTTCGCGGTTTTCGCCAAGATTTTAAAATGTTTCGCAGACATAGGTTTGAAGGTTTGTTTCGTGATTTCTACTAAGAAACATATATCAGGATTAGTAAAGATTTACCTGTTAATTAAAAGAAACAGTTCGAGAATTATTTTTAAAGGAATCAGAAAAATAAAATAAATAAAATAAAATAAAATTTTAAATTTTAAATAAAACAAATCTTAATAAAAAAAAATTTAATATAAAAATTACAATAATGGGGGTTACTATAGAAACGATGGAAGAAGGTTTTCCTTCAGGTCTGGCGGTTAAGCATGAATACCAACCATGACATTACGTCAAGATCTCGGCTAATCACACTTGGGAACCCGCGAAAGAGAAAAGATTACTTGAGTCTAGCAATAAGCGAGAATGCCAATCTTGACAGTTATCAAGATCTCGGCTAATCAAACTTAAGGACTCGCGAAAGGGAAAGAAGGTTCGCTTGAGTCTAGCAAATAAGCATGAATGCCAATTTTGACAGTTATCAAGATCTCGGCTAATCAAACTTAAGGACTCGCGAAAGGGAAAAGAAAGTTCGCTTGAGTCTAGCAAATAAGCATGAATGCCAATCTTGACATTTATCAAGATCTCGGCTAATCAAACTTAAGGACTCGCAAAAGGGAAAAGATTCAAAGGAGAGGAGATACAAATGTTTCATAAGCAGAGATAATTTAATAATACAACTAATAAATATTTATGTATGGATACTAATTAAAGATTCAAATTATTAGCAACGAACTGTTTCCTTTGGGAGGAAGGAAAGGAGAATGAGAAAATGATATAAGAGAAAAAAAACAAGAAAAGAAAAGAAAATTTTTAGTGGACTCACTACTCGTTGTGTGCGAAGATGACGAATTAAAAAATTTCGTTGGATAAGCGAACCAAGATCTATCTCGTGGACTCGGCTGTGCGGAAAGGTGGCTCGGAGATTCGCTCAGTTGTTGTAATGTTGATTGTGATGTTAATTCACTTGACACTGAATATCACTTATCACCAATGATATTCTAAGTCTTTCGATTGTATGGGAAACCGCACTCTGCACTCGCACAACTGTAAGAGGCGCGAAGAAAGAAAAAGGAACCTTGGAGATTAAGAATTGAGTATTTACTGCATCGGAAACTGAAGACAAAAATTGAAAGTTGATTGAAAGTTAAAAGCGGTAGAAGGCTTCGGATCGAGAGGCGAAGACGAACTGATTTTTCTGAGAGAGGGTTTCGCGTACGTCGAATCTTGGCGTCTCTTCGCGTACCCTCTCCATTAGGCAAGCAATATTCTTTTTTAACGAATCAATCTTTAAAATGGTGCCCCTCTCATGAGTTGAGGGCGTCTCCCTTCCAAAAGAAGGTCCAAGAGGTTGCGCCTATTGGTGTAGGCTTTTGTTTTTAAAAATTAAGTCTCGCCCACTGGAGAGTCCGCCATGATCGGCCAAGTTGACAGTTTTATTATTCACTTGAGTTTTATCTCAAGCAGATAACGCGCAAGGGTGGTCTAGCAAGCGAGCATGTGGTGTCGAATGTCGCGAGTTTCAGTCACGGATCATAGTTACATCTATAAGATATCATTCTAGTTCTTAGAAGGGCCTTTATTCGAGACTCTTCCTATAACGCGTTTTCATTAGAGGACTTCCAAGAAAAAATATTATTTGATCTATTTATTTGTCTCTTGCATGCGCACTGTTTAGATTTCGAGCCTTCTCATGGTTCGAGTATCTTTTAGTTGCTGTTTAAAATTCTTGGTCTTCTAGGGGACCTTTGTTCGAATATTTATCACGCATGGTTTAGATTCTGAAATATTAGTCTCGCCTGCTAGATATTCCTTTAGTTTATTGTTTATGCTAAGTGCAAAGAGTTCCAGAGCGTAGGCGTTTAATATTACGTGAAAGAAAAGAATCGTGGAATCCACCGGACGTAACATAAGCATAGAATAAAAATGGTAAAATTATACTTAATTTTCAACAAATATAGATTTTAAACAAGGTGTTATAGATGTTAAAAAAGGTCAAAGAAATAATTCTTCACTATTATTAGTTTTTCCAACATTGCGCAATTACCATTACGTATGATGATTATTAACGCTATGTGTACATCATATTTTGATATATCTAGTAATTAATGAACAAGCAAAATAGCTGTCAAGACATTTAAATCATTTATAATACAAATAACTTTTACTATAAGAGTGATATTTATTTTATATTATTATATTCTTTATATTTCGTAAAATGCATTTATATAAAATCGTTGCAACTTCAAATCTTTTATTCAGCATCTTTGTTCTTCACATATTTATACCTTGACATTTGCATCTTTTTTCTAAGAGTAAAATCAAGATAGTGAACATCGGCGTCATTTAAACGATCACCGCTATTTTCGATAGTTTCTAAAAATAATTATTAAGAGGATGCCGGACTGTCCTGTTTTACCGGCCATAATAATTATATATTTGCTTAATATAAAAGTTTTGCAGTTTGTATGTACAAAATAAGATAGGTCTCCACTCGGAAATGCATGAAAGAATATAAGTAAACGTTTAAAAATATTTCTTGGTTTAAATTATATATATTTGCGCCCTAAAAACTGCGCGTGGCTCTTTTGCCAGTTTACTCGGATTCTTGAGTTTAAAAATGAATTTAGAAGCCTAGTAAAAAACATTTTTAATCGTAAAAAAAAAGAAGAAAAAATTTTATTTTTTAAGAGGATGCAATCGTCGTCAATCAGGCGATTGCCAAGAAGACAGCAGAATGGAATGCAAGTAATACTAGCGCACATCTATGTGCTACAATGGATGTTTATGTATTTATTGTTACCTTCATTCAAAGTTTCATATAATTCGTACGACGTGAAATCATTTTTGCCTTCAAATCTCATCAAGTTTCTATAGATTTTCTGTGACGTG
The DNA here is from genome assembly GCA_009859135.1 of Formica selysi. Classification (NCBI taxonomy): domain Eukaryota; kingdom Metazoa; phylum Arthropoda; class Insecta; order Hymenoptera; family Formicidae; genus Formica; species Formica selysi. Next base: position 561,590 of record WHNR01000040.1, read on the forward strand.
CCATATATTTCTACGTTGCTCGTGGAGTTAAGTTGAAGCTTGAAAGACGAAGCGATGAGCATAAGTGCGCAAAACCATAACGCGAGATTTTTTCCGCACATCGTCAACTTTTTTATGTTAAATTATTTGGAGAAAAATAATTTTTCTTTTTTTACATTAATTTCATTTTTTTGAATTGCGAAGGCAAAGTTATTTAGGGTATCGTTAATCTATTGATTTGAAAGTGACAGCGACATTATTATCTCAACAAAGATTGAAATCACTGCTCGCGAATACACTGCAAGAAGAGCGCACGAGCAGCATACGTACTAGCGCGAGTGTTATGACGAAACTACAGTAAATAACGAGTTATCTATAATGTTGAAGAAGCACTCTATCTGCTGTGAAATCGTGTATACGAGATGATTCGAAGAGAAAACTTTATAATAAACTTTTATACACAATAGAGATAGATTAATTCAACGATATCATAAAGGACGTTTAGCCGCTTAGAACATTAATATCCAATAAAACATTACTACATTTTTGATAATACTATAGTATCTAAGAACAGCTTTATGGAACGATTAAAAAAGACGCAAATAATGAATATTTTATACTTATATTAGTTATATGATGCTTTTGAAGAATTTATCTCAAAAAATAATTAATCAGGTACAAAAGCAAGAAAAATCTACTTTATTCTGCCTATAATCTTACTTTATAGATGATAATATGTTTAATAGCTGATAGTAAATATTAAGTAAGATCCGGTTTGCAATTGCCCGTATCTCACATGGCGCGCATCAGCGCATAAATCATTAATAATTATTTTTAGAAAACATCGAAGATAGCGATGATGGCGTCGACATGTTCTCGGATCATTATCTTGATTTTGCTTTTAGAGAAAAGGTGCAAATGTCAAGATATAAACGTGTGAAAGACATAGATGCTCAGTAAGAAATTTAAAGTTGCAACGATTTTGTATAAATGTATTTTATGAAATATAAGGAATAATAGTATAAAATAAATATTACTCACATAGCAATTAATTTGTATTATAAATGATTGAAATGTCTTAGCAGGTATTTTGTTTGCTCATTAATTACTAGATATATCAAAATATGATGTACACATAGTGCTAATAATCATCACACGTAATAATAATTATGAAGTGTTAAAAAACTAATAATAGTGAAGAATTACTTCTTTCATCTTTTTTAATGTTTAAAATTTATGTTGAAAATTAGATATACTTTTATAATTTTCATCCTATGCACGTTGCGCAAAAATATTCATGCATCGTGATATATATTTAATTAAAAATGCGAAACTGTATTTATTATTTTTATGTGCAACATTTTATGTAAACAATTTATTATTTTCTTTAACTTATAATTAATTTTTGTATGTATATATACAAAATATAGCTGCATATAGAGAAAAGCGAACAAAGAAAGCTATCTTTAAACAATTTAAAATGGTTGTGTTCGCATATATTCGTAATCGATCTGGACCATATTGGTTCGAAAAACAGTATTTTGTTTTTACTTTGTATATTATATATTTGCCTCAGAGATAATCTTCTTTGATTAACATTTTGCAGCATAATATTTTTAACAATTCTTTACAACATTAACAATTTTGACAAGATTACAATCATTAATTTGACTCGCTATAATATGTACCAGTAAGAGATTTATTGTGAGTACAAAATAAAAAATTAAAGATAAATTGAATTAAATTACATTATGATAATTTTACAATAGCAAGTAATCCTATGGAAAAATTACAATAAATGCATTATTTACAAGCGTTTTATTATAGTCCAATATAACAATAATATTTTACATATTTATATAAAATATGACATTAATTATATTATTTTATAAAGATTCCATGAGAGACAGAGCCTTACAAAGCGAATAATAAAACTTGATAATAACTTTAAAAGTAGCGCTGATAAAACGCTGAAAATTTAGAAATTTACGTATATTTTTTTGACCATTAAGTATTAAATAGAGCTTAAATAAATTTAAAAAAAAATATTAAATAATAATAAGATAATAAAGAATACATTTTTTGCGTGAAATCTTGAGCTAAGCTTATTAAAGATAAAAAAAAGCCAATATCTAATATTGTATAGTTAATTCTTAAAAATTATGAGATTATAATTAATTGTTAATAAACCGTTTGTGTGCCTGCGTGCGTGAGTGTTTGTGTGCGTGTGTGTGTGCGTGCGTGCATGCGTGTGTGTATGTGTGTGTGTGTAATATTGTTCTGCGAAAAAAATTTTTTTTGCGCATTGCAACGTTAGAGTTCAGTCTCACCGGACGAATCTTTCTCGTCTCTTTGTTCGCAAAAACTCATCTTTTTCTTTATAGGCAGCTTTTCTAATGTAGTGGTGCTCGTCGAAGTACTCGATGATGTTGCATTTGTCGCGCATGAATTTTCTGGTAATAAACCGCATCCGAATCGCTTCAATAACACCCGCAAGATATGCTTTTTCCACACAAAGATAATAAAGAAGCAGAGATTCTGCAGAGTCCTTATCAAAATAATAGAATATATGATATAATCAAGCGACGCGGTAGCATCGCGACGCCAAGTATATGAAAAAAATTTCTTTCTGGCTTGTCAACGGTTTGCCTATGTACAGGGGCCGCGACGCTACCAAGTAGCTTTTACCGAGTTTTTACGTCTAATAAACTTTCGATTGCGACCAGTTTGAATAAGATTGGTGCAGTCAATCCTGAGATATGATAAAGCAAAATAGTTTCTATCATTTCATCATTGAATTTGCAATCAAATACTAAAATTTGCATAATGTGTTATTTACATTTTATGAACATAATTATGGATCATGGAAAGTCTACGATAAATAAATAAATAAATAAATAAATAAAAAAGAATATGAAAAAAATCAAACTAACATGTAATAAATTTATGTTCACGTTACAATTATACCAAAAGCTGTGAAGCTATATATTTTTCATCAGGTTGTCTTTATTTTCACTATATGTATACCTGTATAACAATATAAGTCTGCGTCTAGTATGTAGAACAATGTAAGTCTATCTACGTCTAGTATGTATACCTATATAACAATTTAAGTCTACGTGTAGTATGTTTAACAATGTAAGTCTATCTACGTCTAAACTTTTAGTTTTTCTAAAATAAAATAATTTTGAAAAGAATATCAGTAAAATATGATTTATTTATAAAATATATAGAAAATTTACATTAAAATCCTTGCAATTAATGCCAACGTTTTTAATATATAAATCTTCGGGCACATGTACAGAATGTAGTGGATTCCAAATTTGATTTGCACAATTAAATTTATTATATGATTTTTATTTTCATATAAGGCACAAAGATGATTAAATTTTACAGTTATAACTACAACATACAGTAAAGTTGATTTAAAATAAAAGACTGAATATTACATGCATATTATGCAGCAAAAGTAAATTAAATATAAGCAAATTTTTACAAAAAGCAATGAGATGACACTAACAAAAACCTCACAAAGGTAAAAAAAATACGCCAAGTATATAAAAAATCTCATCTTGTACGCAACAAAAAGTTGAAAAAATATTTACCTCTAAAAAATAACTTATAAAAAATAAATATGAAATCAATATTTAAGTAGCCAAGTATTTAAAAGTAATTCAGTTTGTGAGGATTTGTAATTTAAAATAGTATTTGTCATAAAATCAATCTTGCATTTACAGAAATATTATAGATTCTCTCGAGAAAATTAAAATGCATTTTATATTTATTAAAAAATTACACTATTATGTTCCAAATAAATATTTTATATAATATATAAAACAGCACTATTATATTGCGGATCTTATTACAAATAGTAAATCATAAAATTACTTAATCCTTGCAATAATATCGATTACATCGATCACCAATTTTGGATTTAAAAGTGCCCCGTCCCAAGCTGATCAACTTGTTTTAAAATTAATCATAAGCTTTACCAAAGGTCCGGAACGAAAAGGATTAAGATTAAATAACATACAAAAACTTGGCGTGATCGCGATCGCAAAATCTTCGGCAAATATTTCCTGGGAACAAAATTCATAATGATACTGATAATAGCGAAGGTAAAGGATAAACCCCACGCAAAGATTGTGTAAAAAACCAGCTTTTTTCGTTATCTAACGTTTCTTTGTAACGAACAGAGTCCTCTGCAAAACGCAATTTACACAAATCATATTTATCCAATAATAGGTAAAAAGTCACAATGTAAATGCACGTTGAAATAATGTTTGCTTTTGATCGAGGCTTTCTCGAAAAAGTCTTTTCTCCAAAAGTGGTTTACATAATACAACAAACTACACGATTAGATTATCATGAAGAATGGTTTAATATTTGTATAACATTCAGACGCTCTCTCTCTACCATATATTTATATATGGTATGTATACCATTAAGAGTACAGACACGACGATGGTAATCTAAATTTTAATTTAGTTGCCCGAGACAAATTTTTGATAAAAAAAAATATCAATTATTTTTCAAAAATTATCGTGTATTGCTTTATCGTTATACATAAGAGAAAAAAGATGAAATATTAAGTTTATAAAATGTTCAAAAAAATGTCAGGGAAAGTCAATAATAACAGCAATAGGCACAGAGTACAATACTATTAACTAACAATAAGTAGGAATACTGGCTGATAAGCGCCAAGACGCGGGTATTGGTGCGCGAACTTATTATTGTTAAATTTTATTAACAATTGTGCATTAAAAATGTTTTGGACCGTTTTTTGGTCATCTTGAATATGGGTATAAAAGTGTCAAAATTAAATTGGAGGTTTAAAACGACATGCACAACATTTGTTCTCAGGGAAAGTTTATTACGTTATATATATATATCGTGAATTATTATAGATCAGATAATAATGTTTTACGAACACTTCTTAATGTTCATTATCTATGCCATTTTTGCTTTCAAAAATTTAATTGGATTTCACAAAACAAAAACTAACTGTTTGAAAACCTTTATGCAATAATGGAGATTTTCCAAAAAACTATTTATATGAAATCATAATTATTATGTTTATACTCTAAACTTATAGTATCATAAGCCAAGTAGTTGTTTACACTGTCACACAACCACATAACAAGAGAAAAAATTATGTTTGGTTAATTCAAAACGTCGTATCATTCCCCGTCTTTGTCTTTACGTTACCCTCAGTATATATATTATATATAACATAAAATTTGTTTATATATATTACAAAAAATTATTTTGTCGCATCGTGTTGTACAATACATATAAATCAACCATATAAAGGTAAGTTAAGATGAGGCAAGTTAAAAATAAAGTATAATATATGGAACACTTGACAACTTACCTAAATGTCCACCACATGTCGATACTCATCACATTTAACCAGAAGTAGCTTGCCAAAAAACAAAAATAGGTAAGAAAAGCTAAAAATCAAATTAATAACATTTTAATCACTGAGCGCGCATTGAAATGCACATGGGAGACTTATAGTTACTACTATGTTTCTCTGTTTAAAGATAGATTTAGTCTAACTATTGTATTTGCACTGAAATTTTATAGCAAAGATATATTTCATAAATATGTGCTGATAATAAATTAATTGTAAGTAAGATGTCGATTCAAGATATAACTTTACAAAAAATCAAAAACACAAAAAAATATATTTATTCAGGCAAATTTAGAATAGTTATATGTTAAAATGTGTCTAAAATTTATCATTCGTTAAATTTTACATTAGTTCTTGCATTTTTAACCAAGCATATATTCAAGTTATTAAAAAATAATACGCGAATATACATTAGTATGCCTGAAATATATATACGCTATAAAGATTGCATAATTATATGATTTAAATATACTGTACCGATTGTAACACAGACTCAATAATGTACAGCATCCGCTTTGGTTAGAATTCGCACAATGTCAAATATGTATGCGATAAAACATGCACCGCTGTAATTGCGTAACATGAAGCCATGTACGTTCCGGAGCTCTAGCAATATGGAATATTCGAGAAATATTGACATCAAAAATAATATAGACACAATATTAAAGCTCCTATATATGAAAACAAAAACTGAAATTCAACATCAATATAATCTTCATCATCGACATCATCTTCATCATCGTCTTTAATCGACGAGATGTTATTATGAGTTGTCGTAATAAAGATATCATAAGTAGCCTCTCATCAGATAGTCACTTCGGCCCTTATTCCGAGCTCACATTTAGAGGCACATCTAAAGTGCCACATTTAGAGGCGCAGATAAATGTACTAGTAATACGACTAAAGTCAGTCGTATTTTCATCGCACATTTATAGCGCCTCTAACTTAGAGGTACATTTATGATTTTAGAGGTACATTTATTTATTTATTTACCATGTTGTATATATATTATTACGCGCATAGGGCACTGTGATTGACCTTCAAACAGTTTATTATATCACGCACTATAAGTTAAATTAGTAAATTTCACTTCAATCTTTCTTTCGATGCTACTGCAACACAAAACGCAAACGCGCATATAATTGTAACAATATTCTTTAATTAATCGATATTTTTGTCGGAACTTGTGATCATTATAAACGTCTTCAAAAACGTCTATTCTATTTCGAAATACCAGCGGGTCACGATCACGCACTGCTTTTATTTTCCAAATTTCGATCGTATGATCAATGGCCTAGTTTATAATATATTTTAATACGTAAAATAAATTCTGTCCAATCACAGTCGTTCCATTCTTTAAGAGGAATGGCTATGATTGGCCAGTGTGATACGTATTAAAGTGTGGGTAGTATAGAGGCGTGTTCGCCTTCGGAAGATGGCGCGAGGGATAGGTCGAGCGTAAAGAGGTGAAGTCAATCACGAGACTTCTTTTCTACAGTTCACAATAAAATATATTAATAGTCTCTATGTACAATTTACAATTATCTGGTTTGTGGTGGCCCTGAAAAGGGCCGTTTACGGGTTAACGCTGAGGGCGTTCCCGCCAAGTGATACGAGGCTCGGTGGTGGTTATTCGGAGGGAGCCGATGTAGGGTATTGACAGTGAGGGTACGCGTCTAAGTGCCGGTGGAGTCCCGGGTGGCGTGTAGCTGCGCTCCTCGCAGGCTGTCTCCGTCTGTGTAGCCGTGTCACGTGTGTTGGCTTCCCAATCGCTATCTGATTGCGTGGAGTTATCGGTTTGCGTCAGTGGTTGATACTGCGTGCCCCTGTGCACTCGTGTGGCCGGCTGTGATTGCGTCCCGCAATCACGGTGATGTATCGGCGAAGCTGCGAGTGGTGATAGCAGCAGCGGTAGACTCCACGGTGTTGAAGGAGATGTATATCGCCGTACCCGGATGTCCCACGGGCTTAAGAAGAAGCGTGGAGGTCGGGTGTATTGCACCGGCGCCAGCTCTATTGGATGCAGTCTCCACTCCCTGTAGCTCGTGCACGTTCGGTCGCCTGTGAGTCCTGGTGTTGGTTCTCCCTCACAGAAGGGCTGCCGACTGGTCCCGGGTGAAGTGGGAGGCAGCTGTGGTCGAGGAAGACTCAGGTCCTGCGGTAATACTGGAGGCAGCGTAGGCTGTCGCTTTCCAAAAGAATTCGTGAGCTCGTACTGACTATCGGGCAGGAGGTCCTTTCCGCAGTCAGAGCGGGCCGCGAATCAAAATCTTCTCGCCGTGCGCCGTCTTATAAACCCCACTCACTGGATTTCACTTGCTGGCGCCGACTCCCGCTCGTGGCCGCCTCACGGTGAGCCTTCGTGGCTCGCGCGGTGCTCGCGCGCGGGTTTCACGTGCTCCGCGCGTGAGAATTCGTTCGCGCGTCTACCGGGTAGTTCGCGCGTAATTGTGGTGGTTTCTCGAACCGCCACAGGACCCCCTTGGTTGTATGGAAGCCTCTTAAGTGTTGAACCTGATTGGCGGGCGAGATACTCGTCCGCTTTTTGTCGTGGCTAGTCGTACTGTCGCTTCCTGGTTGGTGGCTTGTGGTCCTTCTTCTTCTTCTTCCATGGTGTACGCTGGTTTCAGCCTGTCTATCGATACGTTGACTGTTTTATTGTTCATCCGTATCTTGTATGTTTTTTCACTTCTGTTTAGTACTTCATAAGGTCCGTCGTATGGTGGTTGTAGTGCTCCTGATGGTGCGCTGTGTCGCACGAAGACTTTTGCTGTTTTGTCCATGTCTTTGTACATGAACGTTGCTCTTTGTCCATGTCTTTTGATAGCTGGACTGAGTTTGGTCATGATGCTTCGTAATCTGTTCACGAGGCTGGTCTTGTCTTCTGCGTCGTTGTTTTTTCCTGCCAATAATTGTCCAGGTAATCTCATCGGTTCTCCATAGACCAATTCTGCCGTTGTTGCGTTTATGTCTTCCTTCCAGGCGGCCCTGATGCCCATCAGTACGACTGGGAGGATTTCTGTCCAGTCTTCTGTTTGATGGCATTTGATGGCTGCTTTTAATTGCCTGTGGAACCGCTCTATCATCCCGTTGGCTGCCGGGTGGTAAGCTGTTGTTCTTATATGTTTTGAGCCTGTCATTTGTGTTAGGCGTTTGAAAAGATCTGCTTCGAATTGTCTTCCTTGGTCGGTCGTGATTCTGTCTGGAGTGCCGAATCGCGCGATCCAGTTTATGAACAGGTGCTTTGCTATCGTTTCTGCCGTAATGTCTGTTAGTGGAATCGCCTCCGGCCATCTTGTAAAACGGTCTATTATAGTGAGACAGTAGCGTTTGTTATCGGATGTTGGCATTGGTCCGACTATGTCCATGTGTATGTGCTGGAAGCGTCTTGTTGGTGGGTCGAACTCTCCTATCGGTGCTACGTTGTGTCGCGTGATTTTCGCTCGTTGGCATTGAATGCAAGTTTTGGCCCATCTGCTGCAATCCTGCTGTATTCTTGGCCATACGTATCTTTGCGCTATTAGTTTTGCTGATGCCTTTGCTCCTGGGTGAGCTAGGCTGTGTAGGGAGTTGAATACTCTCCTCCTGAATTGTTGTGGCACGTATGGTCGTGTTATCGGTGTTGACGTGTCGCAGTATACTGTTGTCGTCGTTCCCGGTATTGCGACTTTCGTGAGCAGCAGACCTTGTTTCGTACTCCTTATCTCTTGCATTTCTGCATCTTGTGCTTGTGCTTCTGCCAATTCTTCGAAATTGACTGCCTCTTCTATTGCTTCTACTCTGGAGAGGGTGTCGGCTACTACGTTTTCTTTCCCTGCTATGTGGCGAATGTCTGTTGTAAATTGGCCGATGTACTCCAAGTGTCGTGCTTGGCGTGGTGAGCTTCTCAGCGGATCTTGGTCAAATGCGTAGGTGATTGGTTTGTGGTCCGTGTATATAATGAACCGTCTCCCTTCTAACATATGGCGGAAGTGTTTGATCGCTGTGTATATAGCCAATAGTTCTCGATCGTATGGACTGTACTTCGTTTGTGGTCTGCTGAGTTTTTTGCTTAGGAATGCTAGTGGTTGCCATTCCCCTTTAACTTTCTGTTGTATGACCGCTCCTAGTGCTGTGTCCGAGGCGTCCGTCGTTACGGTTAGTTCTGCTGTTGGATCTGGGTGTGCTAGGAGTGCTGCTCTAGATAGGCTGTTTTTGCAATTGACAAATGCTTCTTCTCTTTCTGGCGTCCACTGGATTGGTTGTTGTCCTCTCTTCTTTGGTCCTCTCAATACTTCGCTCAACGTTGCTTGGTCCTTTGCTGCTCCTGGGATGAAACGTCTGTAGAAGTTGATGGTTCCCAGAAATTGTCGCATCTGTTTGACCGTCTTTGGAGAAGGGAAGTTTTTGATTGCTTCCACCTTCTCTGGTAGCGGTCTGGTGCCTTCTGCTGAGACCAGGTAGCCCAAGAATTTAACCTGTGCGGCTGCGAATGTGCACTTGGCTGGGTTAATTCTCACCCCGTTGGTTTCTAGTCGGGTGAAAAGTTCCCTCATGTGCTTTTCGTGTTCTTCTTCTGTTGCTGATGCTACCAATATGTCATCTATGTATGCATAGCAGAAGTCTAGTCCCCGCAGTATTTCATTAATGAATCTTTGAAAGGTTTGTGCTGCGTTTCGAAGTCCGAACGGCATGAATTTGAATTCATATAATCCAAATGGCGTGGTAATTGCTGTCTTCGGTACGTCCTCTTCATGTACCGGAATTTGGTTATATGCTCTCACTAGATCGAGCGTTGAGAAAACTTTTTTCTTGTGCAATGTTTGCGCGAAGTCTTCTATGTGCGGTATCGGATAACTGTCTGGTATTGTGCGTGTGTTTAATCTTCTATAATCTCCGCACGGTCGCCATGCTTCTTTTCCCTTGGGCACCATATGCAGTGGTGCTGACCATGGGCTTTTTGATGGCTGGATTATCCCTTCCTGCAGTAGTAGGTCGAATTCCGTCCTTGCGATGTGTAGTTTCTCTGGAGATAGTCTTCTTGGTCTGCATGCCTCTGGTTGTCCCGCAGTGGTTTGTATGTAATGGACTGTGTTGTGTTTGACTGGCTGGCTCCTTCCGTTTGGTCGCGTTATTCCTGGGTACTCTTTTACTATGCTGTCGTATTTTGTTTCCCCAGCTACTGCTTTGATGGAGTTTATTTTATGGTTGCTTTTTGACCCGTGTGCCGTGAGGCCTGTTTTTCCGTCAATCAGCTTCTTATTTCTTACATCCGGTAGGAGGTGATAGTGCGATAAGAAGTCTGACCCTATTATTGGCTGTGTGACGTCGGCTATTATGAACCGCCATGGGAACGCCCTACGTAGCCCGAAATCCGGTTGTATGGTTGTTACTCCGTAGGTGGATATTGTTGATCCGTTTGCTGCAAATAGCTGATATGTTTCCGCCTGTTTCCGGCCTTGTGTTCTTGCACGTGGGTAGACGCTTATGTCGGATCCGGTATCGATTAAATATCTTATTTTCGTCTTCCGGTCCGTCATATATAGGCGGCGTGGTTCTAAGCCTATGTCGCTTGCCGCCATCAGCGACTGGCTTCCTCGTTTTCCTTTTTGAACGAGCATGGGGTCGTACATTTCTTGGCTTCTACTCCGAAGCGTCGGTGGTAGTAGCAGATGCCTTCTCTTCTTGGTGTCCTGCTACGTTGTCGATCTCTCGATTGGCTTCGTGGTCGTTTCCCTTGCTGTTCTCTTTGGAACTTCCTGGTCATTTTTGTGACCTGTGTTGTCAAGGCAGCGACTTGATCTCTTAGCGCCTCTATTTGCGTTTCCCATGTCGTTCGTACTGGCGTGACTGCCCCTTGCATGGTTGCTACCTCCATTGATCTATTGCCTATCTCATGTATTCTGTCGGCCTGTTCTGCGACGTCTTCCAGCTTGTCTTGCGCCCGGATTGCTAAAATGGCCTGCATTTGCGTTGGTAATCGACCTAGCCATAGTGTGCGCAGTAGTTCGTCCGAAACCGTTATGCCGGCTAAGGTTTTGAGGTGGCGGAGAAACTGCGAGGGCTTTCTATCTCCCAGCTCTTCATGTTCGAGGAGCTGTTTGATTCTTTGATCCTGGGATGCCGTGAGTCTCTGAATTAAAGCCTTCTTTATTGCTTCGTACTTCTGTTTTAGCGGCGGCTGGGTGATGATATCCTTGATTTCCCTGGCTTGCTTCGGCTCTATCCTTGAGAGGACGTATGCGTATCTCGTTGCATCGTCTGTTATGTCGCATGAGCTGAATGTTCCTTCCAGCTGCGCGAACCATAGCTCTGCATCCTCCGGCCAGAATGGCGGTATTCTTATGCCGATCTTGTTGACGCTCGTGCTGTCGTCGTCGACGATGATTGTCCTGTCTGGGTCCTTTGGCATCTTCCGCGTCGGTGGTCACCAGTTGTGGGTAGTATAGAGGCGTGTTCGCCTTCGGAAGATGGCGCGAGGGATAGGTCGAGCGTAAAGAGGTGAAGTCAATCACGAGACTTCTTTTCTACAGTTCACAATAAAATATATTAATAGTCTCTATGTACAATTTACAATTATCTGGTTTGTGGTGGCCCTGAAAAGGGCCGTTTACGGGTTAACGCTGAGGGCGTTCCCGCCAAGTGATACGAGGCTCGGTGGTGGTTATTCGGAGGGAGCCGATGTAGGGTATTGACAGTGAGGGTACGCGTCTAAGTGCCGGTGGAGTCCCGGGTGGCGTGTAGCTGCGCTCCTCGCAGGCTGTCTCCGTCTGTGTAGCCGTGTCACGTGTGTTGGCTTCCCAATCGCTATCTGATTGCGTGGAGTTATCGGTTTGCGTCAGTGGTTGATACTGCGTGCCCCTGTGCACTCGTGTGGCCGGCTGTGATTGCGTCCCGCAATCACGGTGATGTATCGGCGAAGCTGCGAGTGGTGATAGCAGCAGCGGTAGACTCCACGGTGTTGAAGGAGATGTATATCGCCGTACCCGGATGTCCCACGGGCTTAAGAAGAAGCGTGGAGGTCGGGTGTATTGCACCGGCGCCAGCTCTATTGGATGCAGTCTCCACTCCCTGTAGCTCGTGCACGTTCGGTCGCCTGTGAGTCCTGGTGTTGGTTCTCCCTCACAGAAGGGCTGCCGACTGGTCCCGGGTGAAGTGGGAGGCAGCTGTGGTCGAGGAAGACTCAGGTCCTGCGGTAATACTGGAGGCAGCGTAGGCTGTCGCTTTCCAAAAGAATTCGTGAGCTCGTACTGACTATCGGGCAGGAGGTCCTTTCCGCAGTCAGAGCGGGCCGCGAATCAAAATCTTCTCGCCGTGCGCCGTCTTATAAACCCCACTCACTGGATTTCACTTGCTGGCGCCGACTCCCGCTCGTGGCCGCCTCACGGTGAGCCTTCGTGGCTCGCGCGGTGCTCGCGCGCGGGTTTCACGTGCTCCGCGCGTGAGAATTCGTTCGCGCGTCTACCGGGTAGTTCGCGCGTAATTGTGGTGGTTTCTCGAACCGCCACAAAAGTATATTGGTGTAAACTATGCCATAATTAATAAGAAGAGGATTGATATTTATCATTTTCGAGCCTCTTTTAACTTTTTAATTTTATTATATATTTTAAGCCATAATCGTCAAATACGTCCATGATATTGCAGTTGAGTGTGCTCTTTCAACCTAGTTTTGCTTCAAAGTGCAAGATTCTTCGTCCTAATTAATCCTTCCAAATGAAAATAGCGTCAAACAAAATGCACTCTTCATTGCACTTTACACAACTATACTTTTAGAAGAAATTTCAGAATTGACCAAATATCATTAATATTGTTATGTAAAAAAGTTCTATTATTTACAGAAACTTGATCTGTAATAATTTTATTAATGAAATCAATTGTATAACAGTGATAGAATTAATCAAACTTACGAAGCATTAAATACAACGCGCCGGTATTATATATAAATGTACGTATAAATGTGCCCTTGGGCACATTTAGCGGTACATTTATCGAGAATGGCATAAATGTGCTATAAATGTGGTTCAGAATACGATTTTCACTATAAAGTTGCGCATTTAAGTTAAAAATGGAGATCTGCCTCTAAATGTGCCGCTAAATGTGCGCTCAGAATACCGCCACATTTATCGTGTCATCTAAGGTACATTTAGAGGCACATCTAAAAATAGATGTGTGCTCAGAATACGGGCCTTCGTACTTATCCCCGTCCACGACGGCGAGACAATATGATGTCGATTTAATAAATTTTTCATAATAAGATAAATAGAGAGAACCATTGGCAAAGAATATGTAATTTTTCTGATGACTATCGCGAAACAGAAAGCGATTTTTATCCTGGCACGGATCGTAGATGACCAGCTGAAACAATTCGTCTATCGTCTTATTTTTGCTCTGCAACAAATCGTTCGGGTATCCGTACACATGCGGTAAGAAGTATTTATTTCTCTCAGAAAGGCATTTATTATTAACCAGACGATCGCCGAGAGGACAGCATAGCTGAATGCAAGCAATATTGAAGCACATTTCGTATGGAATGATGTTACTTATATTGCTATCTTTACTGGAGTTTTCATAGAACTCGTGCGATGTAGAATCGTGTTTGTCTTCAATGGTCATCAAGTTTCTATAGAATTCCTGTGACGTGAAATTTTTCTTACTGTTAACTTTTGTTGAGTTTGTGCAAACCTCCTCCCCCCTCCCTCCAACATGTGACCATTATTTTTATAATTTTTTAATGGAATGCGGTCCGAATTGATACTGCTCGAAATTATCGTTTTTTTGTACAAATCATTGCATCGTTTCCGTTTTGTCGCTATAGTTTGTTATGGAGTGCTCGTCAAACTCGTATTGTATCGTCAAATTATCATGTATTTCATCGTTGCTCGTAGAGTTTGATTGATGCTTGAAAGACGAAGCGATGAGCACAAGTGCGCAAAACCAAAACGCGAGATTTTTTTATACACATTATTAACTTCTTGACGCAGTAAATTATATGGAGAAAAATGATTTTTCTTGTTTTACATTACTTTCATTGCCAAATCATAGTCTAATATTAGTTTCGCTTTTATCTGAATTGCGAAAGCAAAGTTACTGGTGATATCGTTAATCCATTGATTTGAATGTGACAGCGAATATGAATATCTCAGCAAAGAACGAAATCATTGTTTGCGAATACAATGCGAGAAGAGCGCACGAGCAACATATGTATTGCTCGTAGTTCATAATATCAGTATTATGAACAATGAGTTATGTATAATGTTGAAGAAGCAATCTATCTACTGTGGAATTATGTATACAGAATGCTTCGCAGAGAAAACTTTATAATAAACTTTTATACATGATAGAGATGGATTAATCCAACGATATCATAAAGAACGTTTAGCCGCTTAGAACGTTAATATCCAATAAAGCATAACTACATTTCCGACAACACTAAAGTATCTAAGAACAGCTTTACAGAACTATTACAAAAGAGGGAAAAAGATTTTTTACTTATATTAAATATAAATGATACAATCGAATAATTTACCTCGACAAACAATTAATCAGATACGGATGCAAAAAAAATCTCTTTCATTTTTTAACTTATTCTATAGATGATATTGTGTCTATATTAATAGCTAATAGTAAATGTTACGTAAGATCCAGTTTGCTAATATCCATATTTCACATGGCGCGCATCAGCGCATAAATCATTAATAATTATTTTAAGAGAATATCGAAGTTAATGATGATGATTCAAATGGCGCCGATATGTTCTCCGTATATGATCTTGACTTTACTCTTAGGAAAAAAGTTTAAATATATCAAGGTATAAATATGTGAAGAACAAAGATGCTGAGTAAGAAATGCATGAAATTACTATAAGCCAATGTTACATTATGCATATATCAAATAAAAATATGCTAATTTATTTATTTCATAGATTGTGATAAAAATTATAAGAATTTATATTATTAGTAATGTAAATAATTACCTACAAAAATGATATCAAAAAATTGCGCTAACTAAATAAAAATTTATACTATATACTATATAAAATTTATTTATTTCCAATATTAAAAGGAAAATATATCCAATAAAACAAAATACAAAAAAGCATAAAATATAAGATTAATAGAAAAATTAGAAATTAATACAAATAAAATAAGCTGTTTAAGCATGCAAATTTTTCAATTTTTGCTTCCTCATAGAGGAAGCTTAGTGAACGAAATAAAAATTAAAATGATTTCTTTCACCGATCCTCACTATATTCAATATCAAACATCCTTTAATAATACTCTATTCATGTGAAAAAATTTAATCCGATATCTCAAATTTTCTGAAAGTTACAGCGTGTACAGACATTTCTCAAAAAATTCAAAATTTTGTAAAAAATGAACCCTTTCACCGATACTCACCAAATTCAGTACCAACCATCCTTTAATAATACTCTATTCATGTAAAAAAATTTAATCCGATATCTCAAAATTTGCGAAAGTTACAATGTATATAGACATTTCTTAAAAAATTAAAAATTTTATAAAAAATAAACCCTTTCACCGATACTCACCAAATTCAATACCAACCATCCTTGAATGATACTCTATCCATGTAAAAAAAATTTAACCCGGTATCTCAAAAATTGCGGAAGTTAGAAGTTGTACAATATATTGCGTACATACATCATACACACATATACACATACACACATACATACAGATATTTTTTAGGAATATGATTTTTCGACGTTTTGGAACATTCTAAACACATTGGCATAGAAAACTCGAAAAAAAATTTTGTCACGAAAACAAAGCTTCCTCTATGAGGAAGCAAAAATAAAAAAATTTTAATTAAAAAAAGTTGGCTGCTAACTTTCAAAGTTTATATTAAAACCAACAAATAATAAATTTAATTTAGCTCTAAATTTAATTTACACACAATATTAAATGACAGGCTAATAGGAGCCGTGCGTAAGATTAAGGACGCATAATAAATCTAATGATTAAATGATACATTTAATAAAATAATAAATTTCATAAACGTTTCAGTCCCATCTTCGGGCCATCTTCAGTATAGTGATAAATAAAAGAAGGTCAAATATCGTCAATACATTAAAAATTAATACATTACTCGGTGTGATACATATTTCAAAAGAAAAGTGGATAAAAACGGTACATAAAATCGTAGATAAAAACGTACGTTACAAATAAAAAAAGGTCAAGTGTCGTCATATTTAAAGCTTAATGTTAGCGTCAATCATCTAAAAAATTCATATTATTTGGCTGTTGCTGCGTATTAACATATTTTCCATTTTAGTGGTATTCTTAAAAATATAGAGGCTCTTTATTCAAGCATTAAATATCTAAAAAAAAAAGAACAGTCAACATTTTACTTTATTTTTCAGCTTAGTTAAATTATTGTCTGTAGAAGTATGCTAATGGAATTTTATCTTGTATATGTAATTGTTGTATGTGTATAGTTTTATAGTAGTAGATAGGCTGTTTCCTCAAAGCTATCGATTACTCGTCGTCCTCGGTAGACCCATCTTCTCATTTGTGCGGGCACATACTATTGCGCATTCTTCTCTCGTTCGTCTCGAAATGAAAAGTCGAAACTGTATGCGGTATTAGTTTTATTGAATCTAGTAAAGTAAATAAAATCGACTATAATATCGTCAATGATAACAATGCGAACAAAATCGGATCAATCGTAGGAGATTTTGCCGAGAAAAAAAGAAAAAAGGTAATTTTTTCTAATTATATATTTATGTGTGTATATACTTGTAATTAATTATATTTCTTTCATGCAACTAATACAAAAACAAATGTATGTGCATAAATTTAACATAAATTTTTTAATTATTCATAATTTAGAGCATGAAATGAACTTACATGACACTAAGCAACTTAATAAGCTCGATTAGTATATTTATTTAATTACTCTATATTCTAGATTCTCAAAGTTCTTAAATTGTTGATTATATCGAAATGGATATAAGTGGGGGTTTTAAAGAAATCGATACGTATAAGAGTGCATAATAAATATTCCTCGGAGATTTAGGTGTAATGACTAATTTTGATTATCCCAAGACAAAATCGATATATATATATATATATATATATATATATATATATACATATGTATGTGTTAAACTGTAAAACAATTAAAAGGTTTTAAAATCAAATATAAAAGTCAAGCATTCACGCATATCATTCATTTTTTTTAAATTTCACGTTCTAGAAAAAAATAAAACAATACCATTCAAACAGCTTAACAACCGCACCTATCACGACATCACCGTTTTTGGCCTTTCCGTAACTCGTTTTATCGAAGTGGTGTTCTATCGACATCAATTCACTTTTTAACATGCATAGAAATGAGTTGTCACGATCAAACTATTGCAGACTAACAATATTAGTATATTTTTTAAGTCGCAGTTCGCATATCGTCGTGATAGGACATCTAAATATGAAATTAACATAGAAAATAAATCAAATACGTATTTTCCAGATATAAATTCGACGCGTCAAAAGGACAAGGATGTGTGGAAAAAGTTTGACGTTTTGGTATTGCGCATTTTTTCTTCTCATCGCTTTGTCAGCGAAACTTCAATAAAATTTCACTGACAATGAAAAGTAAAATGATAATTTGGCAGTACGATACGAGATAGACGCGCATTCTACGACAAACTATGGCGACGAAATGAAAACACTGCTATATGATTCGTACAACAAAAAATACCAATAATACGCAGTACGAAGATATGCAGTATGAATTTCGCACCACTTCCACGAGCAGCGAGGATGATGACTCGATACAATTTAAACTCGGTACGCACTCCATACAGAATCATGAAGATGATAAGCAAATACCGATGGAATCTTGCACGAATTCAACAAATGCCAACCATAAAAGCAACTTCACGTCACACGAAATTTATGGAAACTTGATGAGCATAGAAGACAAAAACGATTCTACGTCGCACGAGTTCTCCGAAAACTCCAATAAAGATAGCATAGATAGAATACTTAAAGACATTATAAGTTCCATTTATATTCCATACCAAATGAACTTCAATCCTACTGGCATTCCGCTATGCTGCCCTCTCGGTGATCGTCTACTTGATGATGAATGCCTTTCTGAAGGAAGTAAATACACCTTACCGTATGTGTACGGATACACGAACGATTCGTTGCAGAGCGAAAATAAGACAGTGGACGAATTGTGTCCGCTGGTCGTCTATGATCCGTGCCGGAATAAAAATCGTTTTTGGAGTTCCGATAATAATGTGGATTACATATTTTTTGCTAATGGTTCTCTCTATTTATCTTATTATGAAATATTTGCCAAATCGACATCATATTGTCTCGCTGTGAACGAAGATAAATACGATATGACTTACTGTTCAGAAATGTATCACAAGATCTTGAATTCGTCAATTTATAGATACAACTGTTTGATTGAAAAGAAATATGTTGAATCTTTTATCATAGGTATAAGCTTTAAAATAGTGTCTATATCACTTTTGATATCAATATTTCTAGTGTATTCCATATTGCCAGAGCTCCGGAATGTACACGGCTTCATGTTGTGCAATTACAGCGGTGTATGTATTATCGCATACATATTTAACATTGTGCGAATTCTAAACGCAATGTATGCTGTATATGTACATTATTCAGTCTGTATTACAATCGGTAAAGTATATTTAAATCATATAATTATGCAATCTTTATAGTGTTACGTCCGGTGGACTCCACGATTCTTTTCTTTCACGTAATATTAAACGCCTACGCTCTGGAACTCTTTGCACTATAAACAATAAACTAAAGGAATATCTAGCAGGCGAGACTAATATTTCAAAGCCTAAACCATGCGTGATAAATATTCGAACAAAGGTCCCCTAGAAGACCAAGAATTTTAAACAACAATTAAAAGATACTCGAACCGTGAGAAGGCTCGAAATCTAAACAGTGCGCATGCAAAAGACTAATAAATATATCAAATAATATTTTTTCTTGGAAGTCCTCTAGTGAAAAAGCTTTACGGGAAGAGTCTCGAATAAAGGCCCTTCTAAGAACTAGAGTGTTATCTTATTGATGTAACTATGATCCGCGACTGAAACTCGCGACATTCGACACTACGTGCTCGCCTGCTAGACCACCCTTGCGCGTTATCTGTTTAAGATAAAACTCAAGTGAACAATAAAACTGTCAACTTGGCCGATCATGGCGGACTCTCCAGTGGGCGAGACTTGATTTTTAAAAACAAAAACCTACACCAATAGGCGCAAACTCTTGGACCTTCTTTTGGGAGACGCCCTCAACTCATGAGAGGGGCACCATTTTAAAGATTGATTCGTTAAAAAAGAATATTGCTTGCCTAATGGAGAGGGTACGCGAAGAGACGCCAAGATTTGACTTACGTGAAATCCTCCCTCAGAAAATTCAATTCATCTTCGACTCTCGACTCGAACCGTCGCACCGAGTCTGTCTACAGTCCGCGCTGATTTATTAAGTCTCCAAAAGTTTATCGATTCTCACAAGTTCTCTCTGCGATTGTGCTAGTGCAAGGAGTTTCACGCTATACAAGTTGAAATTTTACAAAATTCGTGCGGGCAAGTAACAAGTGGTGTGCCCTTGAATGGATCGAACGAACACCACCGGAACCGAGCGATCTCCGAGCCACCCCTTCCGCACAGCCGAGTCCACGAGATAGACCTTAGCTCGCTTATCCAGCGAACTTTTTAAATTCATCACCTTCGCACACAACAAGTAGTGAGTCTACCAAAGAATCTCATTCTTTTTTTTTGTTTTCTACCTTTCTCTTACTTTATTTTTTCCTTCCTCTTAAAAGAAACAGTTTGTTATTAAATTCAAATTTTCAAGTAATATCCAAGCACACACATTTATTAGTATTATTATTACATTAAATTTTGGTTATTAAAAATTTTATATTTCCTCTTCTTTGAACCTTCTCCTTTGCGAGTCCATAAGCTTGATTAGCCAGGATCTTGAACACTGTCAAGATTGGCATTCATCCTTATTGTTAGACTCGAGCAATCCTCTCTCCCTTGCGAGTCCGTAAGCTTGATTAGCCAGGATCTTGAACACTGTCAAGATTGGCATTCATCCTTATTGTTAGACTCGAGCAATCCTTCCCCTTTCACGGGTCCCTAGGCGTGATTAGCCAGGATCCTGGTGTAATATCATGATTGGCATTCATACTTAGCTGCCAGGCCCTGAAGGAAAATCTTCTCGCTCTACTTCTCGAACAATTCCCTCCGAATCGTTTTATTTCCCTTCTTTCTCAATATATATATATATATATATATATATATATTGAGATCCTTAAGAGCTTTCTCCATCTTTCTTTATCATTATCAAACTGTTCCTTTTAACTAAATATCAATATCTCTGTTAACTCTTGCGTGTGTTTCCTAGTGGAAACAACCCCGGCAAAGCGCTCTAAGTGCTGGGCGAAACACATCCGCAACCGGGAAAATAAAAAGATCCGGAAACTATTGGCTCGAGCGTCCGCGAATTAATAATTTTTCTATCCTCATCATTCTACTCACACTTTTATTTCATGTAATTTTTCTAAAACCTGTTATTGTAAATTTCCAACCGGAATTTAAATTTTAGTTTCCCCGCTTAATTCCGGTTGATGTCCTCCGTATTTTTGTAACACCCGCGAGAACACAATTTTATCCATATACACACATTCACACACAACCATATTAGATCTTAAGCAAGTTTATTTTATAACAACAGTTTATCAAATTGAATCAGATGATTCATTATTAAATTGTATCTTTTAAAATTATTCGTTTTATTTTTTGAATAAATGTAAAGTTAGATTTTAAAATTCGAGCAATTTATTAACCCGACCTCCTTCCTGTTGCACGAAATCGCACAAGGTCCCGTCCCGGGTAATAGGGTTTCAGTTCCTTTACCAGAAAAGGGACCACCGAGCGAACGGCCCTTTCGATAGAGTAAGAGCGACCCTTCCGGTCGTTGACCTATCTCGGGCCCTGATCTGTTCGTTCGACTCTAGGAGACGCATCGTCTAGCGTTTGTCTAGAGGTAAGTAGGTTACGCCCTCCCGCTGACTCTTCTTTTATTTGGGTCTGGACGTAACAATAGCGTATATATATTTCAGGCATACTAATATATATTCATGTATTATTTTTTAGTAACTTGAATATATGTTTTGTTAAAAATGCAAGAATTAATATGAAATTTAGTGAATGATAAATTTTAGATGCACTTTATCATATAACTAATTTAAATTGGTCTGAATAATTATATTTTTCTGTGTTTCTGATTTTTTGTTATATCATGAATCGACATCTTACTTACAATTAATTTACTACCAGTACATATTTATGAAATATATCTTTGCTATAAAATTTTAGTGCAAATACAATAGTTAGACTAAATCTATCTTTAAACGGAGAAACATGATAGTAACTATAAGTCTCCCATGTGCATTTTAAAGCGCGCTCAATGATTAATATGTTATTAATTATATTTTTAGCGTTTTTTCTGAACTTTTGTTTTTTGGCAAGCTTTTTCTGGCTAACTATAATGAGTTTCGACATGTGGTGGACATTTAGGTAAGTTGTCAAATATTTTATATATTATAGTTTATCTTTAACTTGCCTCATCTTAACTTATCTTTATATGATTGATTCATATATTGTACAACACGACGCGATAAAATGATTTTCTGTAATATATATAATCGTATTTTATGTTATATACAATACTGTGGACAACGTAAAGACAAAAGACGGGAAATAATACGACACTTTGAATTAATAAAACGGATTTTTTTCTCGTGTTAATGTTGTTGTGTGACAGTGTAAGCAACTATTTGGCTTGTAATAATATAAGTTTAGAGTATAAACATAATAATTATGATTTCAAATAAATTGTTTCTCGGAAAATCTCTATTATTGCAAGGTTTTTAAACGATTATATAGTTTTTATTTTGTGAAATCCAATTAAATTTTTGAAAGCAAAAATGGCATATTAGTTAATGAACATTATAAAATATTATTATATCTGATCCAATAATAATTCACGATATATATAACGTAATAATCTTTCCCTAAAAATTATTAAGTAGGAATATTGGCAAATAAGAGCTAAGGCGCGGGTATTGTTGCTCGAACTTATTATTGTTAAATTTTATGAACAAATGTGCATTAAAAATATACATTTCGCACCATTTTTTGCTCCATCTTCAGCATGGTATAAAAATGTAGAAATTAAATTAAAGTTTTAAAACTTGACATGCATAACGTTTGTTGTTGCAAATTTCAAATTAAAATTAATAATTGAAAGTCAGGCTCACTAAGACCTGCGTAGAACCTATATTAATGGACAACGTCTAAACGCCATCACCACACGTATATCGTCGATGGTTTACAATATAATAATGACTTTTGAAATTTGACTGCAACAACAACTGTTGTGCATGTCAAGTTTTATAATCCAAATTTGATTTTTACATTTGTATACCCATGCTGAAGATGGACTAAAAAACGGTCCAAAACGTTTCTAATGCACATTTGTTAATAAAATTTAACAATAAGTTTGCGCACCAATACCCGCGTCTTAACTCTTATCTGCGCTTTGAAAACAGCTCAATTTTTAGAGCATGAAAAATGTTCCTTATGTTTTTTTTGAATAGTGTATTGCTGCCATTTCAATCGTGTACGTGTTATTATGAGAAAGTCTGCAATTCTTGAAATGTGGCGAATAGTGAGAATAAAATTAATGAATGTGTATGTGTGCATTTATTTCATAAAGGAAATCACATCTTTTGAAAATTTCTTTAAAAAATTTATAACTATCTCTTTCTTTTTTCTTATGATTGTAATTTGTTCTATTACTTTTTAGAGATAACTTGATTAACAGTATTTATAATTGTTATTTTATACATACATATACATATAAGTATATATGTATATGCATATATACATGTGTACGTGTTTGTTTCCAGGTTCAATCTGTATCTGAAGCTATTTATCCTGCTGTTTATCATAATGGGAATAGATTTGTCCTTAATCACAGTTGACAACTTCTTTATTGAATATAGATCGTATTATATCCACTATTCTATTACTTTGACGAGGACTCTGCAAAATCTCTGCTTCTTTATTATCTTTGTGTGGAAAAAGCATATCTTGCAGATGTTATTGAAGCGATTCGGATGCGGTTTGTTTCCAGAAAATTCATGCGCAATAAATGCAACATCGTCGAGTACTTTGACATGCACCATTACATTTGAAAAGATGCCTATACAGAAAAAGATGAGTTCTTGCGAACAAAAAGACGAGAAAGATTCGTCCGGTGAAACTAAACTCTAATGTTGCAATGCGCAAAAAAAATTTTATCGCAGAACAAGATCACACACACACATACACACACGCACGCGCATGCACGCACGCGCATGCACGCACGCACGCACACACACACACACACGCACACAACAGGCGCGCACGCACTCGCACGCACACACACACGCACACAAACACGCACGCACGCACGCGCACAAACGGTTCATTAACAATTAATAATTATAATCTGATAATTTTCGAGAATTAACTATACAGTATTAGATATTGGCCTTTATTTATGTTTGATAAGATTAGTTCAAGATTTCACGTAGAAAATGTATCCTTTATTATCTTATTATTATTTAGTATTCTTTTTTTAATTTATTTAAGCTCTATTTAATATTTAATGTTCTAAAAGATATATGTAAATTTCTAAATTTTCAGCGTTTTATCAACGCTACTTCTAAGTTATTATCAAGTTTTATTATTCGCTTTATAAGGCTCTGTCCCTCACGGAATTTCTATAAGATATTATAATTAATGTCATATTTTATATATATATGTGTGAAATATTATTGTTATATTGGACTATAATAAAAAGCTTGTAAATAAAGCATTTATTGTGATTTTTCAATAGGATCACTTGCAATTGTAAAATTATCATAACGTAATTTAATTCAATCTATCTTTAATTTTTGATTTTGTACTCTTGAATCTCTTATCGGTATATATTATTGCGAGTCAAATTAATGATTGTAATCTTGTCAGAATTGTTAATGTTGCAGAGAATTGTTAAAAATATTATATTGCAAAATGTTAATCAAAGAAGATTATCTCTGAAGCAAATATGTAACATATAAAGTAAAAATAAAATACTGCCTTTCGAACCAGTATAGTCCAGGTCGATTACGAATATATACGAACACAACCATTTTAAATTGTTTAAAGATAGATTCTTTTGTTCAATTTTCTCTACATGCAACTATATTTTGTATATATACGTACAAAAATTAATTATAAGTTAAAGAAAATAGTAAATTGCTTACATAAAATGCTGCACATAAAAATAATAAATACAGTTTCGCATTTTTAATTAAATACATATCATGATGCATGAATATTGTTGCGCGACGTGCGTAGAATGAAAATTATAAAAATATACTTAATTTTCAAAAAATATAAATTTTAAACGTTAAAAAAGATCAGAGAAATAATTCTTCACTATTATTAGTTTTTTTTTTAACACTGCGTAATTACTATTACATGTGATGATTATTAGCGCTATTTGTACATTATATTTTGATATATCTAGTAATTAATGAGCAAATAAAATACCTACCAAAACGTTTAAATCATTTATAATACAAATAAATTACTATAAGAGTAATATTTATTTTATACTATTATATTCTTTATATTTCGTAAAATGCATTTATATGAAATCGTTGCAACTTCAAAACTCAGCATCTTTTTTTTCACATATTTATACCTTGGCATTTGCACCTTTTTTCTAAGAGTGAAATCAAGATCATGAACCGAGAACATGTCCGCGCCATTTGAACCATCATCGCTATTTGAGATATTTTCTAAAAATAATTGTTAATGATTTATGCGCTGATGCGCACCATATAAGATACGGACAATTGCAAACCGAATCTTACTTAACATTTACTGTCAATTATTACATATTATCATCTATACTCTATCCAAAAGGAGAATGACTTCGGTCCGGACGAAAATTCGTCCGTTTCGCGCAAGTCTCCATCTTAGAAAGCCCCCACCACATCACCGTATCGCTCATGCAGCTTGTCAGTGCTAGCAACGAGTGACAGGTCCCCCCGATCATTTGACAGTTGTAATTATTTAACCTCAATATAACCCTATGAGTTAATTTTTAGTGTTTTTCTTCCACAAAAGTATTTACAAAGTGCGATGGAAGAATTGAATATTGGAGTGCCACTAATGTCATCTCCTGTGAAGAAAAATAAACGAGGACAGGTAAACAATGATGAAAAAATTATAAATTAATTATTATTATTAATAATTATTAATAATAATAATTATTAATAATAATTATTATTAATAATTATTAACAATAATAATTATTAATAATTATTAATAATAATTATTATTAATAATTATTAATAATAATAAGGGAGCCGTATCTACGTATACGGTATTGAGTATCTCGCCATGTTCTCCCCACTTTGCCCGCTTATGCGCGAACCGAGATCATTCTCTTTTTGGATAGAGCATATACAGGCTGCGTTTCGATCATAGACATAGTATATCTAGACCGAGTGTTGAGGAGTGGGAGCCGAGGTGCATGTAGAAAAGGACATACTCTGTTTCGTGCCCCTTGCGTTCTCTCTCGTTCTCACGTAGCATGACGAAAGAGAGCGCTATGCTCTGTGCGAGCGAGAAAGAACGCAAGGGGCACGAAACAGAGTATGTCCTTTTCTACGTGTATCTTTACCCCCACTCCTTAAATAAAGATAAACGCTCGGTCTAGATATACTATAGACATAGTATATCTAGACCGAGCGTTTGCCTTTATTTAAGGAGTGGGGGTAAAGATGCACGTAGAAAAGGACATACTCTGTTTCGTGCCCCTTGCGTTCTCTCTCGCTCGCACGTAGCATAGCGTACGCTTTCGCTATGCTACATGCGAGTGAGAGAGAACGCAAGGGGCACGGAACAGAATATGTCCTTTTCTACGTGCACCTTAGTCCCCACTCCTCAACACTCGGTCTAGATATACTATGTCTATGAGATATACTATGTCTATGGTTCCGATCATAGACATAGTATATCTAGACCGAGCGTTTGCCTTTATTTAAGGAGTGGGGGTAAAGATGCACGTAGAAAAGGACATACTCTGTTTCGTGCCCCTTGCGTTCTCTCTCGCTCGCACGTAGCATAGCGCTCTCTTTCGTCATGCTACGTGCGAGCGAGAGAGAACGCAAGGGGCATGAAACAGAGTATGTCCTTTTCTACATGCACCTCGGCTCCTACTCCTCAACACTCGGTCTAGATATATTATGTCTATGGTTCCGATATTACTGCCATATTGAAAATCTATAGTGTACGTAAACTATACGTTTTCAGTAGTGGCAATAATATCGGAACGCAGCCATATAGTAAGATAAAAGAATAAAACAGATTATTCTTGCTTTTATACCTGATTAATTGTTTCTCGATGTAAATTCTTTGATTGCATCATATATTTAATATAAGTAAAAAATTTATTTTATTTGCCTCTTCTTTAATCGTTCCATGTAAAAAAAAACGTTCTTAGATACTTTAGTATTGTCAAAAATGTAGTTGATAGCGAGCGGAGCGGATGCGCGAACGCGAACGTGAGCTCCGTATGAGCGAGATAAAATTGCAAAAGAGAATGAAAGTCGCGTTTTAGCTTATACAGACGATCACTTTATATACAGAATTTACAGAATATTCACACAGTCTTGTTTAAGAAGCGCCTCAGCCAGCGGAGGGCCGATAGGTCAGAATTCCGTTCTCTTTCGAGAAACTCGGCAGGCAACAGTTACCGCATCTTCGGATACCTGCATTATCACGTTAGAAGGGATATCTATGCAGGATAACATAAGTTCTTGCGGGCAAGCGAATTGTTACACAAACAGTTCGTTCGATTCGAATAAATATTAATATTGTAATATGCGCAACAAACAAATTCTATCGTAGATCAAGAATCAGTGATTGAATTATAATTATAAATAAATTTTTCATTTGAAAATTAATATTAGATTCTTATGCATTCATCTCTGTATTTGGACTTTCAAAATAGTGATTTTTCAGATCTTTATATAGAGAAAGCATGTCTTCTCTCGTATTTCTCTTTAAGAGAGATTTTTATTCCTCAAAAATTATTTATAGATCTTTCTTTAATCTCCTTTGCAAAAGAGATATCATATACATAGTTTTTGTATACATTCAGTATTTATATACATGTTCAGTTTTTTATATACATATTCTTATAATGTTGCTAATTTGACGTTGTCTGATGTTGTAAAGTTTAGAGTATATAGAGATAATAAAGAGTATATAGAATATATAGAGATAATAAATTTTTATTATGATTTAAAATAGGATTCTGTTTGCAGATTTTTGTTAATGCATAAAAATGTTTAGACTATTAATTTTTATTTTGCTGAAATCAAGTTAGGTTTTTAAAAGCGAAAATGGCATATTACTTAATAAAATTACAGACATTTTATGAAATATTTATAAAATATTATATGTATGTGATCTCTAATAATTCGCACAATATAACATAACAAACTTTCCTTGAGTAATTTTGTTTCTTTTTAAAATTATATATAACTGATATTTATATCGTTTTGATCTTTTTTTTGTGGAAATGGGAAGATAAGCCAACACACGATAACTTTTTAACAAAAACAGATCTTTAATTTATCTCTGAAAAAAATTTAAAATTCTCATGCAACTAATTAAAAATTTAGATCGCTATTGTCGTATCTGTATATGATGGCATATATAAATATATGCTAATTTGTAAATGGTATATGAATATTGCACCATTTTTCATAATAGTCTAGTCATGTTGTTGTCGTATTATGTAAATCTATTTTTATGGAATAAAGCTTTCGAGAAAGCCTCGATCAAAAGTGAACATATTTCAATGCGCATTTACTTTGTGATCTTTTGGTGTCTATTTTTGACTAAATATGACGTATAAATTGCGTTTAACAGAGGATTTAGTTCGTTACAAAGAAACGTCAGACAACAAGGGAAAAAGAAGTTAGTATTTTGTTCGATTTATGCGTGGAGTTTTCCCTTTACCTTCGCTATCATCAGTGTCATTATGGATTTTGTTTCCGAATATTTGTCGGAGATTTTGCAACCGAGATTTCGCACAGGAAATTGCTGGTTTGTTGGTAAGTGGACGTCTCTGACAAATAATTCTATTAATGCCGCATTTTAATATATTATGAGAAATAGTATAAAAATTCTTTTCATATTATACTTACGAGAGAGGAACATTTGTGTTGTATTATTACGGGTTCAAAAGTATCTGCATCATTAGTAGCATTTGCTTATCAATCTCTACAACATTGAAAATCGCGCGCTATGAAAAGGAAACAGGCAATCGTTTGACAGATTCGGAAAGCAAGAGATATAATGACAATAAGAAGTGGTCTGTATTCAGATATTTTTACATTAATATGTGATGATCTATCTTGTTAATGATATTTTTTCCAACATTTCTGTCAACAGTATCACACAATCGATTGATCTGCATCTTTTAAATAAAATAAAAAGGTGATCATTTGGAAGCAACACCTATTTTGTGTGCTCATTTCATTTCTTTTTTTTTTTTTTTTTTTTTGGGTTACATAATCTCTTTAAAAAACATTGCTGACACTTTTATCGTACGCGCATTATTTTTTTTTTTTTTAAGATGGGCTTCAAATTTAGAAATGTGCGAAGATAGCGAAAATAAAGTTAATGAATACATCCATTTTATTAAAAAATCACATTTTTCTAAACATTTTTCTTAAATTGTACAAATCTTTTTTTCCTCTTTTTCTCTTTTAAAATTGTAATTTATTTTTTTAACTTTTAAAGATAACTTGATTAATATATATTTGTTTATATATATATATATATATATATATATATATATATGTATAGTTTATATATATATATATATATATATATATATATATATATATATACAGAGTGATCCATTTTAAAAGAGCCAGTCAAATATCTCGAAAAATATGGAAGATACGGAAAAACGTTTCAGACAAAAGTTGTTTGGTTCGAAGGGGGACATAAGATGGTGCCATTGATGTGACCTTGGATAGTCATTTGAAGGTCACATGAAGGTCACTTTCAATTGCTTAAATGGAAACCCCTATTTTTTATTGCATATTCTTATAGCTTATGTCGAGAGCTTTCTAAAACACTATAATAAAGTATTTTTTCATTAAGTACTTTTTGAGTTATTTTATATTCTATTCTGACATATTTTGATATAAAAAATAAAATATCTCGTAAAATATTTAGTTTTCGATAATCTTACCGTAATACTTTTATGTACAGAATAATGAGACAAATCAATTAGTAAACAAAAAATAATTGTTTTTAAGAAAAAGTATGTAATTATTTATAATGTATTTTTTTAAACAATTATTCGTTTTTTTTAAACTAATTGATTTGTCTCATTATTCTGTACATAAAAGTGTTACGGTAAGATTATCGAAAACTAAATATTTTACGAGATATTTTAATTTTTATATCAAAATATGTCAGATTAAAATATAAAATAACTCAAAAAGTACGTAATGAAAAAATACTTTATTAGAGTGTTTTAGAAAGCTCTCGAGATAAGCTACAAGAATATGCAATAAAAAAAGTGGAGTTCCATTTAAAAAATTGAAGGTGACCTTGCTTTTTTATGGAAAAAAAAATGTTTGGTCAATTTTTATTATTGCAATTTGTTGCCGGTTAGAAACTGATAAATTTCTGTTTATGACTTTTTTATGTCAGACTATTGTAAGTGCCTTAAAAATCGTGGCGACCGTTACGAGGACCACCCTGTATATATATATATATAGTGTTACGTTCGCGCTGGACGCTCGGTGTTATGTTCGCGCTGGATGCTTGGCGAGACATTTGCTGCGAGGCGTTCTCCCTAACAACGAGGGGGTTTTGTTAAACAAAGTTGTCGTTGTTGTGTTCCGGGCGCTTTCGGTCTGGAAAGACGCGTGTCATATTCGGTCGCGAATATTAATGAATGCTGTACTCTTGTTGTATATAATATTTGTGTGTATAAAGTTGTTCTCCTTTCTACGTAAGTGTCCGTTTATTGCGTGTGCGCGAGTGTGAGAAAGGCGAGAGAGTGACGAACGCAACAATATATATATATATATATATATATATATATATAGATATTGTTTATAGAACATGTAGAGTTAAAATAAAAACACTTTTTTGTTAAAATACTTTTACAATATTATTGATTAATTCATTTACGCTTTACATAGGACGCTGGCTCCAATTGCCAATTTCTAATTTTATTTTATTACTTTTAAAATAATTTTTATAATACAAACTCAAGCTATTGATTAAGCCTATTAGAAACTTAATTGCTTTACATGTTATTAAAATAATATATAGTAAAAAAAGAATGATATAGTTTCTAAAAACTTACCTTTTTAAAAAAAGGTAAAAAAAGGCGCCAAGTACACGCGCTAGTTGTAAAAAACTGTTATATGTATTGATAAAAAAATTTTCCTAGAAAAATAATGATATGAAAAAAATTGCGCCAAATGAATAAAAATTTATGCTATAAAATTTATTTCTTTTATTATTATTTAAATAAAAACATTTTAATTAAAAAAACTGTTATACCAAGTAGTTGTTTTAATTTTCTAGAAACATAATGATATCGAAAAATTATGCCAACTGAATAAAAATTTGTTATAAAATTTTTTCATTTTATTATTTCCGTTATTAAGAAAAAATATATTTAATAAATCGCAATATAATTAAAGTAGTAGGGCGTATAGCTAAAACAGAATTATTTTATAATTAATTAAATGCACAATATACACACATCTAACGCTTTGGGATATATTTATTGAAGGAAAATTTCTCATAAACTCTAAGTCGCATAAAACAAACACACTAAAGCAAAGTATAAAAACTTGGCGTGCCCGGGTCGCATTAAGACATTTTATAAATATATACATTATTTTGATGTAATATATGTGAATAATAATATATATAGATAATATATAATGTATATGTATTCATAAATTAAAATTTTAGTAGACTCGTAAATCATTATATATTTTTTTGACACATGCTTTTTGTATAAAACTTAATAAAATTTTATATAAAATGTAAATAAATACACAAAAATGTTCTTTCAAATTATACATTCTGTAGGATAAACTTCGTAAATCAAAGGAATCCTAATCGCATTAAACATTGATTATGAATTGATGTTGTAGCATATATATATATATATATTTTTTTAAATAATGTATGTGAATGATAATAAATGTAGATAATATATATTGAAATTATAGTAGATTTGTAAATCATTATATATATATTTTTTTTAAACATGCTTTTTGTATAGAACTTAATAAAATTTTATATAAAATGTAAATATTTAATATAATAATACTTTTATTATGTTAATGATGCAAGTAATTTTCACATAATATGAGATATTGTACAACACAAATAAATTTGGGACAATGTTTTAATGCAACCCGGGCACGCCAAGTTTTTATACTTTGCTTTGGTGTAAGTTTGTTTCATGCGACTTAGAGTTTATGAGAAATTTTCCTTCAATAAATATATCCCAAAACGTTAGATGTGTGTATATTGTGCATTTAATTAATTATAAAATAATTCTATTTTAGTTATACGCCCTACTACTTTAATTATATTGCGATTTATTAAATATATTTTTTCTTAATAACGGAAATAATAAAATGAAAAAATTTTATAACAAATTTTTATTCAGTTGGCATAATTTTTCGATATCATTATTTTTCTAGAAAATTAGAACAACTACTTTGTATAACAGTTTTTTTAGTTAAAATGTTTTTATTTAAATAATAATAAAAGAAATAAATTTTATAGCATAAATTTTTATTCATTTGGCGCAATTTTTTGATATCATTATTTTTCTAGAAAATTTTTTTTATCAATACATATAACAGTTTTTTACAACTAGCGCGTGTACTTGGCGCCTTTTTTATCTTTTTTTAAAAAGGTATACGAGATAGACGCGCATTCTACGACGAACTATGGCGACGAAATGAAAACACTGCTATATGATTCGTACAAAAAATCTACCAATAATACGCGGTATGAAAATATGCAGTATGAATCTCGCACCACTTCCACGAGCAACGAGGATGATGACTCGATACAGTTTAAACTTGGTACGCACTCCATACAGAATCAAAAAAATGATAGTGTTACGTCCAGACTCCGTGTCTAGCATAAAAGTTATACTAGTAGTTAAATTATCGATGTTGATTTGAACGGTAGGCACGCGACTATGTTTGTCGAGGTTTACAGTCACGGGCCTTATGGTAGTTCTGTCCTTGTCTACTTGGCTACCTGAGTTTTGGACGGGTGCGGCTCTCGTTCGGACCCCTGCTGTGCACCCGACGTCGAGGGGCCGTTGTAGTTTCCCTGATTATTTTCTTTTTTCCGAAAATTACTGGCATGGCGTAATTGACAATTTTCGAGAAGATGACCTTGCTCCTTGCAATAGCGGCAGAATAAAGAATTCCTATATCCCGTTTGCTGGTTTAGTTTTGATCGACAATCTTTAGCAATGTGTCCGAAGTTGTTGCAACTTTGACAAGTTACGCGAGTTTTATTTCCCGCATAACGTTGTTCGTTCTGTTTCTTCCAGCAATTATTTGCAGAATGGCCGGGTCTTTCGCACCATTGACAAATTACCGAGATTTTATTGTTATTGGTTGTATTATTCTGTCGGCAAGATTTTGCATCATGACCGGATTTTAAGCATAATTGACAAGTTATTATTTTCCCTTGAACTACGTTTACCGGTCGGCGTTGTTGTGGATCGCGAAAGCGGCATTTCTCTGCTCCATGCCCACGTTTTTTACAAATTTGACATACTAATATCGTGGTTCCGAAATCAATCTGGTTGTTAACTTGTTGAGATGTTTGTAAATATTTCTTGCAGTTACTGCCTACGTGCCCTTCCTTATAACAGATTTGACAAATTTCTTTTAGATTGTTAGTTTTCTGTCTACCTGAACTGTTATCTATTCCCTGTCGTAAATTTGTCATTTCTCGGAGCTCTCTCTCTATCCTTAAAGCGTCGGCTGCAGTTTCTTGTACATTTAATAAATTTCTTGCAACTCGTTGTTCAATTTCTGGTTTTAATCCTCTAATAAAACACTTGCACATGTCCTTTTCTAATGATGCTTTAATATTTTGGTCAGACACGTTTCCCGAACTTCTATATGTTTCTAAAATTTGTTTTCCAAGAATCTTTACTCTATTTGCATAAGTAATTACATCTTCATCACCCTTTTGATATATACAACCCAATTCCCCTTGTAATTGATAAACGTTTTTTGCTGGTCCATAAATTTGTTTTAAATATTTAGTTAATTGAGAAACGCTATCAAAATCTTGACCTTGTATAGTTCGGCGAGCCTCCCCTATTATCCTGGTTCTTATTATTTTAGTAAACTGTAATTCAGCCTCACTAGGCAACATAGATTTTGCTTCTTCACATCCCTCGATAAAATAATTTAATGGAATATTTTGACCGTCAAAATAAGGGACGGCTTCGACCGCGTATTTCAAAGTAGCGAAAGGATTATTTTGAGTCATGTTGCCGCCGGTACCGCTCGGGTCTTTCTTTTTTTCGTATTTGTTAAATTCAGGTATTAGAGTCTTATCGCAGGAATCGGCAAAATGAGACTCGGCCGCTATTTCGCTAAACTTTTTCTCAAAATCTTTTTCAATTACGGTTTCGTCTAATGAAAAATTAATGTTTTTAGTAGTTTTATTAGGAGTGGAAGTGTGATGTGTTTCTGATTTGTTAGATTTTGTTCGATTGTATGTGTCTTGAGCAAGCTGAAAATTTCGTTCTACTTCGTCTTTATCAGCTGTACCTCTTGTCCCTTTACTCATTCCAGTTTAAAAGATCGCACATTACAATCCCGGACGAGCCCCCAAAATTTAAAGAGCAGTATGTTACGTCCAGACTCGGGGAAGGATGAGTCGACGGAAGGGCGTAACAACTATCTTTAATTTTCCCGAAATTAAACGTCTCGTGGCGTTTGGAATCGGGTCGAACGAACTGATAGGTCTGAAAAGCAGGTAAACGACTGAGTCGCTGTTACGCTGGTTATTCAGACGTTCGTTCGGTGGTCCCTTTTTGGTAAGAGAATTTAATCTCTTTTACGCGGGATGGGACCAAGTGCGATCTTTCGACTGGAGGAATGAGTGGGGGGTTTAATAAAGAGTTATTTTGATTTTTAAATTAACAAAATATAAATTTATTTATTTTAAAGTAAATGGATATACATGATTATATAAGAAAAATGAAAATAAAATATAATTTCTTGGTGAGTGTACATGTGTATGTGTGTTTTTTAATTCGCGGGTGTTACATCAATACGGAGGACATCAGTCAGAAATGCAATGGAATGATTTTACTGTTAAATTTAGAATCTGACTGGGTGATACAATATAAAAATATATTTGATTAAAGGATAAAAACATAAAATCAAAATCAATATGTATAAGTAAATAAGTGTATATGTTAAGAACGGTCAGAAATATAAAATTGGTCGCTCGCATATGTGTTAGATTAAGATCAGGATTTAAAATTTTCTAAGACTTATTACCGAAACGGGTTGATGATTTAAAAGAATGAAACATTCTTCGGAAAGTTTTGATTTAAATAAGAAACAAGACAAAAAGGAGGAAAAGAAAAATTTATTCAATTAAACTTACTTTTTTCAATAGTAATTCAGAGGTGGAGGGGTGGCGAATTTGTACGGTGTTTCGCCCTGTGTCTCATGTCGGCAGCCCGATGTTCGATTCGTGGTTGCTCTGGAGATGATGCCAAGTGAGGACACTGGTGGCACAAGTGCCTAACTCGCGAGTTACGGTGCAAAAGCACAGAGTAAGACTGCGTGAAGCTGAAGACCGGAGAATAAGTACGTAAGTGAGAGAGTAAGTAAGTAAGTCATCGTATGTCCCTTCGAGTCCTCTTTTTATATCTCTCTTTTCGGGGTGTATTCTAATTTTTAAGAGTGGGAATCTTCCCAAACTTTAACGAATTAAAAGTTGTGCCAGTGTCTTCATTAGGCGGGGTGTTTCTCCTACTTTTCAAATTTTTACTCATGACGATCGTCGATTGGTGATCAGTTCAGAATCCCTTGAGTTCAAAGTCCCTCTAGGCTTCCCTTATGCGCGTGATTTGATTCAGACAAAGTCCAAATGTGATGTCACAGAAGTTTCGTCATTATTGATTTAGTTGTATTCATCGGGTATTTTGTGAGAATCTTATTATCTTTTCGTTATCGGCTTTTTTTTTTTATTCCGTTGGAGAATTCCACTGCGAGGGTATCTACTGGTTTTTATTTGTTTTTTAGGCGACCGGCGCGGCTTCGTCGCGTCGTTCTCACGGTTACTCGTAGATATAGATATTGATAAGTGACTAAATGTTAAGGAATGTGTGACGCAGGATGCTCTATCTACTGAACGACTCATTTCTAATCACCGATCGATTGTCATTGCCGCAACTTTGTGGAAGGAAGGAATCGTGGAGTCACCAGGACGTAACAATAGCAAATACCGATGGAACTTTGCACGAATTCAACAAACGCCAACCATAAAAGCAACTTCACGTCACACGAAGTTTATGGAAACTTGATGAGCATGGAAGGCAAAAACGATTCCACGTCGCATGTATTCTACGAAAACTCCAGTAAAGATAGCAGTATAAGTAACATTATTCCATACGAAATGTGCTTCAATATTACTTGCATTCAGCTATGCTGTCCTCTCGGTGATCATCTAGTTGATAATGAATGCCTATCTGAAGGATATAAATACATTTTACCGCATGTGTACGGATACACGAACGATTCGTTGCAGAGCGAAAATAAAACGCTGGACGAATTGTTTCACCTGGTCGTCTACGATCCGTGCCAGGATGAATATCGTTATTGGATTTCCGATTTTAATGAGAACGATGACATATATTTTGCCAATAGTTCTCTCTATTTATCTCTTTATGATATATTTATCAAATCGACATCATATTGTCTCGCTGAAAACGAGGATAAACACGATTTGACTTACTGTTCAGAAATTTTTGACGAGATTGAAAAAGATGATGAAGATAATGTCGCTGATGAAGATGATGCCGATGATGAAGATGATCTTTTATGTCAATTATCATACCATAAATATCATAGATATAAGCTTTCTTATAGTGTCCATATCACTTTTTGTGTCAATATTTCTGATGTATTCCATATTGCCAGAGCTCCAGAACATACACGGCTTCATGTTGCGCAATTACAGCGGTACATTGTCTGTCGCATATACACTTGACACTGTGTATCTTCAGTGTATCAAAGCGGATGCTGTATCTTATTCGATCTGTATTACATTCGGTACAGTATATTTAAATTATATAACTATAATCATTATAGCGTACATATTTTTCAAGCATACTAATGTATATTTGCGTATTACATTTTAATAACTTGGGGTGTAGTTCCGAAAAGTACTCACCCCCGATTTTTTTGAAACTCAGTATTCTTACGTATTTTGATGCGCTGATTACGAATATCATAGTGAAAATTTGCGACTATTTAACTTTCATGGTGATAACTATGAAAAACCCATAAAAATTATAGTTTTTTACGCTTATCTCAGTAAATACGGAAAATCATAATAAATATTTTAGACAAAAGTTTTAGATCTTACAGAGATAAACGTTTTATGTTTTATTCATTTTTATCGTACGAGTTATAGTTTTCGACAAAAACGATGGACCCTAAATCTTATATCTGTCCTCCCATCTAAGCATGTACTTTGCAGCATGTACTTTGGAGCATGTACCTATACGAGTCCACATGGGTTTGCAATTTTCCACGCAAAGCGAGGTTCCACGCAAACCAATTTGTCTAGTTTTTTGGTAGTAAAGCCCCCCGCAGGGGGCGGAACCCACTGTTTCCACGCATACACTTTTCCACGCGAAACGAGGTTCCACATGGGTTTGCAACTTTCCACGCAAAGCGAGATTATATATCGGGACTTCTACGTCTCTATACTCCATTTCCTCGAAAACTATTATTCGTACGGTGAAAATGTATAGAACCTAAAATGTTTATCTCTGTGAGATCTAAAACTTTTGTCTAATACATTTATTCTGATTTTTCGTATTTACTGAGATAAACGTAAAAAACTATAATTTTTATGGTTTTTTCATGGTTTTTACCATGAAAATTAAGTAGTCTCCAATTTTCACTATGATATTCGTAATCAGCGCGTCAAAATACGTAAGAATACTGAGTTTCAAAAAAATCGGGAGTGAGTACTTTTCGGAACTTTATTGGTTTAATATACAGGGTGTCCCAGAATTCGCGGACACGGAATGCACTGCGTGATTATTCGTGCCAAAAGAAACAACTTTTTTCTCTGACAAAATTGCGTCTGAACAATACTGTTTAAATAAGAGCAACTTTAAGATAACGAATGAGCGCTCTAGGTTACGCATGAATCAGAGGCGGCACGCGGACAGCACGTAAGCGTGTTGTACGCTATTTTACTATTTCGCTAAAAATTTTATAAGAACTGTGCATGATATCTAAATATCGCTATTTTGAATAAAACACTTCATAAAAGAACATTTTCTAATTGATATCACCAAAGCAACGACTGAAAGTAAAATAAGTAGATTAGATAACACATGAATAATTTTGATCCAAGATTATTGTTTCAACATTCTAAAAATGTTTGTGGCTCTGAAAAGGGCCGATTAAATGTTTAATAATGTCTAATTTTTTTATGTTGCTATTGCAAAATGAAATTGTTTTTTCAAATCTTCTTTCGAGATAATGTCTCGCCCGTCTACAATATTTAGATATTATGCATAGTTTTTATAAAATCTTTAGCGAAATAGTAAAATAGCGTAGATACACGCTCACGCACGTCGCGCGCGCGCCGCCCCTGATTCATGTGTAACCTAGAGCGCTCATTCGTTAGTTTAAAGTTGCTCTCATTTAAAAAGTATTGTTCAGACGCAATTTTGCCAAAGAAAAAGGTTGTTTCTTTTAGCACGGACAATCACGCTGTGCCTTCCGTGTCCGCGAATTCTGGGACACCCTGTATAACTAATCTAAATTTGTCCGAATAAATATAATTTTTTGTGTTTTTAAGTTTTTGCAGTTATATCTTGAATTGATATCTTACTTAATTTACTATCAGCACATATTTATGAAATATATCATCTTTGCTATAAAATTTTAGTGCAAATACAATAATTAGACTAAATTTATTTTTAAACGGAGAAACATTAGTAGTAAGTCTTAGTCTCCCATGTGCATTTTAACGCGCGCTTAATGATTAACATGTTATTAGTTTCATTTTTAGCTTTCTTTTACTACTATATTTTTTTGGTAAGCTTCTTCTGGTTATATGTGATGAGTTTCGACATGTGGTGGACATTTAGGTAAGTTATCAATTATTTTATATATTATATTTTATCATTAACTTGTCTTATTTTAACTTATTTTTATATCATTGATTTGTATTGTACAACACAACGCAACAAATAATTTTCTGTGATATATATATATATATATATATATATATATATATATATATATATATGTATAAACATATTTCATGTTATATACAGGGTGTCCCCAATTTTAATGGCAAAACTTCAAGAGCGTGTAGGGAACCGAGAAACTAAGACAAGAAGTCCTTTAGAGGTTTGCTCGTTTTTGCTCTATTTTAGAGAAAATCGCAAAAATTCAATCTCTAATTGTCAGTTGCTCTCTTGAGTTGATTGGCCGAATAAACTTTCTGCTTCAAGATTCCTTACATATGTAAACACTTGATGTTATCCTTTACATTCTTTTGTTTGTTTACATTTTTGCTTTCTTCTATGAGTCCTTAATCAGTCTTTAGTCAGTTACTCAGATATTTTGAAGTGAATAACATCAGCCACAAGAAGCTAGATATAATGCTTGCATTGCTGCAAGAGGGCAACATTTTGAACAATATCTGCATTAAATAGATAATAACATAAATAAAATGTAAATAAATAAGTAAAAAACGAAAATTTGTTTTGTTTCTTTTTTTGTGATTTTCTTAAAAAGGTGCAAAAACGAGCAAATCTCTAAAGGACTTTCTGTCTTAGCTTTTCGGTCCCCTACACGCTCCTGAAGTTTTTGCCATTTAAATTGGGGACACCCTGTATACTGAAAGTAAAGAGAGAGAGATAAAGAAGGGAAATGATACGACGCTTTGAATTAATCAAACAGAATTTTTTCTCGTGTTATGTTGTTGTGTGACAGTGTAAGCAATTACTAGGCTTATGATAGTACAAGTTTGGAGTATAAACATAATAATTATGATT
The DNA here is from genome assembly GCA_009859135.1 of Formica selysi. Classification (NCBI taxonomy): domain Eukaryota; kingdom Metazoa; phylum Arthropoda; class Insecta; order Hymenoptera; family Formicidae; genus Formica; species Formica selysi. The sequence goes on from WHNR01000040.1 coordinate 601,466, forward strand.
TAAAATAAATAGTTTTTTGGAAGATCTTTATTATTGCATAAAAGTTTTCAAATGATTACTTTTTATTTTGTGAAATGCAATTAATTTTGGAAGCAAAAATGACATATTAGTTAATGAACATTATGAAATATTTGTAAAATATTATTATTTGATCTATAATAATTCACGATATATATAACGTAATAAACTTTCCCTGAAATTTTTTTGAAGATTTCATAATTCTAATATTTCATCTTTCTTTTCTTTTGTGTGTAACAATAATACAATACACGATAACTTTTGAACAATAATTGATTTTCAATTTTTTTTATCAGAAATTTATTTCGTTCAACTAAATTAAAATTTAAATTGCCATTGTTGCATCTGTACACTTAATTGTATATATAAATATATGATAATTTCTGTGAATGTTATACAAATATTAAACCATTTTTCATAATAGTCTAGTCGTATGATTTGTCGTATATAAATCTATATAAATCTATTTTTGTAAAACGGATTTTCGAGAGTGCCTCGATCAAAAGCAAGCATTATTTTAATATGCATTAACATTGTGATTCTTTTTTATCTATTTTTGGTTACATATGATGTATAAATTGCGTTTTGCAGACTATTCAGTTCGTTACAAAGAAACGTAAGACAACAAGAAAAAAGAAAGTTGGTGTTTTATGCGATCTTTACATGGGGTTTACCATGTATCTTCGCTATTATCACTGTTATTATGGATTCTGTTTCTGAATATTTGCCGGAGATTTTACGACCGAAATTTCGCGAAGGAAATTGCTGGTTCGCTGGTAAGTGGACGTTACTGACAAATGATTCTATTAATATCGTGTTTTTAAATATTATGAGAAATACTATAATATTTTTTTGTATATTTCATACTTACAGAGACTGAATCGTTTATATTGTATTATTACGGGTTCGTAAGTATCTGCGTTATTAGTAGCATTTGCTTATCCATCTCTACGGCATTGAAAATCGCGCGCTATGAAAAGGAAACAGGCAATCGTTTGACAAATTTGGAAAGCAAAAGATATAATGATAAGAAAAAATGGTTTGTATTCTGATATTTTTTTATCAATATGTATAATAATCTATCTTATTAATGATATTTTTGTCGACATATTTTTACCAATATCTCTGCTAACAATATTACATAATAGATGGATCTACATTCCTGATAGAAGAAAGAGAGGATTATTTATAAGCAACATCTTTTTGCTTATTCTTTTTTTCTTTTGCTTACATAATTTTTAAAAAATATATACCATTAAAAAAAAATAGAAAATACGGTAAATATGCATAAAAGGTCACACCTCATCGATTTAATGGCTACTTTTGTGAAGGGGGGAGTATTCTGAGTAATTCCCCGCAAGAATCAAGTGGCGGTCGGAGTTGGTTTAGGAGATATAACAAATTAAAGTTTCACAGTTTTAATCTTTTTTCTCTGATGTTATAAAGTAATATTTGGAAAAGTGAAGTTTGTGTACGTTGTATTTGTTGTAGGGTAGACATGGAAAAAGTATTAGTTTACATTTACGGGATAGGTACATGATCATAGATATTTTGTCAATAATCGGTTTCACCTATTTCTCGCCGTTCGTTAACAGCTTTCAATGCGACTACATGAATTTCTCATGAGTCATGTCTTCAATTTTACTTTTAAAACTGAAAATAGGTTTGGGTTAGGCTATATCATTTGGAAGTAGGGCCCCCCGTAGGGGAGGGGGGGCGGAACCCACTGTGTCCACGCATATACTTTACAACGCGAAGCGAGATCTACTCATGAAGGAAGAGTAAGGAGAGTTATCTACCTAGATTGAAAGTGGTCACGAAAAATGTTCCGTATGTGGCCAGGTTTGCCGAATGGAATAACTTGGACCATTTCGTCGCCATCTTGAATCTTCGTATATGTATAGTGTTACGTTTAGTTGTGGTAGTAATTAGTAAGTAGTGTGTCATCCAACACACTTACTGATCACTAATACAACTAAACATAACACTATATATGTACGAATATTCAAGATGGCGACGAATTTGTCCAAGTCATTCCATTTGGCAAACCTGGCCACATACGGAACATTTTACGTGACCACTTTTTTTCTCTCTACACTATCGAGATAACTCTCCTTACTCTTCCTTCATGGATCTACTCCACAATTGTTGTGTGAATGGGAAAGTGTATGCGTGGATGCAGTGGGTTCCGCCACTCCTACGGGAGGGCTCCAATTCCGAAAGATATAACCTAACCCAAACCTATTTTTTCTTATAATACGTAAAGACGTAAAGAATAGCATTAAAACTGTGAAACTTTAAATTGTTATATCTCCTAAACCAATGTCGACCGCCACTTGATTCTTGTGGGAAATTACTCAGAACATTCCCTCTTACAACATATCTAAGTGGCGATTAAATCGGTGAGGTGTGATCTTTTATGCATATTTATCGAAAACACTTTTCATAAACTAGAAATTGGGCTATGTGCAAAGCGCTAAAAATTATTTGGAGAAAAATTATCGTAAACAAAAAATTAAAATAGCATTTCAAAGCTTCAAATTTCTTGAATTTTAACGTACAATCAGTAGTTTTTTAGAATTTTTTATCTTTCTTGTTCTGTGTTTTAAAAAAAACCATATTGTTTTGTTGCTAAAAATTACATGTTTTTGAAAAACTGCGTATTCTGTAGCTCCATAAATTTTTCTATAAATATTTAAGTCAAGTTCCATAAACTAATATTTTGGCCACAAAGTGCTTTACTAAAATTTTTCTACCAATTTGTTTTGTCGAGTTACACGATTTTGTAATTAAACCTGCATTTTTTAAAAATAAGAAAAGTAAATATTTTTAAAGATTATCGGTATCATGTCAAAATTGAATCTATTAAACTTCAAAACGCTTTTTTATTTTTTTGTCTGCGATACTTTTCCACCGAGTATCGACAATATTTCTAAAAAATACAGGCTTTGTTTTAAAGTCATCTAATTCGATCAAAAATATTCGTAGAATAATATTCTATATATTATATATAATACATAAAATAATATTATACAATAATATTCTACATTAAAATTTATAAAAGAAATTTTAAAAAAGCATTTTGTGGGCAAAATATTTTTGTTTATAGAACTTGACTTAAATTTCTCAAAAAAAGTTTTTTTGGTGAGTTAGAGAGTGTCAAACATACGTAATTTTAAGAAATAAAACTATGTGTTCTTTTTTAAAGCACAAAAGATAAAAAGAATTTTTTAAACTACCAATAAAGCATTAAAGTTAAAATTTCAAGTTTTAAAATGTTTCTTAAATTATTATGTACCATGATTTTTCGAATCTTAGCGGTTTGAAAATAGCTCAATTTTCAGAGTGTGAAAAATATTTCCGGTAAATATTTAGATTAACGTACCCACCTCCAATAACTTTGTCCTTGACATATGTTGTCAAAGTCACTGTCCTGAGTAACATCCAAGAGGTTTTAGCCGTCGCTCGTTGTTCGTTAAAAAGTTATTAACAAAAAAAGTTTGAGAAATATAGCAATTATTTTAAGTATCCAAATGTGGAAATAGTACATGTATAAACAAAGAAAAGTTATTTAAGGGAATAAATCGTTGATATATTGAAGAGTCTTTTTGTTAAAACAGAAAATAGTTGCTTCGGTCCAAAACGAAATTTGTAATTGTTCTGTTCCACATGGGTTTTCGACTTTCCACACGAAGCAAGGTCTATTCCACACCCCCCTTAGCCCAAACCTATTTCTAATTTAAAACTAAAATTTGGTTTGGGTTAGGTTATATCTTCCGGAAGTGGAGCCCCCCCGTAGGGGAGGGGGGGGCGGAACCCACTGCGTCCACGCATACACTTTCCAATCCACACAAGAATTGTGGGATAGATCTCGCTAAATTATGTGTTAAATGTAGAAATTCGTATAGATACACGATAATTCGACAAGAGTAACGCAAAGACTGGCAATAATAGAAAAGTGAAAGCTTGTAGTAAACAATAATAAATATTGAGAAGTCCTACACTAGGTCAACATACAAACTCACTATTCTTATATACACGTTGTTTGAAAATTACGTACATTTCATTTAAATTCTTTTGTTAATAACTTTTTAATAAACAACGAGCGACGGCTAAAATCTCTTGGATGTTACTCAGGGCAGTGACCTTGACAACATATGTCAAGGTCAAAGTCATTGGAGGTGGGTACGTTAATATAAATATTTACCATATTCCCTATTTTTTTTAATAATGTATTGCTGTCACTTTAATCGTGTGCATGTTGTTTTGAGAAAGTCTTCAATTATTGAATTGTGTTGAACAGTAAGAATAAAGTTAATGAATGTATTTATTTCATAAAATAAATCACATGTTTTGAAAATTTCTTTAAAAAAATTTACAGCTACCTTTTTCTTCTTTCTTTAGATTGTAATTTGTACCAATATTTTTTAAAGGTAACTTAATTAATAGTATTTATATAATTGCTACTTTATATATACATATATAAGTATATATATACACATATATATTATATATATATATATATATATATATATATATATATATATATAATATATATGTCAAATGACGTAAAATCAAGTTAAGTTAAAAAAATCAGAAGTACGCAAACTTTTGCACGCTACTATATATATATATATATATATATATATATATATATATATATATATATATATAGTAGCGTGCAAAAGTTTGCGTACTTCTGATTTTTTTAACTTAACTTGATTCGCGACCGTTATGAGGACCACCCTGTATATATATATATATATACATGGTGGTCCTCATAACGGTCGCGACGATTTTTAAGGCACTTACAATAATCTGACATAAAAAAGTCATAAACAGAAATTTATCAGTTTCTAACCGGCAACAAATTGCAATAATAAAAATTGACCAAACATTTTTTTTTCCATAAAAAGCAAGGTCACCTTCAATTTTTTAAATGGAACTGCCTACTTTTTATTGCATATTCTTGTAGCTTATCTCGAGAGCTTTTCAAAACACTATAATAGAGTATTTTTTCATTAAGTACTTTTTGAGTTATTTTATATTTTAATATGACATATTTTGATATAAAAATTAAAATATCTCGTAAAATATTTAGTTTTCGATAATTTTACCGTAACACTTTTATGTACAGAATAATGAGACAAATCAATTAGTTTAAAAAAAAACGAATAATTGTTTAAAAAAATACATTATAAATAATTACATACTTTTTCTTAAAAACAATTATTTTTTTTTTACTAATTGATTTGTCTTATTATTCTGTACATAAAAGTATTACGGTAAGATTATCAAAAACTAAATATTTTACGAGATATTTTATTTTTTATATCAAAATATGTCAGAATAAAATATAAAATAACTCATAAAGTACCTAATGAAAAAATACTTTATTATAGTGTTTTGAAAAGCTCTCGAGATAAGCTACAAGAATATGCAATAAAAAGTAGGCAGTTCCACTTAAAAAATTGAAGGTGACCTTGCTTTTTTATGGAAAAAAAGATGTTTGGTCAATTTTCATTATTGCTATTTATTGCCGGTTGGAAACTGATAAATTTCTGTTTATGACTTTTTTATGTCAGATTATTGTAAGTGCCTTAAAAATCGTGGCGACCGTTACGAGGACCACCCTGTATACAGGGTGATTCAAAACAACCTTCTGTCCTTACAATGTCATATACTTGACTCAATTCTAAGCCGACTTTTCCTTTGCCAAAATTTTTTCCGAGGCTTAGTTTTCAAATTATAAGCCAAAATAGTTAACGAATTACGGGCCGCGTATGCGAGGCAGGCAGGGGCGGCGCAACTCACCGTCCGATGCTGGTGATTACGTGAAGCGCTCGCTGCGATCAACTGTTTGCTACATGCGATGGGGTGTATGTGTGAGAGAGAACGTATACGCGTATACACACACATACACATTCTCTCTCTCTCTCTCTCCCTTTCTCTCTCTTACACCCATCGCGTGTAGCAAACAGCTGATCGCACACACGCTCTCTCTCTCTTTCTCTCTGTCTTTCTCTTTTATACCCATCGCATATAGCAAACAGTTGATCGCAGCGAGCGCTTCACGTAATCACCAGCATCGGCCGGTGAGTACGCCGCCCCTGCCTGCCTCGCGTACGCGGCCCGTAATTCGTTAACTATTTTGGCTTATAATTTGAAAACTAAGCCTCGGAAAAAATTTTGGCAAAGGAAAAATCGTCTTAAAATTGAGTCAAGTATATGACATTATAAGGACAGAAGGTTGTTTTGAATCACCCTGTATAGTAGCGTGCAAAAGTTTGCGTACTTCTGATTTTTTTAACTTAACTTGATTTTACGTCATCTGGATTGTTTTTTTTTTTTTAATATTTCTATACTGATTCAATTTATAGCAATAAATAATTTATGCTATGTTTCTTAATATGTTGAAATTGTATGGAAATTGTATGGAAAAATTTAAATAAAAAAATTCTTATTCTAATTCTAATTCTCTTAACTTAAAAAAGAAAGTAATGTAAAAAAAATCATAAGTACGCAAACTTTTGCACGGGACTGTATATATAAATTTGATTTTTAGGTTCAATCTGTATCTGAAGTTATTTATCCTGCTGTTTATCATAATGGGAATAAAATGGTCTGTAAAGATAATTTGGTTGTCTAAAAATGAAATCAATAAGTCATATTATTTCACATATGTCACAGAATATGCTATTATTTTGATTGACACCATGCAGAGTTTCTGCATCTTTATTATCTTTGTGTGGAAAAAGAATATCAAGCGGATGTTATTGAAGCGATTCGGCTGCGGTTTGTTTTCAGAAGATTCATGCGCAGCAAATGCAACATCGTCGACTTTGACATGCATCACTACCTTAAAAGAGATGCCTATGTTGAAGATGAGCGAACAAAGAGACGAAAAAAATTTGTTCGGTGGGACTAATCTCTAATATTGTGTTACGTCCTGGCGATTCCACGATTCCTTCCTTCCGCGAAGTGTCGGCAACGATCGTCGATTGGTGAGACAAACGAACCGCTCAGTAAACAGACCAACGTAAAAGATCGATGATAAAAACATGCCGGTCTCCTCAAGGTAATATAAAATTTTCTAATGAAATACCCAACAAACACAGCTGCATCTATAATAATCAAATTTTCCAACAAATATTCAATAAACACAGCTGCACCAATAGCAATAAAATTATCATAGAAGAATAGGATCTTTTTTCTAATCTGAACACGTGCAAGGAATCTTCGAACGAATATCGAACTCACCAATGGACGATCACTACGAGTAAAACGTGAAAAGTAGGAGAAACACCCCGCCTAACGAAGACACTGGCACATTTTTAATTTGCTATGATTGAAAAATTCCCACTTCTGCACAAATTCAATTCGTCGAAGTTTTGGAAGATTCCCACTCTTAGAAATTAGAATACACCCCGAAAAGAGAGATATAAAAAGAGGACTCGAGGGGACTTACACACTTATTCTCCGGTCTTCAGCTTCACGCAGTCTTACTCTGTACTTTTGCACCGTAATTCGCGAGTTAGGAACTTGTGCCACCAGTGTCCTTACTTAGCATCATCTCCAGAGCAACCACGAATCGAACATCGGGCTGCCGACATGAGACACAGAGCGAAACACCGTACAAATTCGCCACCCCTCCACCTCTGAATTACTATTTAAAAAAGTAAGTTTAATTGAATAATTTTTCTTTTCCTTCTTTTTATCTTGTTTCTTATTTAAATCAAAACTTTCCGAAGAATGTTTCATTCTTTTAAATCATCAACCCGTTTCGATAATAAGTCTTAGAAAATTTTAAATCCTGATCTTAATCTAACACATATGCGAGCGACCAATTTTATATTTCTGACCGTTCTTAACATATACACTTATTTACTTATACATATTGATTTTGATTTTATGTTTTTATCCTTTAATCAAATATATTTTTATATTGTATTAACCAGTCAAAACCTAAATGTCAACGATAAAATCTTTCCCTTGCATTCTGACTGATGTCCTCCGTATTAATGTAACACCCGCGAACTAACACACACACTCACACACATTCAGACGAAAACTAATATTATATTTTTATTTTTTCTTTCTTATATATATAATGTATAATACATGTATAATCATGTATACCCATCATTCATTTTAAAATTGAATAAATTTATATTTGTTAATTAAATAACTCTTTATTAACCCCCACTCATTCCTAGTAGAAAGATCGCACTTCGTCCCATCCCGCGTAAAAGAGATGCTAAAAAATTACCTTTTTTAAAAAAAAGTGAAAAAAAGGCGCCAAGTGCACGCGCACAAGCGCCTTTCGCTATAAAAATACTCTTATACAAAATAGTGTTATTTCAATTTGTTGTGAAAAATTCTTATACAAAATAGTGTTATTTTAATACAAAAACACTGTCATATCCAAACTAAAAAACTGTTTTACCAAATAGTTGTTTTAATATTCTATAAAAATAGTGATATAAAAATATTGCGCCAATTAATAAAAATTTATTTTACAAAATTCATTTATTATTATTTCTAATATTAAAAATTGTAATGTGATCAAAATAGTGGAATATATTTAAGTGAAAAAAATTTTTAATTCAAAAGACAAAGTATAAAATAACTTTTCAATTAGAGAAAAACTTGGCGCTGTTAAATTCAAAATATAAATAACACGTTAATTAGATTAGCATATATTCAATTTAGCAGCGTCAAGTTTTTCTCTAATTGAAAAGTTATTTTATACTTAAATTTGTCTTTTGAATTAAAAATTTTTTTCACTTAAATATATTCCACTATTTTGATCACATTGCAATTTTTAATATTAGAAATAATAATAAATGAATTTTGTAAAATAATTTTTTATTAATTGGCGCAATATTTTTATATCACTATTTTTGTAGAATATTAAAACAACTATTTTGTAAAACAGTTTTTTAGTTTGGATATGACAGTGTTTTTGTATTAAAATAACACTATTTTGTATAAGAATTTTTCACAACAAATTGAAGTAACACTATTTTGTATAAGAGTATTTTTACAGCGAAAGGCGCTTTTGCGCGTGCACTTCGCGCCTTTTTTCCACTTTTTTTAAAAAAAGGTAATTTTTTAGCAATTATATCATTTCTTTTTTTACTGTGTGTTATATATTATCTTATTTCTGCAATCAGATTAAATGAATACATCTATTATATTTCTGAATTATAAAAGCAACTCTTTCATTTCTTTGATTGATACTATACGCTTGTGCTATACTATAAATTATCTAACTAATCTGTCTCGTAAATATATAGAATATACACATCATAACTTATTGTATATAATTTATATTATATTATAACTTATATTGTAATTTAAATATAAATTAAAAAGTGATAGATGTTATATTTCTTTTTTTAAATATTTAAGATCTTAATTTTATTGATATGAAACTGATAAATGTAACGTTTCTTTTTTTTTTAATATTTAAGATTAGAATAAACCTTGCTAATTATATATAAAGTTAAAATATGAGTTATAATATATAAATTATAATATAATTTATGATGTATGTATTCTACATATCTACGAGACAGACTAGTCAGGTATACACAGCACAAGCAATTAGTGTAAAAATGATGTGTATGCTACATATCTACAAGACAAATTAAACAAATCAAGTACTTTTATGAAAGTGATAAATGTTACGTTCCTTTAAAAAAAATACTATAATCAAAATTAAAATATGTTACCATATGCTTGTGCTGTGCTATAAATTATCTAACTAATCTGTCTTGTATCCTGATTATATCAAAAGCAAAAGATGTAAAAAGAAATACAGTGTATTAAAATGTATTTGTCAAATGATTGTCATCATATAGTTATTTGTCATGCATCATATGCAGCTACAGGTATAAGTAACATTAGTAAAACATAGTCTGTAAGATTAATATGTATAAATCTTATAAATTTCTATTTATATTTTATTTCCATTTCTATTTATTTTTTTTTAATAATTTATAAATTTTTATAATAAATTTATAAATACATTTATTTTTCAATGGAACTAGAAACATTTTTCAAGCTGTTAAGATTTTGACAAAGTCTGCGACAACACGTCTATCGCAAACCAACATATTGTAACCAATCTTTATCTCAATGCTAAACACAAAAAAATTATCGATAATGTCAGTTAAATACTAAATTTTATTTGCCAAATATATTGTTACGTCCAGACTCGAGGAAGGATGAGTCAGTGGAAGGGCGCAACCACTATCTTTATGATCCCGAAGTTAAACGTCTCGAAGCGTTAGAATCGGGTCGAACGAACTTGACGCTCCGAAAATCAGGTAAACGACCGTTAGGGTCGCTATTACTCTGGTTTTCAGAAGTTCGCTCGGCGGTCCCTTTTTGGTAAGAGAATTTAATCTCTATTACGCGGGATGGGACCAGGTGCGATCTTTTGACTGGAGAATGAGAGGGGTTAATAAAGATTGGATTTAAATTAGAATATAAATTTATTCATAATAAATTAAACTACTTTGGTATACATTATATCAATAGTTATTTTAATATGCGTATGGGTGTGTGTATGTGTGTATGGTTGTTCGCGGTTCTTACAATTGTACGGAGGACATCAGTCAGAATAATGAGGCAAGATTCTATTATTAATATTGAATTATTGACTGGTTATTACAAAATATCTGCTAGAAAAAGAAAATAAAACAATTTTTGTGAATGAGAGTGTGTGTTTTAGTTCGCGGGTGTTACATTAATGCGGAGGACATCAGTCAGAGTGGCGAGGCAAATGTTTTATCGTTAACATTAGGGTTCTGACTGGTTAATACAATATAAAAGTATATTTAATTATAGGATAAGAAAAATAAAATAAAATCAATATATATAAATCAATAAATGTGTATGTTAAGAATGGTCGAAAGTATAAAATTAGTCGCTCGCATATGTGTTAGATTAAGATTAAACTTTCTAAGACTTATTGCCGAAATGGATTAATGATTTTGAAAGAATGAAACATTCTGCGGTTATGAATTGTAGTTATGAATTGGAAAGGAAAAATTATTCAATTAGACTTACTTTTTAATAGTGATTCAGAAGCGGAGGGGTGACGAATTTGTGCGGTGTTTCGCTCTGTGTCTCATGTCAGTGGCCCGATGTTCGACTCGTGGTTGCTCTGGAGATGATGCCAAGTGAGGACATTGGTTGCACAAGTAACTAACTCGCGAATTACGGTGCAAAAGCACAGAATAAGATTGCGTTAGACTGAAGACTGGAGAATAAGTGTGAGGTTGTGAAATGTAAAAAAATGTATATCTTGAATGTCTTACGAGTTCTCTTTTTATAATCCTCTTGTGGGGGTGTATTCTAATTTTAAGAGTGGGGATCTTCCAAAAACCTCAACGAATTGAAATTATGCAAAAGTAGGGATTCTTCAAGATTTTAACGAATTAGAATCGTGCCAGTGTCCTCATTCGGCAGGGGGTGTCTCCTATTTTCATATTTTTACCCGTGCTGATCGTCGGTTGGTGAGTTCAATATTAGTTCAAAAGTTCCTTAAACATTAGCCTTTCCGGGGGACCCTCGCGCACATGATCTGATTAGAAAAGGGTCTTACTTCCTTATAATTATTTTTGTCAACGTTGATGCAGCTGTGTTTATTACTTGTCCGTTAGAAAATTATTATCAGTATTAATATAGCTGAGTTTATTAAACATTTCGTTAAAAGTTCTTGTTATCTCGTTGTTCTTCCGCCGGAAATTCTACTGCAAGGGGTAGATATTATTTTTCATTTATCCCGAGGAGACCGGCATGGTTTCCATCACCGATTTCCTTGCGTCTTTCCCACGGATACTCGTGGATGTAGTTACTGACAAATGACAGTATTTAAAAGAAACGTATGGCACAAGATGCTTTGTTTATTGAACGGTTCGTTCTTATCACCAACTGACGATCGTTACCGCAACGTCGCGGAAGAAAGGAATCGTGGAGTCGCCAGGACGTAACACCCCCGGCCTTAGACAAATGTTGGGGAAAAACCCAACATTTGCAAAAAGGGAAATAAAAAATGGATTCCTTTCTTTCGCGATTTACTAATGTATATCGTAAATTGCATGTACTTTTATGCATGCTGATTTTATTTATTAAGAAAGAGGAAAGAGAAGGCGACCTCCAAAACCCCTTCCTTCTTTCCTTCGTCCTTCTTTTACATTTTGTTTTCATTAATTATTAATTTTAACATAAGGTTCGAATGCAAAACTATCTTTTCTCATATGTGCCCATTTTATGGCGTAAGAAAGGGAAACTGCATATGTTGTAATATTTACCTGACCAGTATCGGTAGTCTCTAGTCTTCGGCTGGAGGTTTTATTGCCCTGTGAGAGAGATAGAATATTTTTCTTTCTTCTTCCTTTTTTTTCTAGTTATCGTATCCTCTGGACAAACACAGATGCTGCTTGCATGAAAGGCTCTTGATGCTTGGCTTGAATTCTCATTTACTGTGAGTAATTAGCCATTAATTGGGATATCATGTTGGATCCCATAGTAAAATGTCCGGCTTTATTTGCCCGGATGCTGAGTAGTTATAGGTGGATTTGTTGATGGATGTAGAGCCCCAAGATGACTTGTCAATTGACAAATGCTGGAATAGTTCTCCTTGTTTTTTTTTTAATTAGCTGTTGGTTGAAATACCATGTTTGTCTGCAGAATAATAAGCTAGATAGTTTATCACTAAATGTAGCATAGTGATCGCCTATTGGTTGCTGGAGCCGATGATATAATTCCTCTGTGATATTTTTCTAGCTCATTGTTTCTCCCCTTTTTTTCAGATGATCAGGTAATATTTCTTTATATATAAAAACCTTTTTTTTTTTTTTTTTTTTGTCGGAAAAGATAGTTCTGTTTTTATTATATATGTATATTATATAATGATTGATCTAAGTAATGTTTTTGTAGGATAAATTAATGTTAAACGCAGTAACATTTGTAATATTTGTGTGTCTAATACTAAAAATATATATGTGTGTGGGTGTATATATGTATAATATATGTATATATATATATATATATACGTTTTTAGTATATTAATTAATCTAACAAGTAAATGATACAGTATGGCGCATTCGTTTATGGTCTCTCTTATTTTACACGATCGGGAATATATTTACTGTGACTGCTAAGTTAAGTCTGTTCCTCTTATCCTGTTTGATAAAATTTCAATTATTATTATTTTTTTTTTTTTTTGTCGTAATTTGTCTTCCAATTCTGAAGTCCATCTGAAAATTCTCATAATTGTTTATTATTAGGTTTAATATATGAAATTCGTAAGCGGTTAGGATGTACAATTCGGCTATTTTTCTTTATTCTTATTTTTACATTATTTTTATTAAAAATTTCTAGAACTTCGTGAGGCCCAGTATATTGATCTCCGAATTTACCTGGATTTGGACCTTTTAATAAAAATACTTGATCTCCCGGTTTAAAAGTTTGCGGGTTGATTTTTCTATCGTAATAATTTTTTTATCTAACTTTGGCTTGAATTACATTTTCGCGTGCATTTCCCTGAATTGCGTGAAGTTGAATGACAAGATTTATTAAATACTCATCGTAATTTGCTAATTTATCCCCAGGAGGTAAAAGTTTGTTCGATGGAACACGTGCTTTCTTTCCAAAAACCAATTCATATGGAGTGTGCTTTGTTGCTTCATGTACGCTCGTATTATAATTAAACATGGCAAGGCTGATCCATCTATCCCATTGTTTTTGTTCATTTGCATATTGTTTCAAATATTCGTCTAATGCATGGTGTGATCTCTCTAATGATCCGTTTCATTAAGGATGAAAAGCTGTTGTGCGAAATTTGCGAATTTTAAATAATTTTGCTATTTTCTTTATTAAGTCGCTAAGGAAATTCCTTCCTTATCAGTTAATATTGCTTTTGGTGCTCCAAGTACGCAAATAAATCGATCTACAAACGCTTCTGCAATGGTTTCGGAAGTTTGATTCGGTAATGGGTTTCCCATGCAAAATTTAGTTAATTGATCTTGTAATGTTAAAATATATTCGTTTCCTCTTTCGGTTTTAGGCAAAGGGCCTACGATATCCATGGCTACTTTATCGAAAGAAGATCCTGGTGTGTCTGTAATTATCATAGGTTGTTTTGTTTTAACTCGTACAAGTTCTTTCAATTGACATTGTAAACATTGCTGTATGTATCGTTGAACATCTGCTTTCAAGTTTTCCCAGTAATAATTATGTTTTATTCGGTTGTAAGTTTTTGTGACTCCCCGGTGTCCTCCCGTTGGTAAACAATGCATTTCACTGATTATAACGGAACGTAAATCTTTCGGTGGGTATTTAATTAGTCCGTGACAAATAATAATTTTAGTGGGAGCGTCGGTGAATATTGATTGTAAATGTACTTTGATATCATTCCATGGAACGTTATTAATAAATTCGGTTTTTGCAATACTAAATGTTTCTAATTTTAAATCTTCAGTCATATTTTGTAAATCTGCTAAAATTTTAATAATTTGGTTAAGGGTAGCCGTAGGGCCTTCTCGCTGTTCCTCGCTGATGGGTAAAGCCACATGATAATGATTTTTATGTTTTAATGGCCTTAGCCTTTCCTAAGACAAGAAATCTTAGGTTTGGAAGCTCTTTTCGTTCGAAAAGTTTTTGTGAGCCTGAATCTAAAGGTTTTCCCTGGGTGTCGACGAAATATACCATGTTATCTTTTCGTAAAAATAACAGTTCTCTAGAGTCTATGACGTTACCAAGAATTATTTTATTTTCAATAAACGCGGATTTTCTTTTTCTCGACTTTAAATTTTGGTTAATAATATCTTCCTCATTTTCTCCTTCGTCTTCCTTTTCACTGTCAGGATCTTTATCAGGCGGATCGTTTCTTTCTTCAATCTCTTCAATCTCTCCTCCGTCGTTATGCAATTCGTCGGTTATTTTATTTTGCTCAATATTTTTTCTTGCAGTTCGGCTTCTTGTTTGAATTTTATTTTGTTTAGGAGGATCATGTATTAAAGCTTTTTCGGTAATTGATAAATAATCTGGTTCGTTTAATTCTGTAGGTGTAAATGGAAGAGTATCGTTATTGTTATTTAATAAATCGCTTTCAGGTACTATTTCTTCGTTTTCTTTGGTATCGGAGAGATATAAATGGAAATCGTCATCTTCTTCTTCTTCTTCTTCGCTATCGGATTTTTCTAGTAATTAACTGTGCATCTTTAGGGTTATCTGGGTTTAAAAGTTTCTTGTTTTTTATAATTTTACAATCTATTTCTCCGATATTTACAGGATTTCTTGATAATGCATCTGCGTTTACGTTTGTTTTTCCCGCTTTGTATACAACCTCATAATCATATTCTGCTAATTTTAATCTCCAACGAAGTATTCGCATATTTGCGTCTTGTGCGTTTTTAAACCACATCAAAGGTTTATGATCTGTAACTAAAGTGAATTTTCTTCCGTATAAGTATGGTCGAAAATGTTTAACGCAATATACAATAACCAACGCTTCTTTCTCGTATGTATCGTATTTTAATTCATTATCTGTTAAGGTTCGTGAGGCGTATGCTATCGGTAGGTCTTTATTTATCTCTCCTTGTGATAATATTCCTCCAACGGCTATTCCAGATGCGTCGGTCGTTAAAATGAATGGTTTGGAAAAATCTGGGTATTGCAGTACTGGCTCTTCGCATAGTTTTTGTTTTAAAATTTCAAAAGATTCTTCCTGCACGGATGTCCACTCGAAGCGGGTGTCGTTTTTTAATAAATTTGTTAATGGTTTGGCGAATTTGGAAAAATTCGGTGTAAAGCGTCTATAATATCCTGCAAGTCCTAAAAATTGTTTAATGTTTTTAGGTGTTTTTGGTCTTGGAAACCGTTGTACTGCTTCTAATTTTTTTGGATCTGGTTTTACTCCGTCTTTACTGATTACAAGTCCCAGATAAGTTACTTCTGTTTTCAAAAATTCACATTTATCTGGTTGTAGTTTTAAGTTAGCTTCTCGGAGACGTTCCATTAAAGCGTTGTATTTTCTGTCGTGTTCTTCTAACGAGGTTGCGTAGATAACGATATCGTCCATATAAACAAATAATTCTTTGCCTTGTAACCCAGTTAACACTAAGTCCATTAGGCGTTGGAAAGTAGCCGGAGCATTTTTTAGACCGAACGGCATTCGATCAAATTCGTAGTGTTCAAAAGGAGTAGTAAAAGCTGTTTTATGACCGTCTTCGCGGTTCATTTTTATTTGATGAAATCCAGATGCTAAATCGCATACCGAAAAATATCTAGCTCCTCTTAATTTATCTAATATATCGACGATATTCGGTAAAGGATATGCATCTCCGATGGTTTTATCATTTAAAGCGCGGAAATCTAATACCATTCTCCATCGTTTGTTTCCTTTGGAATCTTCTTTCTTAGGTACGATCCATATGGGCGTGTTATATGGCGATTGTGAGTATTTTACAATTCCTCCTTCTAACAGTTCTTCTACCTGCTTGTTTATTTCTTCTTTATGTATTTGTGGAAATCTATATTGTCGAGTGTTAATTGGTTGGTCATCTGTGGTAGGTATTCGATGTTGTAATACGTGAGTTGCGGTTAATTTTTCTCCAGGAATATGAAATCGATCTTGACTGTCTGTTATTAATTTTGTAATGCTTTTTCTTTCTGCTTCATTTAAATGTTCTAATCGTAATGATTTTATGATTTCATCGAATCGATTCTTCCCCGTTTCTTCGGAGATTATTAGACAATTATGCAAATTGCAATTTTCAATTTGGTTTCCTTTATATTTTGTTTTGCGTTTTTGCAAAAATTTTTCCAAAATTTCTTGAGATTTATTCAACAAGGATGTAAGGATTTTTTAAGACGGTTTATTTTTATTTTTAAAATTTCGTAGATTCGAATTTCTAATATTTAAATTATATTTTTCAGCCTCTTCAAGGAGGTCTTTTATTGTAACATGAGAGGCTTTTAATTTGTTGTTTTTTTCTTTTTTAAATAATCCAACCTTAGGAAATTTGATATCCAGGGAGGATAAAGGACTTCTCCCCTTTTTGGAATGAGATTGTGTCGAAATACATAGTGAGGTTTGGTAATTTCCCTCCTCGCAATCGACGGAACTAGGATTTTCTGTCGAGGTTTGGAAATTTCCTTCCGAAATCCTAGAATTATTTCCTTCTTGAAAGGTTTGGTAATTTCTCTCTTCGAGGATTTTTGAATTAATTAAATCTTTAGGAGAGGTTTGGTAACTTCCCCCTCCAGGGATGGTTAGATTCATTGGATTTTCAGGAGAGGTTTGGTAATTTCTCTCTCCAAGGATTTTTTAATCGTTTAATTTTTCATTTTTCCTCTCAGTTTTATTTTTTATTTTATCTTTATTTTTAATTTTATTCGTATTTTCATTTTCCTTTTGGTTTAATGTTTTTTCATCGTCTTCATGGTTAATTTCTTTGATAATAATATTTTCTTCCTTTTCGTTTTCACCTTCATTTGTGATATTCAATTTATTTTCATAATCGTCAAATTCGTAAGTAATTTCTTCTTCCTTGTTCATTGGTTCTTCTGAGCTATTTGCAGTCTCGATATTTGAATTATGGTTGTTTAATAATTCGCCCAATGGTTTTAGGCGCAAGGTCGGAACATGTACTTCCGCCTCTTTATCTAAAGTGCTTATAACATTTAAATATGCTTTTCCAGAAACATTTTCCACGATGGTGTCTCCCAAATAAATTCCATGCGCTATTTTTAATCTTGGTATGTATCCCATTTTTATTTCTGGATTTTCTATTCTTACATAAAATAATGATTCAGATCGCGGAGCTACTATAATGGCTTCAGGTGATAAGAAAGGTATGTTGATTCCGGAAACATCCAAGTGTCCTTGTGCGTAATCTATTTTTGATGAGGTTTGTTTAAAGAAATCGTTTCCTAATATGCCGGATTGTGAAATTGGAAAATCGTTAGATACAATATGAAATATAACCGGTATTTTGAAAAGAGTTAATGTAATTTCACCTAGAGTGTATACTGGATAATTATTTATGCCGTTCAACTTGAGGATATTAGTATAATTAATATTTATTTCTTCAGGAACGAGATTTTCTTTAATTATATTAGGTCCAGATCCCGTGTCTAGCATAAAAGTTATACGAGTAGTTAAGTTGTCGATGTTGATTTGAACGGTAGGCACGCGACTATGTTTATCGAGGTTTACAGTCATGGGCCTTATGGTTGTTCTGTCTTTGTCTATTTGGCTGCCTGAGGTATGGACGAGTGCGCCTCTCGTTCGGACCCCTGTTGTGCACCCGACGTCGAGGGGCCGTTGTAGTTTCCCTGAGTATTTCCTTTTTTTCGAAGATTACTGGCATGGCGTAATTGACAATTCTCGAGAAGATGACCTTGCTCCTTACAATAGCGACAGAATAAAGAATTCTTTGATTCCGTTTGCTGATTTATTCTTGATCGACAATCTTTAGCAATATGCCCGAAATTATTGCAAATTTGACAAGTTACACAAATCTTATTTTCTGTATAACGTTGCTCATTTTGTTTCTTCCAGCAATTATTTGCAGAATGGCCGGGTCTTTCGCACCATTGGCAAATTACTGAGATTTTGTTGTTATTTGTTGTATTATTCTGTCGGCAGGATTTTGCATCATGACCAGATTTTAAGCATAATTGACAAGTTATTATTCTTCCTTGAACTACGTTTACTGGTCGGCGAAGTTGTGGATCACGGAAGCGACATTTTTCTGCTCCATGCCCACGTTTTTTACAAATTTGACAGACTAGAATCGCGGTTCCTAAATCAATCTGGTTGTTAACTTGCTGAGACGTTTGTAAATATTTCCTACAGTTGTTACCCACGTGCCCTTCCTTATAACAGATTTGACAGATTTCCTTTAGGCTGTTAGGTCTCTGTCTGCCTGAAACGCTATCTGTTCCCTGTCGTAAATCTGTCATTTCTCGGAGCTCTCTCTCTATTCTTAAAGCATCGGCTACAGTTTCTTGTACATCTAATAAGTTTCTCGCAACTCGTTGCTCAATTGCTGGTTTTAGCCCTCTAATGAAACACTTGCACATGTCTTTTTCCAATGACGCTTTAATATTTTGGTCAGATAACACGTTTCCCGAACTTCTATATGCTCCTAAAATTTGTTTCCCGAGAATTTTTACTCTATTTGCATATGTAATTACATCTTCATCCCCCTTTTGATATATACACCCCAATTCCCCTTGTAATTGATAAACATTTTTTGGTGGTCCATAAATTTGCTTTAAGAATTTAGTTAATTTGGAGACGATATTAAAATCTTGGTCTTGTATAGTTCGGCGAGCTTCACCTATTATCCTAGTTCTTATTATTTTAGTAAACTGTGGTTCGGCCTCACTAGGCAACATGGATTTCGCTTCTTCACATCCTTCAATAAAATAATTTAAAGGAATGTTTTGACCGTTAAAATAAGGGACGGCTTCGACCGCGTATTTCAAAGTAGCGAAAGGATTATTTTGAGTCATGTTGCCGCCGGTAGCGCTCGGGCCTTCCTTTCTTTCAGATTTATCGAATTCAGGTATAACAGTCTTATCACAAGAATCGGCGAAGTTAGTTTCGCAAAACCTTTTTTCGAAATCTTTTTCAATTACCGTTTCGTCTAACGAAAAATTAATACCAGTAGTAGTAGTAGATTTTTTAGGAGTAGAAGTGTATTGTGTTTCTGATGTGTTAGATTTTGTTCGATTGTATGTTTCCTGAGCAAGTTGAAAATTTCGTTCTACTTCGTCTTTATTAGCTGTACCTCTTGTCCCTTTACTCATTCCAGTTTAAAAAGATCGCACATTACAATCCCGGACGAGCCCCCAAAATTTTAAAACAGTATGTTACGTCCAGACTCGAGGAAGGATGAGTCAGTGGAAGGGCGCAACCACTATCTTTATGATCCCGAAGTTAAACGTCTCGAAGCGTTAGAATCGGGTCGAACGAACTTGACGCTCCGAAAATCAGGTAAACGACCGTTAGGGTCGCTATTACTCTGGTTTTCAGAAGTTCGCTCGGCGGTCCCTTTTTGGTAAGAGAATTTAATCTCTATTACGCGGGATGGGACCAGGTGCGATCTTTTGACTGGAGAATGAGAGGGGTTAATAAAGATTGGATTTAAATTAGAATATAAATTTATTCATAATAAATTAAACTACTTTGGTATACATTATATCAATAGTTATTTTAATATGTGTTACGTCCTGGCGATTCCACGATTCCTTCCTTCCGCGAATTGTCGGCAACGATCGTCGATTGGTGAGACAAACGAACCGCTCAATAAACAGACCAACGTAAAAGATCGATGATAAAAAAAATGCCGGTCTCCTCAAGGTAATATAAATTTTTCTAACGAAATACCCAACAAACACAGCTGCATCTATAATAATAAAATTTTCCAACGAATATTCAATAAACACAGCTGCACCAATAACAATAAAATTATTATAGAAGAATAGGATCTTTTTTCTAATCTGAACACGTGCAAGTAATCTTTGAACGAATATCGAACTCACCAATGGACGATCACTACGAGTAAAACGCGAAAAGTAGGAGAAACACCCCGCCTAACGAAGACACTGGCACATTTTTAATTTGCTAAGATTGAAAAATTCCCACTTCTGCTCAAATTCAATTCGTCGAAGTTTTGGAAGATTCCCACTCTTAGAATTAGAATACGCCCCAAAAAGAAAATTATAAAAAGAGAACTCGCGAACACATCAGTCTCTCTTATTTTGCAACTCTCAATCCGAGTACTCTTGCTCCGTGTTGTGACTCGCGAGTTAGTTGGGAAAACCAGTGTCTTCCAGCGGCGTCTCACCACCATTTACATTCATCAACCGAAGGTCCGAACGCACCACGAGACTAGCCTTTCATCATTATCGAATCAACAGCAAAAGTAAGCTTCAACTATTCTATTATTACGTATATACGCGACTGAAACATTATTATTTACACTGGTTTCGTAGTGAGAACCAGATCTGGAAAAATATATATATATCGGCCCATGAACCTAGTCCATCGCAGGACTCGGCAGGCGTTGACGCGACCGTTCGCGATTCTCATCGTCAAATTAGAAAGATTTAGGAGTAAGGCTGACTCACATCACCCAAACTCACAAGCCAGCACAGTCACAACCTCCCCCCTTTCCCCTTACTATTTCTCTCCCAGCTACTCCCCAGTTTATTCCCCCGAACCGCCTTCTTCCCTGAGATCATTCTCTTCATTATCCACTGTCCTTTTGCACAATTCACCCCCATCTTCCTTGCAGTGTTCAGAAGCAGAATTCCTAAAAGCCATAGACGAGTTCTGCGACGAACTACCTGATTTAGAATCACCTTCGTCCTATCAAGACTAAATTGAATTAAAGTCAAATCTCCTTTCACTCTCTCTCCATAATCCTTACTTCCTACCTCACTCACACACGCACACATGTTTTTTTTTTTTTTTTTTTTTTTATTAAGTAAATCATATTGTATTAACCAGTCAGAACATAAATGTTAACGATAAAATCTTTCCCTTGTATTCTGACTGATGACCTCCGTATCAATGTAACACCCGCGAACTAACACACACACTCACACACATTCAGACGAAAACTAATATTTTATTTTTTTATTTTTTATTTCTTATATAATTATGTATACCATTTACTTTAAAAATGAATAAATTTATATTTTGTTAATTTAAAAATCAAAATAACTCATTATTAACCCCCGCTCATTCCCAGTAGAAAGATCGCACTTGGTCCCATCCCGCGTAAAAGAGATTAAATTCTCTTACCAAAAAGAGACCGCCGAGCGAACTTCCGAAAACAGTGTAATAGCGACTCAGTCGTTTACCTGCTTTTCGGATCTGTCAGTTCGTTCGACCCGATACCAAACGCCACGAGACGTTTGACTACGGGATAAATAAAGATAGTTGTTGCGCCCTTCCGTCGACTCATCCTTCCCCGAGTCTGGACGTAACATATGCGTATGGGTGTGTGTATGTGTGTATGATTGTTCGCGGTTCTTACAATTGTACGGAGGACATCAATCAGAATAATGAGGCAAGATTCTATTATTAATATTGAATTATTGACTGGTTATTACAAAATATCTGCTAGAAAAAGAAAATAAAACAATTTGTGTGAATGAGAGTGTGTGTTTTAGTTCGCGGGTGTTACATTAATGCGGAGGACATCAGTCAGAGTGGCGAGGCAAATGTTTTATCGTTAACATTAGGGTTCTGACTGGTTAATACAATATAAAAGTATATTTAATTATAGGATAAGAAAAATAAAATAAAATCAATATATATAAATCAATAAATGTGTATGTTAAGAATGGTCGAAAGTATAAAATTAGTCGCTCGCATATGTGTTAGATTAAGATTAAACTTTCTAAGACTTATTGCCGAAATGGATTAATGATTTTGAAAGAATGAAACATTCTGCGGTTATGAATTGTAGTTATGAATTGGAAAGGAAAAATTATTCAATTAGACTTACTTTTTAATAGTGATTCAGAAGCGGAGGGGTGACGAATTTGTGCGGTGTTTCGCTCTGTGTCTCATGTCAGTGGCCCGATGTTCGACTCGTGGTTGCTCTGGAGATGATGCCAAGTGAGGACATTGGTTGCACAAGTAACTAACTCGCGAATTACGGTGCAAAAGCACAGAATAAGATTGCGTTAGACTGAAGACTGGAGAATAAGTGTGAGGTTGTGAAATGTAAAAAAATGTATATCTTGAATGTCTTACGAGTTCTCTTTTTATAATCCTCTTGTGGGGGTGTATTCTAATTTTAAGAGTGGGGATCTTCCAAAAACCTCAACGAATTGAAATTATGCAAAAGTAGGGATTCTTCAAGATTTTAACGAATTAGAATCGTGCCAGTGTCCTCATTCGGCAGGGGGTGTCTCCTATTTTCATATTTTTACCCGTGCTGATCGTCGGTTGGTGAGTTCAATATTAGTTCAAAAGTTCCTTAAACATTAGCCTTTCCGGGGGACCCTCGCGCACATGATCTGATTAGAAAAGGGTCTTACTTCCTTATAATTATTTTTGTCAACGTTGATGCAGCTGTGTTTATTACTTGTCCGTTAAAAAATTATTATCAGTATTAATACAGCTGAGTTTATTAAACATTTCGTTAAAAGTTCTTGTTATCTCGTTGTTCTTCCGCCGGAAATTCTACTGCAAGGGGTAGATATTATTTTTCATTTATCCCGAGGAGGCCGGCATGGTTTCCATCACCGATTTCCTTGCGTCTTTCCCACGGATACTCATGGATGTAGTTACTGACAAATGACAGTATTTAAAAGAAACGTATGGCACAAGATGCTTTGTTTATTGAACGGTTCGTCCTTATCACCAACTGACGATCGTTACCGCAAAGTCGCGGAAGAAAGGAATCGTGGAGTCGCCAGGACGTAACAATATATACCATATAGCATTCTGACAAATGGAAAAATACCATGTAACAGATCTATTATATTCATTAACTATACTAAAACATGCTTCATCTATTTCAAGCGATGCATTAGCATCGCAACAAGAATTGATTACAATATGTTGGTTTGAAATAAACATTTTGCCACAGGCTTTGTCAAAATCTTATCAACAGCTTGGAAAATTCTTCTAGTTCCACTGAAAAATAAATGTATATTTATAAATTATTTAAAAAGATAAATAGAAATTTAACCTTACAGACTGCGTTTCATCAATGTTATTTATATTTATCTGTAGCTGCATATAATGCATGACAAATAAATATATGACAAACTATATGACACTCGTTTGGCAAATGCACTCAAATATGTATTCTTGATGTGTATATCTATATTAACTGATATGAATGTCTATATCGATAACTGCTCGCAGTTATCCATAGTGGCTTTTGAGGTATAAGTTAAATTTTCCAGACTGCAACATTATATAGCGTAGCACTCTTTCATTTATAAAAAGGTGAAGCTGCAAAATTCTTTGTGATACTTGTGGATAGTTGAATCAGGTATAGGATACAAACACACATATATCTTATGATAAACATACTATAAAATACATATACCTCTTTCTTATCATAAATATAGAATATTTTTATATGTAATGCGATGTTTTGTTTTGTTTTTACACATAGCATAAATTACTTTCGCAATATTTTATTTTTCTCTATAAATAAGATATGAAAATATTCTATACATTTATGACAGGATGTTTATATTCTATTCTATATATATTTACTATCAGATATGTGTGTGTGTGTGTGTGTGTGTGTGTGTGTGTGTGTGTGTGTGTGTGTGTGTGTGTGTATTCAATACCTGATCCAACTAACCACGAGTATTATGAAGAATTTTGTTGCTTCACTTTTTTATAAATGAAAGCGTGCTACGCCATATAACATTACACTATTGCATTGCAAACCTATTAACCTATATCTGTCAAAAGCTGGTATGGATGCAAGCAGTAGAAGCGCCGCTGATGCAATCTTATGTCGAATGCTCGAACCGTACAACTTCTTGTACACATGCGCATTGGGGGCTTGGGCGTCGATGATGACGGAGACGTTTCTTAGTAAAAATTTTATACATTTCGACTTTGGATTATAATATCTTCATTTATAGGATACGTAGAAGAAAAGTAAAAATATTTTCATAATATAAAACAAACTCAAGCTTTCGATTAAGCTTATTAAAACATCAATCGGTTCAGCCGTTATTGAGGTTCGATAATCTAAGAACTCTTCAACTAGCCGACTCGCGTAAAGATACACGGGGTGCCTCACTGTTGCTGCGCATGACTTGGCGCGAGACACTACCGTATCTCTTGATTAAATTCTCTGACCGAAAAGGGACCGCCGAGCGAACTTCCGAAAACAGTGTAATAGCGACTCAGTCGTTTACCTGCTTTTCGGACCTGTCAGTTCGTTCGACCCGATTCCAAACGTCACGAGACGTTTGATTTCGGGATAATAAAAGATAGTTGTTGCGCCCTTCCGTCGACTCATCCTTCCCGAGTCTGGACGTAACAATTGCAATGTGCAAAAAAAATTTTATCGTACAATCAAATCATACACACACATGCATGCAGGCATGCTCGCACACATACAAACGATTCATTAGCAATTAATTATAATCTCATAATTTTCAAATGAAGAATTAACTATGCAATATTCGATATTGATCTTTTTGTTTTAATCTTGAATAGGGTTAGCTCAAAATTTCATGTAGAAAATTTATCTTTTTCTATCTATCTTATTATTATTTAATATTCTTTTTTAAATTTATTTATAAGCTTTTTTAATATACTTTACGGTTTAAAGGATATATATAAATTTCTAAATTTTCAGTGTTTTATCCGCTCTACTTCTAAAATTATTATTAAGTTTTATTATTCGCTTTGTAAGGCTCTGTCTCTCATGCAATTTCTGTAAAATATTATAATTAATGTCATATTTTATATAAAAATGTAAAATACTATTGTTGTATTGGACTGTAATAAAAAGCTTTTGTAATAAAGCTTTAATAAAATTATTGTAATTTTTCAATATGTGCGTTTTTTGTTACTTGCTATTGTAAAATTATCGTAAGGTAATTTAATTTAAATTATTTTTAATTTTTTATTTTGTGCTTACAATAAATCTCTTATCGGTACATATTATGGCAAGTCAAATTAATGGTTGTAATCTCGTAAAAATTTGTAATGTTGTAAAGAATTGTTAAAAATATTGTGCTGCAAAATGTTAATCATAGAAGATTATCTCTGAGGAAAATATATCATTTATAAAAAAAGAATAGAAGTCTTTTAATGTCTTTTCGATTGATATGATTTAAATCAGTTACAGATATATATGTATGTATATACAAACGCGACTATTTTAAATTGTTTAAAAATAGTATTCTTTTGTTCGATTTTTTGTCATGCAATTATATTTTGTATACATATATACATAAATTACTTACAAGTTAAAGAAGATAGTAAATTGCTTACATAAATTGCTGTACAATAAAATACTAGTAATTATGCATATTAGGGACGATCTCACCGATTTCAATGACATTGACATATGTTGTCAAGGATACGCTCCTGAGTAACTTTTAAAAAGTTTTAGCCGTTGCTCGTTGTTTATTAAAAAGTTATTAACAAAATAAATTTCATGAATGGAACGTAATTTTCCGATACCGTATACATTTAAGAAAGAATATATTTGGTGGAATATGTGTTCAATACATATATAATCATAAATACTGCTTCATAATAATGTTGCTTTCAATATGCTGTATTTGTTTATATTCTTCGTAAGTTATTCGCAATGTAGTCTTATACGGAATTCACAAGAACCATTATGTAGGATATTTAGCTGAATTTCTATTTCGCCAGCATTATGATTACCATGAAAGGATTGATAGTTTTTTTAATATTATGGCAAATATGTATCTAATATCATAAGAATAAATAAATCTATTACAAATACGTATTAAAATGTAGTAAATCTCCTTTGCTCACGCGTCAAATTAAAAAAAAAGTATTTTATAGTTTTACTTTATTATAAAGTGAAAGAATGGAATCCCTCCCCCGCTTACTTTTTCACTTTATAATACACATATATGCCATATATATTATATATGTGTATATTTCTTAATATTAATGTCAGAAAATTATGTTTGACTCGTTAAACTTATTTTGTTAATAACTTTCTAATAAACAACAAGCGACTGTTAAAACTTTTTGAAAGTTACTCAGAAGCATGTCCTTGACAACATATGTCAAGATCATTAAAATTGGTGAAATCATTCCTAATATACATAATTACCAAATACTAAATTAGCTAAAAATATACTTTTGCATTCTTAATTAAATATCATAATGCACGAATATTTTCACTCGCAATAAGCATAGAATAAAAATTGTATAAATATACTTAATTTTTAACAATTACAAATTTTAAATGTTAAAAGAAATCAAAGAAATAATTCTTCTGTTACGTCCAGACTCGGGGAAGGATGAGTCGACGGAAGGGCGCAACAACTATCTTTTATTATCCCGAAGTTAAACGTCTCGTGGCGTTTGGAATCGGGTCGAACGAACTGACAGGTCTGAAAAGCAGATAAACGACTGAGTCGCTATCTTACGTTGGTTATTCAGACGTTCGTTCGGTGGTCCCTTTTCGGTAAGAGAATTTAATCTCTTTTACGCGGGATGGGACCAAGTGCGATCTTTCGACTAGGAATGAGTGGGAGTTTAATAAAGAGTTATTTTGATTTTAAATTAACAAAATGTAAATTTATTCATTTTTAAAGTAAATGGTGGATATACATGATCATAAAAAATAAAAATAAAAATATTGTTGATTATAATTTCTCGGTGAATGTACGTGTGTATGCGTGTGTTTTAGTTCGCGGGTGTTACATTAATACGGAGGACATCAGTCAGAATGCAAAGGAAAGATTCTGTCGTTGACATTTAGGTTCTGACTGGTTAATACAATATAAAAATATATTTGATTAAAGGATAAAAACATAAAATCAAAATCAATATGTATAAGTAAATAAGTGTATATGTTAAGAACGGTCAGAAATATAAAATTGGTCGCTCGCATATGTGTTAGATTAAGATCAGGATTTAAAATTTTCTAAGACTTATTACCGAAACGGGTTGATGATTTAAAAGAATGAAACATTCTTCGGAAAGCTTTGATTTAAATAAGAAACAAGACAAAAAGGAGGAAAAGAAAAATTATTCAATTAAACTTACTTTTTTAAATAGTAATTCAGAGGTGGAGGGGTGGCGAATTTGTACGGTGTTTCGCTCTGTGTCTCATGTCGGCAGCCCAATGTTCGATTCGTAGTTGCTCTGGAGATGATGCCAAGTGAGGACACTGGTGGCACAAGTGCCTAACTCGCGAATTACGGTGCAAAAGCACAGAGTAAGACTGCGTGAAGCTGAAGACCGGAGAATAAGTGTGTAAGTCCGTTCGAGTCCTCTTTTTATATCTCTCTTTTCGGGGTGTATTCTAATTTCTAAGAGTGGGAATCTTCCAAAACTTCAACGAATTAAAAATTGTGCCAGTATCCTCATTAGGCGGGGTGTTTCTCCTACTTTTCGAATTTTCACTCGTGGTGATCGTCGATTGGTGATCAGTTCAGAATCCTTTGAGCTCTAGATTTCCCTTACGCACGTGATCTGATTAGAAAAAGTCTTACTTTCCGTCGTCACTGAATGTGTCGTCACAGAAGTTTCGTCATTGTTGATTTAGTTGTATTCATCATATATTTCGTGAGAATTTTATTATCTTTTCGGTATCTGTTTATTATTCCGCTGGAAAACTCTATTGCGAGGGTATCTACTGATTTTTATTTATTTTTAGTCGGCCGGCGCGGTTTCGTCACCGATCTCTCGCGTCTTTCCCACGGTTACTCGTAGATATAGATATTGTCAAGTGACTAAATGTTTAAGGAATGTGTGACGCAAGATGCTCTATTTACCGAATGACTCATTTCTATCACCGATCGATTATCATTGCCGCAACTTCGCGGAAGGAAGGAATCGTGGAGTCGCCAGGACGTAACACCCCTGGCCTTAGACAAATGTTGGGGAGAAACCCGACATTTGCAGAAAAAAAAAAATAGATTTCTTCCTTTCGCAGTTAACTAAAGTATCGTAAATTGCATGTGGTTTCGTGCATGCTGATTTGTTTATTAAGAAGGAGGAAAGAGAAGGCGACCACCAAAGCCTTTTTTTTTCTTTCGTCCTCCTTTTACAAAAATATATATATAATTTTTTTTCACTTATTCTTTTAAATTTTCTCGTAATAACAAGAACTTTTCTCACAATAACAATAATTCTTCTTGTATTAACAATAACTTTGTTGTAATAATGATATTTTTATTTAATACGTTTATTAAAGAGTCTTAATACAAAACTATCTTTTCTTATATGTGCCCATTTATCGCGTAAGAGGAAAAAGAAACTGTATATGTCATAATGTTTACCTGACCAACATCAGTAGTCTCAAATCTTCAGCTGGAGATTTTATTGCTCTGAGAGAAATAAGATATTTTTCTTTCTTCTTCCCATTTTTTCTGGTTTATCAATGTCCTCCGGACAACGCAAGTGCAGCTTGTCAGGAAGATTCTCGATGCTTGGCTTGAATTCTCATTTACTGTGAGTAATTAGCCATTGATTGGGATATCATGTTGAATCCCATAGTAAAATGTCCAGGCTTTATTTGCCCGGATGCTGAATAGTTATAGATGGATTCGCTGATGGATGTAGAGCGCCAAGATGACTTGTCAATTGACAAATGCTGGAATAGTTCTCCTTGTTTTTTTAATTAGCTGTTGGTTGAAATACCATATTTGTCTGCAGAATAATAAGCTGGATAGTTTATCACTAAATGTAGCATAGTGATCGCCTATTGGTTGCTGGAGCCGATGATATAATTCCTCTGTGATATTTTTTTAGCTCATTGTTTCTCTCTTTTTTTTCAGATGATCAGGTAATATTTCTTTATATATATAAATTTCATTTTTATCAGAAAAGATAGTTCTGTTTTTGTTATATATGTATATTATATAATGATTGATCTAAATAATGTTTTTGTAGGGTAAATTAATGTTAAACGCAGTAACATGTGTAATATTCGTGTGTCTAATACTAAAAATATATGTGTGTAGGTGTATATATGTATAATATATGTATATGTATATATATATGTATATATATACGTTTTTAGTATATTAATTAATCTAACAAGTAAATGATACAATATGGCGCATTCGTTTATGTTCTCTCTTATTTTACACGATCGGGAATATATTTACTGTGACTGCTAAGTTAAGTCTGTATCTATTACTCTGTTTGGTAAAATTCCAATTATTATTATTTTTTTTTTGTTAAAATTATTATCGTGATTCGTCTTCCAATTCTGAGGTCCATCTGAAAATTCTCATAATTGTTTATTAGTAGGTTTAATATATGAAATTCGTAAGCGGTTAGGATGTACAATTCGGCTATTTTTCTTTATTCTAATTTTGACGTTATTTTTATTAAAAATTTCTAGAACTTCGTGAGGCCCAGTATATTGATCTCCGAATTTACCCGGTTTTGGACCTTTTAATAAAAATACTTGATCTCTCGGTTTAAAAGTTTGTGGGTTGATTTTTCTATCGTAATAATTTTTTGATTTAATTTTGGCTTGAATAACGTTATCGCGTGCATTTCCCTGAATTGCGTGAAGTTGAGTGACAAGATTTATTAAATATTCGTCATAATTTGCTAATTTATCCCCAGGAGGTAGAAGTTCGTTCGATGGAATATGTGCTATCTTTCCAAAAACCAGGTCATATAGAGTATGCTTTGTTGCTTCATGTACGCTTGTATTATAATTAAACATGGCAAGGCTAATCCATCTATCCCAGTGCATGCCACGATCTGCACATTTTGGCCGATTTCCGAGAGTCAACGCCTATCGCGCTCCCCTTGCGTCTTGAGATCCTCGTCTAGCAACCGTAACCAAGTGCGCGACGCTCTGCCTCAGGTACGATACATCTGTACCGCGATGCGGTTCCGTACTCCCTTACTGCCAAATATCAATGTTTTAAACGCGATCTCTTTAGAATTTTTTCAAATAATGAATTCAAGAACAAAATTTCAATACTCGATTATTAATTACATTTACGATATAATAATCCTAAAATATTATTAAATTATATTCGATAGATTAAATTTGTTAAATGTCTCGCGCGCGGAAACTCTTCCCGATATATAAATTAATAAATAATTGTAAATTTAAAGTTTTATAAAAGACGCTTTTATTAAAAGCGTCTTTATTATTATTTATTAATTTATATATCGGGAAGCGTTTCCGCGCGCGAGACATTTAACAAATTTAATCTATCGAATATAATTTAATAATATTTTAGGATTATTATATCGTAAATGTAATTAATAATCGAGTATTGAAACTTTGTTCTTGAATTAATTATTTGAAAAAATTCTAAAGAGATCGCGTTTAAAACATTGATATTTGGCAGTAAGGGGGTACGGAACCGCATCGCGGTACAGATGCACCGTACCTGAGGCAGAGCGTCGCGTGCTTGGTTACGGTTGCTAGACGAGGATCTCAAGACGCAAGGGGGGCGCGATAGGCGTTGACTCTCGGAAATCGGCCGAAATGTGCAGATCGTGGCATGCACTGATCTATCCCATTGTTTTTGTTCATTCGCGTATTGTTTTAAATATTCGTCTAATGCGTGATGTGATCTTTCTAATGATCCGTTTGATTGAGGATGGAAGGCTGTTGTGCGAAATTTACGAATTTTAAATAATTTTGCAATTTTCTTTATTAGATCGCTAAGGAAATTTCTGCCTTGATCTGTTAAATTGGTGCTCCAAGTACGCAAATAAATCGATCTACAAAAGCTTCTGCGATGGTTTCGGAAGTTTGATTCGGTAATGGGTTTCCCATGCAAAATTTAGTTAATTGATCTTGTAATGTTAAAATATATTCGTTTCCTCTTTAGGTTTTAGGCAAAGGGCCTACGATATCCATGGCTACTTTATCGAAAGAAGATCCTGGTGTGTCTGTAATTATCATAGGTTGTTTTGTTTTAACTCGTACAAGTTTTTTCAATTGACATTGTAAACATTGCTGTATGTATCGTTGAACATTTGCTTTCAAGTTTTCCCAGTAATAATTATGTTTTATTCGGTTGTAAGTTTTTGTGACTCCCCGGTGTCCTCCCGTTGGTAAACAATGCATTTCACTGATTATAACGGAACGTAAATCTTTCGGTGGGTATTTAATTAGTCCGTGACAAATAATAATTTTAGTGGGAGCGTCGGTGAATATTGATTGTAAATGTACTTTGATATCATTCCATGGAACGTTATTAATAAATTCGGTTTTCGCAATACTAAATGTTTCTAATTTTAAATCTTCAGTCATATTTTGTAAATCTGCTAAAATTTTAATAATTTGGTTAAGGGTAGCCGTAGGGCCTTCTCATTGTTCTTCGCTGACAGGTAAAGCCACATGATAATGGTTTTTATGTTTTATGGCCTTGACCTTTCCTAGAACAAGAGATCTTAGATTTGAAAGCTCTTTTCGTTCGAAAAGTTTTTGTGAGCCTGAATCTAAAAGTCTTCCCTGGGTGTCGACGAAATATATCAAGCGACGCGGTAGCGTCGCTACGCCAAGTATATATAAAAATTCGTTCCAGCTTGTTCAACGGTTTGCCTATGTACAGGGGCCGCGACGCTACCAAGTAGCTTATCCGGAGTTTTACGTCTAATAAACTTTCGATTAAAATTCCTCAGGAACCAAGCCGTTAATCAAAAATCTAACGGCACTTTTCTGATACAATGTGGATGCAAGCTTTCGATTGCGACCAGTTTGAATAAGATTGGTGCAGTCAATCCTGAGGAATGATAATCGTATACCAGAAATGTGACATTTTTCGTTTTTCATCATTATCATCATAATAATCATAAGTTTCAGACTCTCACGTACGTATGCTCGCACGCACACACGCAAAGCGAGTTTGTCCCTCAAGGCGCGTTTGCAGCGCTCATGTACGATTATTCGCTTGAGTGTGCAAATACGCCTTGAGAGACAATGTGTATGTGCGTGCGTACATATATGATACGTGTCAAGCGGTACGCAGTAGCATCGCGACGTCAAGATATAATAACGTTATAAGGTTAATGTTTGCGACGTCAAAATATAATAAAACATTATAAAGTTAAGAGGATGCCGGATTACCGACAGAACGCGAATATTAGTAGGCTTGCAGAATCTTTTTGTTGATTAAAGATATCAACAAATCCTTTTCCACAATTAAGGTACACATAATAAC
The DNA here is from genome assembly GCA_009859135.1 of Formica selysi. NCBI lineage: Eukaryota > Metazoa > Arthropoda > Insecta > Hymenoptera > Formicidae > Formica > Formica selysi. The sequence goes on from WHNR01000040.1 coordinate 634,382, forward strand.
GGAGTGCGGAGTTTAACATTTCATATGAAAAGTTAAAAAAAATGAGAAAATTACAGTTTTGTTATCGGCTTCTGCCGTCACATTTACTTAATATAACAAATTTGTAATCTGTACGTGCCTAATCAGTAAACCTCGCACTCGGCATTTCATCAAAGAGTATAAGTGAGCTTAGAGAAGTGAGTTTAGAAGCTTTAGAAAAAAGATTTTACAATGCTACGCTTTCGTGCATATGTGTGTGTGCGAGATCGAGGCTCAAGAGTAAAACAGAGCAGTAGATTAGTTGCGTGATGTCGCGATAGACGGAGCTGCAATCTTACATGACAAGGACAGACATAATCGTACTACCTTTGTCTCTTTCATGCATGCGAGAGTAATATACATGTACGCACTAACATTATTGCAGTATCTTTTCTCTCTCTATCATACGCTCTGTCTCTTTCTAATCGCTCGCTCGCTATGTGCTACGTATCGCTTAGCTTAATGCTCCTCGCATATTCACTTACGCGTTCACTCGCGCTTTTCTCTCTCTCTCTCTCTCTCTCTCTCTCTTTCTCTTTCTCTCTCTCTTTCTTTCTTTCTGCTCGTTCATTATTGTATTCTTTTATTTCTATTATTATATTCTTTTATTTGTTCAACTTTTATTCTTTCTATTCTCGTCTCCCTACATGAAAATAAATAAATTTATTTATTTATGTTTATTTGATACATCATAAATGAGATACACAATAAATTATTTTCTTTTTCTATTTAAATATAGTTAAATACAACACATGTACATACAAAAATACACATAATTAAATACTTTTTATATTTATGACATACACAATATCTCATTTATGTTCTATAAAATAAAGATGAATAAATTAATGTATTATTATGTAGGAAGACGAGAACAGAAAGAGAAAAAGTCGAAGAAATAAAAAAATATGATAATGATGAAAGAATACAATAAAGAAGGAGCAGGGAGAGAGAGAGAGAGAAAAAGAGAGAGAGAGACAGAGAGATTAATTATATTTATAAATTTATAAATTATAATATTTTAATTAATTAGAAACAAAGATAAGAATAAGAATTAGGAACAAGGATAATGAAGTTGTAGTACACAAATTTCATTGAAAATATAAATTTAATTTTAATTTTTTTTGTTTTATACATTGTGTGCGTGTGTGTGTATGTGTGTGTGTGCGCCTGTGTATGTGCGTGTGTGTACTAATAATAACTATAAACTAATAACTATGCCTAATGAATTTATAATAAAAAATAATTAATATAATAGAAAATTAAAATTAAAGATAAAATAAAATAAAATAATAAAATAAAAAATCATAAAATAAAACTAAAAAATAACTTAAGAATAACGCATGTATCCGGATGGTGCGGATGGCGTAGGCACGTATCCAGATGATGCAGGCATATATGCGGGTGGCGCAGGCATATATGCGGGTGGCGCAGGCACATATCCGGATGGCACAGGCACATATCCGGATGGCACAGGTGGCGCAGGCACATATCCGGATGATGCAGGCTGCACAGGCACGTATCCGGATGGTGCAGGCTGTGCAGGCACGTATCCGGATTGTGCAGGCTGCACAGGCACGTATCCGGATTGTGCAGGCTGCACAGGCACGTATCCGGGTGGTGCAGGCACATATCCGGAAGATGCAGGCGTCGGAGCCATGTATATAGATGGTGCAGGCTGTGCAGACGCGTATCCGGATTGTGCAGGCGGCACAAGCACGTACCCCGATGACAGGGATGCGGGCATGTACCCTGTTGCCGGTATATTAGACGGCATGCCATCCTTCTTCTGCCTGCGCCTCTCCCGGAAGACCGCCCGCCGCACCGCATTACTAATGCGCTGGAAAAAACAATTAAAATATTAATGTTTTTACACACACACACCCACACACCCACACACCCACACACCCACACACCCACACACCCACACACCCACACACCCACACACACCCACACACCCACACACCCACACACACCCACACACCCACACACCCACACACCCACACACCCACACACACCCACACACACCCACACACCCACACACCCACACACACCCACACACCCATACACCCACACACCCACACCCACCTACACACACACACACACACACACACACACACACACACACACACACACACACACACACACACACACACACACACACACCCACACACCCACACACCCACACACACACACACACACACAGACAGACAGACACACACACACACACACACGTATTTATTAACAAATTTTATAATAAAACTAACCGTTTGTACATTTGGTCCTCTGTACCGATCCGGGCCCGTCGGCATCCGCCTGTTCTCCGCTAGCGGCGACGTCGCCACGGTCACCCGCCTCCTCGGGTCCGCCGCTAGCAGTGACGTCGCCGTGGTCATCCTGGCCCTTGATGCCGCCGGCATAGACATCGGTATCGCTGCCGTTGTCGAACTCGGCATCGACGTCGACACCGTTGTCGTCGGCGTCGTCGTCATCGGCATCGACATCGATGCCGTTGTCGTCGGCGTCGTCGTCATCGGCATCGACATTGATGCCGTTGTCGTCACCGTCGTCGTCCTCGGCATCGACATCGAGGCTGTTGTCCTCGGCGTCGACGCCGTTGTCCTCGTCGCCGTCGCCGTTGTCCTCGGCGTCGACGCCGACGTCCTTGTCGTACGTCCGATAGGCACACTGCCTTCGCTTTGTGCTGCAATAACAATAATATTATATATCCATATAATATTTCTTTATATTATTTTATTTTTGATTGAGAAAGAGAGAGAGAGAGAGAGAGAGAGAGAGAGAGAGAGAGATAATAGAATTAAAAATACTTACATAATCTAGGCATGGCTCACAGGATTTGTGCACTCGACCAACACTGATGAACAGTTGCAAGACAAATGATAATGTCCTGGCCGATTCCGAGCACGTGCGCCGTTGCCACACGGTTCACAGTATCGAAAGAGAGAGCGAGAACGAACGAGGAGCAAGCGAGATGACAAACATCAAAGAGTTCCGAAGTCTCGCTCGCGACGCTCTTTTTATCTATAATATCTCGGGTTACATACCGTTTGTAAAATTTCTGTTTTTCGCATTTTATCGATATCAAAATAATTCTAATGGATTAATGAGATTCTTGCGATTAAAATAATACTAAACATGACATAAATCGGATAATTTTTAATCAATTATGTTATTAAAATTATGATTACTTATTTCATTTAAAATTATCCCATTTATGTCATATTTGGTGTCATTTTAATCGCAAGAATCTCATTAATCTGTTATAATTATTTTTATACTGATAAAATGCAAAATGAAAGTTTCAATTTTTATTTTATAAGACGTTTATATATTGTAGATAAGGAAAAATGCCCGCGCAATGCTGGAGAGTCGACAAAAGCGAAAGCGAGAAAGAATGAAGGAGGAAGCGAGATGACAAATATCGAAGAGTTCCGAAGTCTCGCTCGCGCGGCTCCCTTTATCTATAATCTTTCACGTATATACAGGGTGTCCGATATGTAAGTAGCCAAACGAAAGGTGGAGGTAGATTGGATCAAACTGAGTCGAAAAGTCCTGAACCATTTTTTTTTATAACGCTTAATAAAGGAGTTATTATTGAGTTAAGTCTGGCCAATCAGCGCCGACCTTTAGCCGGGCGCACGTCGGTGAGCCGCGCGCCTGGTAGTATGCGATAGCGCACACTTCACGGCGCGCGGCTCACTGACGTGTGCCCGGCTAAAGGTCGGCGCTGATTGGCCAGACTTAACTCAATAATAACTCATTTATTAAGCGTTATAAAAAAAAATGGTTCAGGACTTTTCGACTCAGTTTGATCCAATCTACCTCCACCTTTCGTTTGGCTATTTACATGTCGGACACCCAGTATAAACGTCTTATAAAATAAAAACTGAAACTTTCATTTTGCATTTTATCAGTATGAAATAAGTAATCATAATTTTAATTACATAATTAAGTAAAAATAAACCGGTTTATGTCGTATCTGGTGTCATTTTAATTGCAAGAATCTCAATAACCCATTATAATTATTTTTATATTGATACAACACAAAATTAAAATTAAAGTTTTTATTTTATAACATGTTTATATTGTGTACATAAGGGAAAACAACCGCGCGATGCTGGAGAGTCGACAAAAGCGAAAGCGAGAAAGAATGAAGGAGCAAATATCGAAGAGTTCCGAAGTCTCGCTCGCGCGGCTCCCTTTATCTATAATCTTTCACGTATATATATATATATGCGCATTTGTTTTTATTGTTACGCGATATTTGTAGCATGCATGTATCTAAGTATGTATGTACGGCTCGGGGAATAAGTCGACTGTACTATTCACACGCACACAGGCAGGCACATGCGATAATATCAGTGCGCGGCAGTACTCAGTCTCAGTCTCAGTCGCGCGTGTTGTGTACATACGCGTAACGAGAGATAACCGCGAAAGTGTGCTGAACCGTTATAACGCGTTAAAACGCGTTGAATTTAAAAAACAAGTGTTGTGTTTGTGTAGTTATAGTGTGTTCATATAATGGGGCGAAAATGTAATGACAAACGCTTGCCTCGCTTTGCCCCCAGACTTTCTTTAAAAAGAATAAGGGTCAAAAGGTTAGTATATTTATATATCATAATTCTAGAAGGAATTGTTTTAATGTATACTATATACTAATATGTCGCTAGATATTATTGAATTTCTTTTTCCGTGCAGTTTACACTAAAATATAAGTATGATAATGTAATATTATATAAAAATGTAATATTTCAAACTTCTTTTTTTATTTTTTGATTATATCTTTAAAGCAATTCCTAAATAGAAAACAACATAAAAACATTTGTATAAAAAAAATGTAACATAAAATTAATCTTTAAATAGAATTTAGAATTACTATTGTATATACATGAACATACACATTATATGTATATGATGCACATAGTATTTAGTACTCATATAGTATTTTTGTTATAAAGAAATAGACAGACATGGGCAAAAAAAAAAGAAAGAGAGAGAAAGAGAGAATAGGAATGGGTAAGCGAGGGAATGGCTGTACAACGATATATCGATTAATAATTCACATCAGTCGCTAAACATTAGTGAGCATAAAGTATTGCTACGGAGAAAGATCCAACTATTTCCTTTTTTTCCTTACTTTTGGCACTTGTATAGACACTTGCTCACTTACACTCATATGCTCTTTTTCTTTCCCCATTCTTCTCTGTCCATCTCTTTCAGATCCGAGCATACTATATGTGTGTTATATATTATCTATATGTGTGCATATGTTTGTGTGTATATAATAGTAATTGTAAATTTATTAAAATATCATTTTTATGTTACATTTTCATAATATTTATATATGTGTATTGTCATATGAATATGAGATATATAAACAAATATCAATTTTTTATTTATATTAAAAACACGTAATAAATTAATTATTTAATAAATGAATTAATATTGGGAGAAAAAATCACATTAGATTATATTAAAATTTGATTGAAGTATAGAATTAAAGATAAAATAATGTTATTTTAAATCAAAATATCGAGAATTTAATTATTTGAAAAATAATATAAAAAATTTTTTACATGAACAATTTATTTTAGACAGGGTGTTCCAAAAGTAGCCAACTTCTTTTATATTTTTAACTAAAAGAGGAAGATCATAACAAATATATATGAAATTAAATAGTTTAAACCGAATTCTATTGTGAGCATAGTGGTTATTAACAAAAGCTATAACGAACGGAAAGGTATGCATAACTTTTTTATAATAATATTAATATTTCGATATAATAAAAGTTGTACTGTTTGAGATAAATACAATGCTGCACGATGTAAATTTTTTACATATTATACGAGTTGTATGGCCTTGAAATTTTGTGGGCGACATCTACTTTTTCGCTTTCGGCCCCACGAGATAGTCAATTTTTCATTCGTGCATTACAGATTGACGTATAATCATGTTGTCGTTTGATCATAATAATGATGAGAGTCAGAAGTTGGCCATATCGTGCAATCAAAAGTATAAAGGTATACGTCACCTGCGAGATTTCAAACTGATAAAAGTCATATACATTATATTAATTTACCATAGCGAAGCATATCAATATATTTCGAAATACTGGCACCGTTATTCTGTAAATAGAATTCATAGGAAATCAGTGCAACGGCTTGAGATTCCGACCTGCCGTGTTTACACTTGTTCGATTCTCGCTCGTCTTACCGCGCGCGCCGTGCCTCACCGAACGGTCTTCAGCTCACAATCAGCTGATTCGGGCACACTCGTATAATACGTAAAATATTCATCATACAGGATTGTATTTGTCTTAAACAGTACTACAACTTTTATTATAGCGAAATATTTATATTCTTATAAATAAATTATGCATACTTTTCCGTTCGTTACAGTTTTTGTTAACAACCATTATGCTCACAATGGAGTTCGCTTTAAAGCATAAATTTGATAAATATTTGGTACGATTTATCTCCTGTAATTTATAAAATAAAAGAGGATGGCCACTTTTGGTGGGATACCATGTATATAGATATATTTAATTTTCTTGATCTTATTACAAACGCATATATATATATATATATATATATATATATATATATATATATATATATATATAGATATAGATATATATATATATATAAATTAATTACGGGAAATAATTTAAATTTAATAAGCAAATAAAATGTGTTTATTTACATTTGTATTAAAGAAACTAAATTTCCATAAACTTGATTATAAAATCCCTTCTAAATAATTATGAAACATAATTATTTTACACTTACTTTCATTAATTATAACATTCTTTTAAATTTCAGAGAATTTGTGTAATTAAAAGTTTTTTAAATTGAAATCCTGATATAAAAGGAACAGTTGAATAAAATGATTGATAAATAAATCTATATTTATTTAGAATATTAAACTTTAATTTCTGTATCTATTAGTTTATAAAAATTCTATTAACAAAACTAATTATTATTTAATTTTATTTACTTATATCTGTTAATTACATAATTATTTAATTATGCATATATATATTGTTGCGTCCGCGCCTCGACTTCGATAATACTCGAACACGCGCGACACAACCGGCACCCGCGTATCGCGAGTAAATGATTGACACTCTTTAGAAAGAATAAAAGGAACTTTAATATAGCAACACAGAACACACAATTGAACAAGGAACACAGAACGGGTAATAACAGTAATCGTATATCAAGTATGTCCGCCCGGAATGACATCCGTCGCGAGACTCAAGATGGCCGATCTCTCTCAAGATGTCCGCCGTTGTTTAACAACAACGCTTAGCAATGTTCTCCCGGATACAAATACAGCAGATTCACGAATAACCGCCTTAGACGACCCGCAGGGACGCAACACTACTCCCCCTCTTCAAAATTGTCGTCCCGACAATCAATGAGGGCTCTTCCAAATTAAATGGGTTGATCGTTGTCCTCTTCTTCCAAGGCGTTGACTCCAGGGTGCCTAATGACTTCCTGCTCTACCCTGAGCTGCTGCTGCAGGTTACCGAGCGCCATTATTTATCGGCCCCAATCACACACCCTCCAGGAATATACAGGATACTGTCATCGAACCCGTTTGACAAGAACATCCAACGTCGACTCCAGGGCACAGAAACGGTTTCCTGCTCTACCCTGAGCTGCTGCTGCAGGTTACCGAGCACCGTTAAAATCCAGAACCCAATCGACTTTGATACATCTTGAAACCACAGTAGCCGTCCCTCGTAGTTCGCCTTATTCTCGGAAATACTTAAAACTGCTGCATCTCCGCATCTCAAAAGGGAGCGAATCTTCGGACAAGAGGGGGGTAACATCCGTGGACCCACCGTCCTTCTAAGAGGACACCTCAAGTCCCTGTCTCGGCATTCGCCCTTCGTCCCACGGGAAAACCACGGTCAAAAACCGGGGAGAGACAGAGTCTTCAACGATGGTCTTTGAAGAACAAATTTTGAAAGAAGATTCCATAAACCATCTTCTTCAATCCCTTAAAAAAAAAACAGAAAGAAAATTAACCAATAACAAGTAACATAAATCATAAATCAGGTTTCGGATGTGACTTAAATCCGCCTTTCATGATACGAAGCCAATCGATAATCGAGATTTTCAATATTAACGACACACTCCAATACCGCACGCGCCTTTCCTCTAAGACATGAAATGAGAGCGACGCTTTTCGCAGCGTCACTCCACCTATTTGCTCGCGCAATTAACTCAAACTGTGAGAAGAAGTCTCTTAGCGGAACAGTCCCGTCAAAAATGTCCGGCTTCAATTTAAAACCTAATTCCGTGTTAATATTAACACGCGCGTCTCTTTCGAAATTAGGCGCAATATTAGGCAAAAAAAATTTCTGTTAATAGGGCGACTTAGCTGGTTGTTGTTATCCAGCAGACGAATCCTCTGTTCCATCCCCCGTAACGCCTCGTCGCGTTGGCGCAATTGTGCTTCAAATACAGCTCGCTGCTCATCGTGTTGGCGCAATTGCGCCTCAAAATCGGCTCGCTGCTGCAACCGCTCCTCGCGTAGCTCACGAATCTCTCGCATCGCCGACTGAAGTGTAATCACTTCCAATGATGGTCCCGATGTCGTAGCCGCCGTTGAAGTCAATCGACTCCTCTTTCTCGTCGAAACTCCTGCCGTCGGCGAATTTTCCCGTTCCATTTTTTATAGACGACAAGAAACACACTATTCTCCAGAAAATCGTCTCCAGAAAATCGTCCACTCCGTCGTATCGTATCCCGGACGAGCCCCCAAAATGTTGCGTCCGCGCCTCGACTTCGATAATACTCGAACACGCGCGACACAACCGGCACCCGCGTATCGCGAGTAAATGATTGACACTCTTTAGAAAGAATAAAAGGAACTTTAATATAGCAACACAGAACACACAATTGAACAAGGAACACAGAACGGGTAATAACAGTAATCGTATATCAAGTATGTCCGCCCGGAATGACATCCGTCGCGAGACTCAAGATGGCCGATCTCTCTCAAGATGTCCGCCGTTGTTTAACAACAACGCTTAGCAACGTTCTCCCGGATACAAATACAGCAGATTCACGAATAACCGCCTTAGACGACCCGCAGGGACGAAACAATATATATATATATATATATATATATATATATATATATATATATATATATATACATATATATATGCGTATTATTTAACAATTATATGAAATTAACTGGTATAAGTAAATAAAATTAAATAATAATTAAAGTTTAGTTAATAGAATTTTTATAAACTAATAGATAGAGAAATTAAAGCTTAATATTCTAAATAAATATAGATTTATTTATCAATCATTTTATTCAACTGTTCCTTTTATATCAGGATTTCAATTTAAAAAACTTTTAATTACACAAATTCTCTGAAATTTAAAAGAATGTTATAATTAATGAAAGTAAGTGTAAAATAATTATGTTTCATAATTATTTAGAAGGGATTTTATAATCAAGTTTATGGAAATTTAGTTTCTTAAATACAAATGAAAATAAACAAATTTTATTTGTTTATTATATTTAAATTATTTCTTGTAATAAATTTATTAAGACAATTTGACAAAAATTATATAAAATATTTTCAAATATTTACTACTACATATACATACATATATATATATATATATATATGTATATATATATATATATATATATATATATATATATATATATATATAAGCAATTAAAGTATGTGAATTTCAATTTTTTTAAAAGAAATTAAATATAATTTTTGAATTAAAAATATTTTTATAGTGATCTTGAGATTAAAAGAAAAAGAACTAAAATTATTAATAAATATTTAAATTTATAGATATTTATATTGCTTTAATTAAATTTTAATTATTAATATGAATATATAAACAATATGTATATGAAAATAATTTCAAAAATATAATAATCTCTGAAAAATAAGAACTTAATCTTTTGCTTATCTTTATATTTAACTGAAAATTGATTATATTTATTTTGTAATAGTAGTTAGTGCCACAGTAGTTAGTTAGCCAGAGGCGTTCAAATCGTGAGCTGGTTGTTGACAGAAATATTTCCCACCAAATGCGTTTTGCATGTGCGCTTTGGTTGATAAATGTCTCCCATAAGCGTTCAAATCGTGAGCTGGTTGTTGACAGAAATATTTCCCACCAAATGCGTTTTGCATGTGCGCTTTGGTTGATAAATGTCTCCCATAAGCGATCAAATCGTGAGCTGGTTGTTGACAGAAATATTTACCACCAAATGCGTTTTGCATGTGCGCTTTGGTTGATAAATGTCTCCCATAAGCGATCAAATCGTGAGCTGGTTGTTGACATAAATATTTCCCACCAAATGCGTTTTGCATGTGCGCTTTGGTTGATAAATGTCTCCCATAAGCGATCAAATCGTGATCTGGTTGTTGACAGAAATATTTCCCACCAAATGCGTTTTGCTTGTGCGCTTTGGTTGATAAATGTCTCCCAGAAGCGATCAAATCGTGATCTGGTTGTTGACAGAAATATTTCCCACCAAATGCGTTTTGCTTGTGCGCTTTGGTTGATAAATGTGTAACGGGTATACTTTTTATGAGCTCGCGGATTCGCTCGGTCGTGATCAGGGCTCGTAGAAAGTATTTGAGACACACGATGTAAATAAATTTATAAAGAACTGTTAATTTATTAGGCTTCTATCGGTGCGGAATAATAATACATAACGGCCCCGCGGAGCGGGTGCGCGGCGGACAGTAATGCGTTATTGACGGGGCGCGGCTGTTATGAATTGCGCGATCTTTATAATGAGATTCGCTGTAGTATACGCGACGCGGATATAAACACGCCGGGTAGGCGGCGCGGGGCGCGTGGTCGGTTTGTTGTGACGGTGCGCGTGGTTCACAAAAACGTGTGAATCGGTTTAAATCGCCTCGTAGGATTTCTTATACGTATGCGGTACTATTAATATCGCGTATTCCCAGATGTTATGGGATGCGTGCGATATCGAGAAATCTCGAACGGGCAGCGAACTCGCTGTCCCTTGTTTCGCATGCGGAGTACGGAGTTGACCGCCGGTGTTGAGAAAACTCAACGGGGTAGCGAACTTGCCAGCCCACGGTTCGGATGGTCGGAGCGGTCGGAAGTTAAATCGTTTTCTCGAGAACTCTCGAGAAAAGCGATCTTGAATTTCAACGGATCGTAAAGCGGTTCGGAAGCCGAGAATGCTCGGCGGAGGCTGCGTACTCGTCAACCTCGCGTTCCGTCGTATTTGCGATTTCTTAGGATCGGATCAGGAAAGTCTCGAGCGTACAGTTCGAGCGGATTCGGTTTCTGGTACGATTCTGGTAAATCTGGTGCCTGGATCTAAAAAGGCTGCCGTTATATACCCGAGCAATTAACGGTACCCGCGTCGTTCGCCCCCGGGTGGGGATAATGACGTATTGTTTTTCGGCAGGTAATTCGGTAATACGTCACCTCCCCTGGGCGAAACGACGCGGCGTTTCGGCGGGTGTCGCTCGGGGTATTCGGCTTTCCGAATCTCGGCGGCCGTATAACGGCCGTACGGTTGTTTATCGCACGGTGTATTTAATGTTTAAAAATGGGCGCTCGGCGCCTCTGCCCCTGCCCGGCCGATGTTCGCCGGGCGGCAGACTTCCGGCGGTCTACTGCCGGGTAACAATGAGTCATAATGGGGGGTGCATTGTTACAAATGTCTCCCAGAAGCGATAAAATCGTGAGCTGGTTGTTGACAGAAATATTTCCCACCAAATGCGTTTTGCATGTGCGCTTTGGTTATTACAAAATAGAACATTATCTATTGTATTATAATAATTAATATTATTATTGATATTAATTTTCAGTACTAGTTATATAAGGTTTTATAAACAAAAGACTTATTTTTCAGAGATTATATTTTTATAATAATCCAAAGCGATAAAAAAAATGACATATCTTTTGATAGCAATGTTTTACAAAATAGTTATACATTTATTTTTCTTTGCAGGCGACAGTTATTGCAATTGGTAAAAAGCCAGGAGGCAAATGACTCCAGGGACACTAGTATTGCTAAGGGTACTAATAACGAATCCATCGATTACCAGAAATCGGTGGAATCACTTCCCGATACGATGGATTCCAAAGTTAGTATCCAAACAATGCAGTGCCTGGAGTCAACTTCAAATACAGGTATGTGTTATGTAGAAAATGTAGAACTTTGCGCAGATAACAATAATTTTGTTATCGAAAATGGCCTTCTGGATACAAATCGTATCCAGGAAAGCATGCCTGAAGGCCGTCGCATTGTCGACATTGCTTTTCTGTGGAATGAAATCCACAGAACATTCGATAATCATGCGCGAGGGATAGAGTGCCAATTTAAAGATTGGAAACTCATTAATTCTCGTCGCCGTGGGTTAATGACGCAGTTGTTCTTCAAGTGCCAAATGTGCAATTATGAAGCAAACATCTGGTCAGAACCCACAGAGCCAGAAACATTGGACGTTAATACGGCTGTTGTAGCAGGAACTGTTACAGTTGGAATCGGCTTTGCCCAGCTGGAAGAGCTGTGTGCAGCCATAAATATTCCATGTATGTCCGATAAAACTTACATCAAATATCGAGAAAATGTAATCAATGATTTTGAGAAAACAGCCATGGAAAATATGAAAATGGCTGGCGAAGTTGAAAAGCAACTCGCTCTCGAAAGAAAAGAAACTATAAACGGTATTCCGTACATAACTGTTGTAGCGGATGGTAGTTGGATGAAGAGATCGTACGGCAACGCCTACGATTCTCTTTCCGGTGTTGGTGCCATACTTGGTTACCGCACAAAAAAGGTTCTATTCGTCGGAATCCGCAATAAATTTTGCACGATATGTGATATAGCGGAACGAAACAGAATCGAACCAAGAGATCATTATAACTATATAATTATAGCTTAAATTTATTTTCGGTATTTGTGTTTCACAAATTTCAAGCTATTCAACACATTGAATCACGTGTAATATTATAATAGCATGTTGCAATTGCTTGTAAATTCCTACGATTTTATCAAAAATGTAATAATGTCAGTGATTTCTCTCTGATAATGTTCATAAAACTTATGAATATATATCTCGCATTGCAACATGCTATTATAATATTACACGTATGCAAAGGAAGCCAAAGTATTCATACGTAGTATTTATTTATTATTCTCAAAGTGGATCTTACTGCAACAAAATTTTGATCGTTTTAATTTATTAATCTGTTCATCAGTATACATACATAGTATGTATACTTTGGCTTTCTTTATACGTATAACTATATTACATTATTTAAGAAAATTCAATAACCAATCAAATGTTATACGTATAACTATATTACATTATTTAAGAAAAACCTATGATAATTATATATCACATTGCACAACATGCTATTACAATATTAGTTATACATATGCGAAGAAAGCCAAAGTATATATATACATAGTATTTATTATTCTCAAAGTGGATCTTATTGGAACAAAATTTTAATCGCTTTAATTTAGTAATCCGTTTGTCAGTATATATACGTAGTATATGTATATTTTGGCTTTCCTTGCATACATATTGAAAGACAGAAAGACGAATTAAGTGTGACTTGAAAAAAACTATATTTAATTATATGTTTGTGTAAAATAAAAAAAACAATTATAACTTTTATATATATATTAAATTTTTATTTAAATATTCTATCTATAATTATATTTTACACATATATCTCGCAATTGTACAACATGCTATTATAATATTAGTTATATGTATGCAAAGAAAGCCAAAGTATATATATACATAGTATTTATTATTCTCAAAGTGGATCTTATTGGAACAAAATTTTAATCGCTTTAATTTAGTAATCCGTTTGTCAATATACATAGTATATATATTTTGACCTTCTTTGCATACATATAACTGATACGTTATTTTATAAAACAAAAAACTTATGAATATATATCGCAATATCAAAACATGTTATTATAATAATAGTTATATGTATGCAAAGAAAGCCAAAGTATACATACGTAGTATTTATTATTCTCAAGATGGATCTTATTGCAACAAAATTTTAATCGCTTTAATTTATTAATCCGTTTGTCAGTATACATAGTATATATATTTTGACTTTCTTTGCATACATATAACTGATACGTTATTTTATTAAAAAAAACTTACAAATATATATCTCGCAATATCACAACATGTTATTATAGTATTAGTTATATGTATGCAAAGAAAGCCAAAGTATACATACGTAGTATTTATTATTCTCAAAGTGGATCTTATTGGAACAAATTTTAATCGCTAAATATATAAAAAAAATAAAAAACAAGATTTTATTGCCTATATAGGATTCAATAAAATTAAGTGCCAATTCTACATAAATAAAACTACTGTATTATTGTAAAATAATATAATGTAAGCACATATATATTATTGTTGAACATTATATACTAAAAATAAAATTAATAAATGCCAATTATACAATAAAACTTTATTATTGTAAGATATTCTACATAAATAAAACTTTATTATTGTGATTTACTTATAATTATTGAACTTTATTATTATTAGATAAAAATTATATCATATTATTAAAAATAAAACGAATGCCAATTCTATATAAATAAAATCTATTATCGCAAGATAATATTAAAAAAAAAAAAAATACTTAAAAGAAAGTACTTAAAATAAAAAATACTTTGTCTTTTTTGGTATCTTCTATGGTACTTCATTTATCTTTTTTGGCATTATAAATATTTCGCATTGTACAACATGTTACTATAATATTGGTTATACGTATGCCAAGAAAATCAAAGTATACATATTATGCATGTATACTGACAAAGCAAATAACATTTTGTTGCAGTTAGATCCACTTTAAGAATAATAAGTAAATACTATGTATGAAAAAGTGGATCTTACTGCAACAAAATGTTATTTGCTTTATTAGTATACATACATAATATGTATACTTCGATTTTCTTGACATACGTATAACTAACATTACATTATTTTATAAAAAAAGGAAAACTTATAAATATCTCATATTGCGCAACATGCTACTATAATATTAGTTATATAAAAAAATCCCAACATGTACGCAAAAAAAGTTTAATATCTATCCCTACAAAATAACTTTTAAAAAAGTTATTCCTTGTACATTTTTTGCAGAAAAAATATAAATTTTTACAAAAAGCAATGAGATCACCTAAAAAAAACCTCACAAAGGTAAAAAAAAAATACGCCAAGTATATAAAAAAATCCCAACATGTACGCAAAGAAAGTTTAATATCTATCCCCAAAAAATAACTTTTAAAAAAGTTTTTCTTTGAAAAATAATTTTCATACAAAATAAAAAAATAAAAAAAGATTTTCCTCTAAAAAATAACTCTAAAAAATAAAAACCTTTAAAAAATCAAAAATCAAAACTAAATGAAATCAATAGTTAACTAGCCAAGTATTTAGAAGCAATTCAGTTTATAAAGATTTGTAATTTGAAATAGTATTTGTCATAAAATCAATCTTGTATTTATAGAAATGTTATAGACAGATACACAGATTCACGGGTTTCTATGAAATTAAAACGCATTTTATTTTTATTAACAGAAATCTGATTTTTAAAATAAGTTCAACAATTTTGAATATTGTATATCACAAATTACACTATTTTAGAGTTTATTAAGGGTATTACATGCTATAATATCAAATCATATTGTTGATGTTAAGTGCGATTAAAATTCTTTTGATTTGCAAAGTATATCTTACAGGATGTATAATTCGAAAGAAAATTTTTCATAAACTCAAAGTCGCATAAAACAAACTTACATTAAACAAAATATAAAAACTTGGCGTGCCCGGGTCGTATTAAAATATATGGTCCCAGATTTGTATCGTTTATATTTCATGTTATATGCAAATTATTGCATATATAGTTTTAGAAACATTAAAATAATTTTATATATTCATAATATATACACGTCTTAATGTGACCCGGGGAACGCCAAGTTTTTATATTTTGTTTAGTGTAAGTTTGTTTTATGCGACTTTGAGTTTATGAAAAATTTTCTTTCGAATATCCTATACATCCTGTAAGATATACTTTGCAAATCAAAAGAATTTTAATCGCACTTAACATCAACAATATGATTTGATATTATAGCATGTAATACCCTTAATAAACTCTAAAATAGTGTAATTTGTGATATACAATATTCAAAATTGTTGAACTTATTTTAAAAATCAGATTTCTGTTAATAAAAATAAAATGCGTTTTAATTTAATAGAAACCCGTGAATCTGTGTATCTGTCTATAACATTTCTATAAATACAAGATTGATTTTATGACAAATACTATTTCAAATTACAAATCTTTATAAACTGGATTGCTTCTAAATACTTGGCTAGTTAACTATTGATTTCATTTAGTTTTGATTTTTGATTTTTAAAGGTTTTTATTTTTTAGAGTTATTTTTTAGAGGAAAATCTTTTTTTATTTTTTATTTTGTATGAAAATTATTTTTCAAAGAAAAACTTTTTTAAAAGTTATTTTTTGGGGATAGATATTAAACTTTCTTTGCGTACATGTTGGGATTTTTTTATATACTTGGCGTATTTTTTTTTTACCTTTGTGATCATGTTATCTTTTTGTAAAAATAATAGTTCTCGAGAGACTCGAGAGTCTATGACGTTACCATAAATTACTCAATTTCAATAAATGCGGGTTTCGTTTTTCTTGATCTTAAATTTTTATTAATAATGTCGGTAAATATGTATAAAGTTGGCAACCTCACGGATGACTTTGACCTTGACATATGTTGTCAAGGTCATCGTCCTGAGTGACCTTGACCTTGAAAGCAGTAGCGGTCACGATCCGTTCAAAAATTATGAAGCATTAATATAAGCATAAGCAGAAGCATAAATTTCAGTTTTAAATCAGAAATAGGTTTGGGTTAGGTTATATCTTCCGGAAGTGAAGCCCACCCGAAGGGGGGGGGGGCGAAACCTACTGTGTCCACGCATATACTTTACAACGCGAAGCGAGGTCTACCCCACGATTGTTGTGTGAATGGGAAAGTGTATACGTGGACGCAGTGGGTTCCGCCCCCCCCCCCCCTTACGAGAGAGCTCCACTTCCGGAAGATATAATCTAACCCAAACCAATTTTTTGATTTGAGTCAAACTTTAACTTTGTATTAGAGCATGAACTATATAATTAACCACTAGTTAGATATAAGAAACTAAGGATCTCTTTATATAGATTAAGTATGTCTAGTGTTTTTTTTTTTGTTTTACTTCCGTTCCTCCTTCTTCTTCGCGACAACGCTGCAATATGTACACATGGTGAATAAACTATATTAATTATCATTTTCCATCCACCGCTAAATTATTGTTTTTTCCCAAATAACCAACAGGTTATGGGCCCAGGAGTGTTTCGCGCTATGCAAAAGTATTATTTACGGAACAGTTATATTCGCGTTCGATAATTTTTTCGAGTTACTCGTTTCGAGGTTATGGCACCTCGTGGTATGAACATCTCGCGTGCATAATTTGCGTTTGTAAAATACAATATAAATTAATAAAAATGTGTACTGCGGACAATACAGCCACCACTAACACGGTGATTACAACTACATCAACGATGGTTGGTGGTAGTGGACATACATTCGAGAAACTGGAAGGAACTGCAAATTACAACAATTGGAAATTCACGATGCGGAGTCATTAATTATGGATGGTTTATGGAACTGTGTTGTAGGAACCGATACCGACGTAAATTGGGACCAAAGGGCATTAGCAAAAATGTGTCTGTCAGTCCAACCATCGTGTTACGCCCACGTCAGAGACGCTGACAAAGATAAACGAGCTTGGGATAACCTTCAGACAGCATTCGAAGACAAAGGCCTATGTCGACGACTAAGTCTTATGCGACGACTACTCCGAACCAAGTATGAAGATTTTACATCGATGAGAGACTACGTTAGCGGACTAGTTTCGTTAGCACAACAGCCGACATCGGTCACAAGGTCGATGATGAAGAAATCGCCGTACTTCTATTGGGTGGATTATCCGTAGAGTTCGAACCATTAGTCATGGGAATAGAAGCAACGCATACCAAACTTTCAAGTGAAATTGTGAAATCGAGACTATTGCAAGAAGATTATCGAAGAAGCGATGTAGCGACGAGTGAATCAAAGGATGCTGCTCTTGCTGTGAGACATTCTTCGAAGAATATGCAACGTAAGAAGATTGTAATCTGTCATAATTGCGGAAAATTGGGCCACATTAAGCCAAAGTGTCCAGATCTCAAGAAGGAGAACAAGACAGATCAAAATGAATCTCACCGGAAACAAAAGTCTTCAACGTCCAAGAAGCCTGGATCTCTTCTGCTAACAACAGCATTGAGTACTGCTGCATTCAACATCAGCGACTGGATTGTCGATTCTGGTTGTACCGCTCATATGAGCATGCGCAAGGATTGATTCGTTAATTATTCTAATAAAAATTCAAAAGAAATAACCATTGCCAATAATCAAAAACTAAAAGGTAATGGTGTAGGCGAAGTAAAAATTAACCTAAAAGGTGACATTCAAAAGACTATTACAGATGTGATATACGTACCTGACATTGCCGTGAATTTGCTATCCGTGAGCAAAATGACTGAAAAAGACTTGATAGTAGTTTTCGAGAAAAATAAGTGTCATATTTATGACAAGATTGATTATAAAGTTAAAGGTAATTGCAAAGTTTCAGCCTCGAACGTCGATGGAGTCTACAGACTGGATCAATCAGCAAAGCCACCATCTCAGATACAACATGAAGTTGCTGCGACAACAACGGAGGATAAAAATTCCGAGGGCAGTGAGGAATCTGCAGCGTTGTCGACAGCCAGAATATCGCGAGAAATCTGGCATAAGCGTTTAGGACATCTAAGTCAGAAAAGCATGACCATGCTTCAAAATGGACACGTTGACGGTATAAGCTTCAAAGAAGATGAACAGGTAAACCATTGCATTCCATGTATCGAGGGCAAACAAAGAAGAAATTCTTTTCCAAAAGGTGAAGCTAAAAGAGCTAAGGGAAAATTAGAATTAATTCATTCTGACTTATGTGGACCAATGTCTGAGAAGTCCTGGGGTGAAGCGCGGTATTTGCTTACTTTTACGGATGATTTCTCAAGAAAAAGTTTTGGTTATTTACTCAAGTCAAAAGGAGAAACATTCAGCGCCTTCGTAGAGTTCAAGAAATTTGTAGAAAATCAGACTGAATTAAAAATAAAAAGGTTAAAGACTGATAATGGTCGTGAATACTGTAATAAAGTCTTTGAAAGTTTTTTGAAGGGAAATGGCATTACACACGAGACGACTATACCTTACACGCCTGAGCAAAACGGTGTCTCGGAGAGATAGAACAGGACCGTAATAGAAAAGACCAGGTCTATGCTGCAGGACTCCGGATTGGAAAAACGCTATTGGGGAGAGGCGGTGACGACTGCGATATACCTCAAGAATTGAAGCCCAACTGTAGCAGTTCAAGAAGCAACACCTGAAGAAATCTGGTCAAATTCAAGGGTCGACGTGAGTAATCTACGTGTATTTGGGTGCAAAGCTTACGTTCTGAGTATCTAACCTGATGAACGCCGAAAGAAGCTCGACAGTAAATCTAAAATGTACATAATGGTAGGGTATTGTGAAAATTCCAAAGGATACAGACTTGCTGATCCTTCGGAGCCTGGAAAAGTAATAAAAGCCAGAGATGTGATATTTATTGAAGACACTATGAATAATGAGCCCGTTAAAGAAATTGGTAAAACATGTTTCTTTAATCAACAGATCGTGAACATAATTCCAGAACCTATAGTTCAAGTAGAACTCCCGGAAGGCGATGGAAACGATAAATCTGAAGATGAAAGTCAATCTTCAGGGGAAGGATCTGAGCCTAAAAATTTATCGGATGACGATGAAGCTTCGAATGACTCTTCTAAAAGTACGCTGACTGCAGAAGATGAAGAAAAAAATGCGATTATAATTGAGGAACAAAATGTACCTCAACGAACACCAATGTCAAAGGAACAACAATGGAAGGCCTGTGCGTCAACGTCGTGTTCCAGAACGGTATGGCGATTATGATATGCCGTACGTATCTTTAAGCTCTAGTTCAATTGATGATGAACCGCGAACATTTCAAGAGGCAATTTCATGCAAAAATGCAGTTTTTTGGAAACAAGCAATGTTTTTAGAATATAAGTCATTAACCGATAATAAGGTTTGGGAATTAGTTAATAGACCAAAGAATCATAACGTGATAAAATGTAAATGGGTATATAAAATTAAGAAAAACGCATCTGGCGATTTTGAAAGATATAAGACTTGTTGCCTGTGGTTATAGCCAAAAATATGGTATCGATTTCAATGAAACATTCGCACCAGTTGTAAGACACTCAACAATAAGGTTATGTTTGCTATTGCTAATCAAAATGATATGGATATGGAACATTTAGATGTAACGACTGCATTTTTAAATGGCGAGCTTAACGAACAGATTTACATGGACCTATTGGTTTCAACGATGAAAATTCTGATAAAGTTTGTTTGTTAAAAAGAAGCATATTCAGGTTGAAACAGGCTAGTAGAGTCTGGAATCAAAAAATCCATAGTGTATTGTCAAGTATCGGATACGCTCAATCGAAGTGTGAGCAATGCGTCTATATAAAGAAAGAAAAAGGTAAATTAGTAATAGTAGCACTGTATGTATACGATTTCTTTGTTTTCAACAATTGTATGGAAGAGAAAAAGAAATTGATGAATGTATTAAAGAGTAATTTTAACGTTAAGTGCTTAGGACCTATAACGGATTGTTTAGGTATGAAAGTAGTACATAACAAGGATAGGAGTACTCTGAGTCTGAGTCAAAGTCAATACGTGGAAAATTTACTCGCTCGTTTTGGAATGACGGATGCAAAGGCAGTTGCAACGCCAATCGCATTAAATGCAAAACTTGAAAAGGCTACTGTCAACGATTCAGAATATCCTTACCAATAATTGATTGGCGGACTGTTATATCTGGCTGTATGCACCAGACCAGATATAGCATATGTTTCCAATTTGTTGAGCCAATTCAATACGTGTCATGATAACACGCATTGGGTTGCAGCAAAAAGAGTTCTTAGGTATCTTGCAGGTACAAAAGATTACGGACTTGTTTTTGAAAAAGATGATAAGAAAATTGAAGCGTTTGTTGACGCAGACTGGGCATGAGATATTGCAGATAGAAGATCATATACAGGATTGGTATTCAAACTTGGAAACTGTACTATAAGCTGGGAGTCAAGAAAACAGAAAACAATTGCGCTCTCTAGTACTGAAGCTGAATATCTTGGATTAAGTGACGGAGCTAGGGAAGCTAGTTTCATAAGAAAGAACCCCGCACTAATCATATGGAAAATCTGTCCCGGTCAAATCAATTGGTTTTTACATATGTTGTAGCTTATGACCTACTGAACAAAAGATGTAATGGGCACAAAGCTCAATAATGGACAGTTATCGAGTTATAACCAGTCAAACATGAAAAATTCGGGCTGCCGAATAGTCAAATCTCGGAAGGTATAGATTTTTTTGAAAAATGTTTGAAACAAACATAGTAGGGTTTTACAAAATCTGTTAGTTGGTGACATTATTTGTGAATTTTGAATGACCTTGAAAAGCTCCGTGAACAAAAATCTTTATGTGTCACAGCAGAGATAAAGACCCCACGGTTCGTCACTCCCGTAGTATTTTTTGAGTCCAAACCCTCTCTGCTGTGTGTGTATGTGTGTGTGTGTATGTGTGGGGTAATAAAATAAATGATCTTATTGTATATTATTCATTATTTGGATCCTGCTGTGGTGGTCTCTGAGCGGCATCTAATATTGTGTTCAATAATGATGAAGAGGGATAACGAACATTGTGCTGGTGTCGTGCATATTCTAAATACCACAATACGCTGGTTACATGTGCACATGTACCCACAGTCCGTGCGCCTGACTTACAGGTGCAGTAATAACCAAAAATCGCCTCCCTCTCATCATCTATATTATCTGCATCTCTTATGTTGTAAGCTATAAATATTTGATGTTTCGTAGCATTACGGAATCGTGAAAACACTCGCACCCTTATGAAACCTTGTTCATCAAACAACGAATCCAATTGAAATTCTTCTTGTGCATCACGCTGCATCTTATCTCGAATATAAGATCTTGCTAGACGAACCTGAAATGTACCAATAGTCAAATCTCGTAAATATTCTAATGTTAGCGTGGAAAGTCACGTAACTGTCCTTCATGTAAATGTATCCATTGTGCATTTCTATAGCACATCCTTTCTACTTCAACACGCGCTTGAACAATATTAACCTCTCTAGATTTATCAAGAAGTTCTCTTGCTAATCCTGCATTAGCTTCTTCCATTAAAACTAAAGGATGATATCTATTAATTATAGCACCTGCAATGTTATAAAACTCGCCCAAGTGATAAAGATGAGGCATTATAATTGTATGATCAAAAAACTTGAACATAGACTTGATATGTCCATTTCTAGTTTCAATTATCCACCTTGTTTTTGTCACCAATCGAGACTCATTAGCTTCTTCAGTGAATAATTGTTTCTGTTGAGGTACAAGAAAAGCTGGCATTTTATACTCAATGCCTAATTCACGAAGTAATGGCTGAGCATCTCGATATCCACGATCTAATATAAAAATGTCACCATCATGAAACCATCCTCTCATATTGTCCGCATCACGTTGAAATTCATTATTTAATATTCGAGCATCATTGTTACGAGAATCAGAAAAGTAAGGACCCTGAATAGCCAGTATATACCCATCTGCAGCAACTATAAGAGAAGGTTTTATCAGATGTCGACCTTTTTGCATTGAGTATGTTTGTCGTAAAACACGAAAGTTGCTACTTTTATGAGTATAAGAATAAGTCCCGTCAATATAAGCAATTACTTTCGGAATAGCTAGCTCAGAATTATATAATTCGTTTGTAAAAGGTGTTACATGTCTCATTATATACTCTTCTCGAGTTATAGCTTGAAAACCAATATTATCAGGGACAAATCTGTTTACTAAAGACTGCCGAACTTTGGAAATCGCTAAACTCACTGCTTGTCTAGAGGAATATTGAAACAGTACTTTAAGAAATTCGTCAGACAGTCCTTGTCGCAGCTTGCATAAAAAAATTAAAAGATCTTTTTTAGTAATGTTTCTGATACCACGTTCTTGGAATATAGGATCGCAATATGTATACAATTCTTGAAACTGTTGTTTTGTAATGGGTGCTATACATTTAAATTCATCCTCTGTAAAACTATTTTCGTTTTCATAACGATTATTATTATTTGCTATATTACGAAGAGCTTCTAAGAAAACTTGCAGTTGCTGACCTTTTATTACATATGGTCTATAAATAAATCGCAAACCTGGCAGCAGTAACTGTAAAATAAATCCGCGATCATCCAAATGTTGGTCACAACGATAAACGTGTTCAGGAATATAAATATTTTTCAGAACAAAGACATTTACCCTGGATTCTAACGACAGTGGTCTAATATTTACAATAGCATTGCAAAATAAACAAGAATTATTTCGAGTTTGGGTAATAACGTTGAGTCGTAGGCAAGTCGAATCAAGTTCTATCTGTTCTATTTCATGTACAATAAATACATTGCAATTAAAACATAATCGGCTTTCATTGTCTATATCAATGGGCTCCTTACCCAGCCCAGTTCGCCTAAAAACAGCGATTTGTTTTTTAATTGCATCATTATCGCCATTGATTCGTACCATTTGTCGAGCTTGAAAAGCACGATCGCAAACATAACAATGGATTCCATGTCTGTAAGCCATGATAATACTTTATTATCGAATTGCGTAGCAATATCAGATTGATTAGATATTAAAAACTTTTCTGGTGAAATAATTCCTGAGACCAAAATGAACAGAATACACTGATATCAATAATATCAATATCGGACGTAGTAATGCCAGAAAGTAATAGCATTCGGCAGCAATAACGCTAGAATAGATACGCTTAGTGATGACAATGCCTGCGCTAGCAATATCAACCAATATGATTTCTCACAGATTGCAGATAGAGTATACAGTATACCGCCCGCAGTGTAGCAGTGGGGATGAGTCGCCTGACGGCTCTAGCTGTACGAATCGAGCGCTCTACACATAACTCTACGCTCATAACCAGAGATGGTAAATCGTGTATATTAGTTCTCAAGAAGTTTTAGTAGAAAAAAGGTTCATCAAAAATATTTTGAAAACGTCTCGAATTTAGCTACACGAATATAATAAAAAATAGGCATTTTTGTGGAAGATTTTTGTTCACGGAGTTTTTCAAGGTCATTCAAAATTCACAAATAATGTCACCAACTAACAGATTTTGTAAAACCCTACTATGTTTGTTTCAAACATTTTTCAAAAAAATCAATACCTTCCGAGATTTGACTATTCGGCAGCCCGAATTTTTCATGTTTGACTGGTTATAACTCGATAACTGTCCATTATTGAGCTTTGTGCTCATTACATCTTTTGTTCAGTAGGTCATAAGCTACAACATATGTAAAAACCAATTGATTTGACCGAGACAGATTTTCCATATGATTAGTGCGGGGTTCTTTACTAGGTGAAAAATGCAATAAGCTAGAAACGATTGTGATTCATAACGATAGTCAAAGTGCGCAAAAGATTGTTAAAAATTGTGAACATCATAGGCGCACAAAACATATTGATGTTAGGCATCATATTGTACGAAATGCGATGGAAAGAAAAATCATCAACATTAAATACAAACCAACAGATGACATGGTTGCAGACGCATTAACGAAACCATTGCCAAGTAACAAACACAATCATTACGCCAAAGAATTAGGATTAAGACGTGTTTGATTAAGGGGAAGTGTTAGAGCATGAACTATATAATCAACCACTAGTTAGAAATAACTAAGTATAAAAAACTAAGGATCTCTCTATATAGATTAAGTATGTCTAGTGTTTTTTTTTGTTTTACTTCCGTTCCTTCTTCTTCTTCGCGACAACGCTGCAATATGTACATATGGTGAATAAAATATATTAATTATCACTTTTCATCCACCGCTAAATTATTGTTTTTTCCCAAATATCCAACACTTTGAATATCTCAGAAATTATATAAGAGACCGCCGATTAAGTTATAAGAAAAAGTTACTCAGGGTCATGTCCTTGACAACATATGTCAAGGTCAAGGTCATTGGCGAGGTGTCCGTTAATGTAAATAATTACCTATATTATTTTCTATCTAACCTATCCAGTATAAATAAAATATTAGTCTCGATAAAATAATTTTTTTATTTTAGAATTGCTTACAATTGCTTAAAACTACTACATTCTAACAAAATGTATTAAAAATTTATTAAAAATATAATAATTGTTATAACTTTTTCAAAAATACTTATATCTTTGAAGTAGAAACTAATCTTGTGTATAGAAACTTGAAAACTTGAAAACTTGCAAACTTTAAATATAACATTCTTAAAATTAGTTATATGACATCCTATTGCATCCCCTTGCATTCTCTGTAAAAAGATATTTCTCATTAATTACATATATACATACACACATTAATATTAAATTGAGAAAGAATAACATTTCACTTCCAAAGCTAATAATCTATCTTTTTGAATATGCGAAAAACAACACTCTGCGATAGTATAACCTCGTAGTCATTTTAGCTCAAGTCAATAACTGTCTTTTCTACACAGACAGTGCGTTTCAATGCCTATAAGTATAATAAAGTTTGTTTTTCCTCCACAACAAATTGTCTCAAACTCCTTACAAATCTAAAGAAAGTAAAATAAATATATATATTTGTACCTGATATTAGGTATTATTTATGTTTAATATTATTTTTTAAAATGCAAAATTTACATACGTATGCACTTACTACAGTGCTCGGATTTAGTTGCACATTTCGGCCCGATTTCGTGGCTCACGCCTATTGCCCCCCACTCACCGCTCGTGCGTTAGCGACGAGTCGCCAGATACGCGTAACTAAGGAGCGCGACGTTTTGTCTCAGGAGCGTCCGTATATAAGAATGCCTAAATATAATAATAAGACAATACTTTTCTATAAATAAAAGTTTTTTTTCAATATTTTATATCAATGAAATATAAAATATTGAAGAAAAACTTTTAATTTTGAGAATATTCGCGGTGCATTTAGAAAAGTATTGTCTTACTATTATATTTGGACATTCTTATATACGGACGCTCCTGAGACAAAGCGTCGCGCTCCTTAGTTACTTGTATCTGGCGACTCGTCGCTAACGTATGAGCGGTGAGTGGGGGGCAATAGGCGTGAGCCACGGAATCGGGCCGAAATGTGCAACTAAATCCGAGCACTGACTTACTAAATTGAATTTCTCAAAAAATTTAAAATTTTATAAAAAATGGATTTTTTCACCGATCCTCATCAAATACAATACCAACCATCCTTTAATAATATTCTATCCATGTAAAAAAATTTAACCCGATATCTCAAAAATTGCGGAAGTTAGAGGTTGTACAATATATCGCGTACACACATACACATATACACACACACATACATACATACATATAGACATTTTTTAGGAATATGATTTTTCGACGTTTTAGAACATTCTAAACACATTGGCATAGGAAACTCGAAAAAAATTTTTGTCACGAAAACAAAGCTTCCTCTATAAGGAAGCAAAAAGAAGAGAGAAATTTTTTCTAAGAAGCTATTTTAATCTGTAACAAAAGAAATAATCTTGTGTTGGACATTTTTTTGACAAATTGACTTGTGCGAAAATAATAATAATATATAAGCAGCAATAAAAGACGAACTATCTTGTCTTTAACGTCTCTTTATTTGTACTGCTCGGAAGTCGGGTACGGACTATTCGCTTCTTACGCCTTCCTCCCTAACTCGTCTAGCAACCGAGACAAAAAAAAATTAAAATGGCTATAACGCTTGGCAAAAAAATAAAAAATATTGCTTGTTCACTTACTAATCCTATAAGTAGACATGTGTTATCATGTACTAACATATCTATTCCATCCATTAATATTGAATACAGTATATACCGGGATCTCTTAAAATCTTGGAGGGGTTACGTTACAGAAAAAAATGTTTTATACAAAAATTGTAAGGTTTTATTTGGCGCATTACATAGCAATATTATTATGACCTTGAATAGCGTTGTCAAGGTCACGTGAAGGTCACCTTTAATTTCTTAAATGGCAACCTCTACTTTTCTTTGCATATTCGTAGCTTATCTCGAGAGCTTTTCAAAACACTATAATAAAGTATTTTTTCATGAAATATATTTCAAGTTATTTTATATCTTAATCTGACATATTTTGATATAAAAAATAAAATATCTCGTAAAATATTTAGTTTTCGATAATCTTATCGTAATACTTTTATGTACAAAATAATGAAACATATCAATTGGTATAAAAAAAATAATTGTTCTTAAGAAAAAATATGTAATTATCTACAATAAATTTTTTTAAACAATTTGTTTTTTTTTATACTAACTGATTTGTTATTAAATGTCTACAAAATAAAAACAGTCAACATGTCAACATTTTACTTTATTTTGCTTCTTGATTAAGTTATCGATTATAGAAATATGCTAATGGAATT
Source organism: Formica selysi (assembly GCA_009859135.1). Classification (NCBI taxonomy): domain Eukaryota; kingdom Metazoa; phylum Arthropoda; class Insecta; order Hymenoptera; family Formicidae; genus Formica; species Formica selysi. The sequence goes on from WHNR01000040.1 coordinate 662,132, forward strand.
TTATTTTGTATATGTGATTGTTATATGTGTGTAGTTTTATGCTGCGTCCACCTGAGAGTAAATCTCTCGAGAGTAGCTCTCGAGGGTGATTCTTGCAAATGGACATATCTTTGAGAGTATCTAACTCAAGGGTATGTCCATTTGCGATAATCACTCTCGAGAGCTGCTCTCGAGAGTTTTACTCGCAGGTGAACACGCACCATTAGATAGTAGTAGATAGATTATTTCCTCAAAATTATCAACGACTCGTCGTCCTCGGTAGTCGCATCTTCTCATTTGTGCGGAACACATGTTTCTTGCGCGTTCTTTTTTTTATTCGACTCGAAAAGAAAAGTTGAAACCGGACGCAGTAGTAGAGAGAGTTTTATTGAATTTAGTAAGATAACTAAAATCGAGGATAAAGTTCCGAAAAGTACTCACCCCCGATTTTTTTGAAACTCAGTATTCTTACGTATTTTGATGCGCTAATTACGAATATCATAGTGAAAATTGGCGACTATTTGATTTTCATGGTGAAAACCATGAAAAACCCATGAAAATTATAGTTTTTTACGCTTATCTCAGTAAATACGGAAAATCATGATAAATGTTTTAGACAAAAGTTTTAGATCTCACAGAGATAAACATTTATTATCCTATTCATTTTTATTGTATAAGTGATAGTTTTCGAGAAAATCGAAGTTAAACATATATCTCAAACCAATTGCTGTATAGGTGAAACTACAAAGGCTGACAGTACTGCGTAGAAGTCCCAATATATAACCACGTTTTGCGTGGAAAGTTGCAAACAAATGTGGAACCTCGCTTCGCGTGGAAAAGTATATGCGTGGAAATAGTGGGTTCCGCCTCCCTGCGGGGGGCTCCACTACCAAAAACTAGACAAATAGATTTGCGTGGAACCTCGCTTTGCGTGGAAAGTTGCAAACCCATGTGGAACCTCGCTTCGCATGGAAAAGTGTATACGTAGAAACAGTGGGTTCCGCCCTCCTGCGGGGGATTCCACTACCAAAAAACTAGACAAATAGGTTTGCGTGGAACCTCGCTTTGCGTGGAAAGTTGCAAACTCATGTGGAATCGTATATGTATTGCAAAGTACATTACTTAGATGGGATGACAAATATAAGATTTAGAGTCCATCGTTTTTGTCGAAAACTATCACTCGTACGGTAAAAATGAATAGGATATAAAATGTTTATCTTTGTGAGATATAAAACTTTTATCTAAAACATTTATCATGATTTTCCGTATTTACTGAGATAAGCGTAAAAACTATAATTTTTATGGGTTTTTCATGGTTTTCACCATGAAAATCAAATAGTCGCCAATTTTCACTATGATATTCGTAATCAGCGCATCAAAATACGTAAGAATACTGAGTTTCAAAAAAATCGGGGGTGAGTACTTTTCGGAACTACACCCAAAATCGACCATAATATCATCAACGATAACAGTGCTAAAATAAAATCGGATCAATCGTAGGAGAAGTTTGCCGAAAAAAGAAGAAAAAAGATAATTTTTTTTTATTACATATTTGTGCGTGCATACTTGTACTTAATTATATTTCTTTCATGCAACTAATACAAAAATAAATGTACGCGCATAAATATAACATAAATTTTTAAATTATTCAAAATTTGGAGCATGGAATAAATTTACGTGACACAAAACCCGATTAATATGTATATTTAATTACTCTATGTCCTTAGATTCTCAGAGTTCCTAAATTGTTGATTATATCGAAATGGATATATGTAGGGATTTTAAAGAAATCGATACGTATAAAAGTGGAAAATAAATATTAAATAAATATTCCTTGGAGATTTAGGCGTAATGACTAATCTTGATTATCACAAAGCAAAATATATATATATATATATATATATATATATATATATATATATATATATATATACACATATGTGTGTGTTAAACTATAAAATAATCAAAAGCTTTTAAAATCAAATATAAAAATTGAGTATTTATGCATGTCATTCATTTTTTAAATTACGCGTCCAAAAAGAAATAAAACAAGACCATTCAAAAAGTTTAACGACCGCCCCTATCACGACATTACCATGTGTTTTTGGTCTTCCGTAACTCGTTTTATCGAAGTGCTATTTTCGACATCAATTCACTTTCTGACATGCATTCGCAAGAATAGATCCTTCAAAAGCAGCTCCTTCTATCTTTAGGGCTGGGACAGAAATGAGTTGTTCCGATCAAACCATCGCAGACTAACAATATTAGTATATTTTTAAAGCCGCAGCTCGCATATCGTTGTAATAGAACATTTAAATATGAAATTACCATAAAAAAGAAATCAAATATGTATTTTCCAGGTATAAATTCAACGCGTCAAAAAAGCAAGGATGTATGGAAAAAATTTGAAAAATTTGTTTTGGTATTGCGCACTTTTTTTCTTCGTTGTTTCGTTATCGAAATCTCAACAAAATTTTACTAGCAATGAAGAGAAAAATGATAATTTGATAGTAAGATATGAGATAGTTGCGGATTCTACGACAAACTATGACAACGAAATGAAAACATTGCTATATGATTTGTACAAAAAAACTACCAATAATATGCAGTACGAAGATATGCAGTATGAATCTCGCACCATTTCCACGAGCAACGAGGATGATGACTCGATACAATTTAAACTCAGTACGTACTCCATACAGAATCATGAAGATGATAAGCAAATATCGATGGAACCTCGCACGAATTCAACAAATGCCAACCATAAAAGCAACTTTACATTACACGAAATTTATGGAAACTTGATGAGTATTGAAGACAAAAACGATTCTACGTCGCACGAGTTCTATGAAAACTCCAGTAAAGATAGCAATATGAGTAACATCATTCCATACGAAATGTGCTTCAATATTACTTGCATTCAGCTATGCTGCCCTCTCGGTGATCGTCTGGTTGATAATAAATGCCTTTCTGAAGGAAATAAATACTTCTTACCGCATGTGTACGGATACATGAACGATTCGTTGCAGAGCGAAAATAAAACGGTGGACGAATTGTTTCAGCTGGTCGTCTACGATCCGTGCCAGGATGAAGACCGGTTTTACGATCATTATCTGTACGATTACATATTCTTTGCTAATGGTTCTCTCTATTTATCTTATTATGAAAAATTTATTACATCGACTTCATATTGTCTCGCCGTCGTGGACGAGGATAAATACGAAGTGACTGTCTGCTCAGAGTCTGCTGACAATATCTTTATTACGACAACTGATAATGACATCTCGTCGATTGAAGACGATGACATGTATGATTTTGATGATGATGATGAAGATGATGTCGATGATGTCGATTATCATATCATAAATATCATAAAATTAAGCTCTAATATAATGTCTATATCACTTTTGGTGCCAATATTTTTGGTGTATTCTATATTGCCAGAGCTCCGGAACGTACACGGCTTGATGTTGTGCAATTACAGCGGTACATTGTCTGTCGCATATACACTTGACATTGTGCATTTTCTAATCGAAGCGGATGCTGTATCTTATTCGATCTGTATTACAGTAGGTACAGTATATTTAAATCATATAACTATAATCATTATAGCGTATATATATATATATATATATATATATATACATATATATATATATATATATATATATATATATATATATATTTCAGGCATACTAATGTATATTCGCATATTACTTTTTAATAACATGAATACAGGGTTGGGAAAGTTACTTTATAAAAGTAACTCGTTACCGTTACCGTTCTTTTTTCTAAAAAGTAACTCGTTACCGTTATTCGTTACCAATTTTAAAAAATAACTCGTTACCGTTACCGTTACTCAAAAAATAACGAGTCGTTACAATTTTCGTTAGTTTTTTTATATATAACACAAACTTTACATACAGTTTTTTTAATACAAGATCAAATTAAACACTAAAAATTTTTAAACATTGTATTATAAAGGAACAAGATATCAAAATGAGCTTCCAGTAGTTTTCATGTAATGCTGCGTTCCAACATTCTTATCAATATGTTCCTTTGTATGAAAATTATATTGAGTAAATTCGAAAAAAGTAACGATAAAAGTAACTGTTAAATTCGTTACTTATTACCGAAAAATGTAACGAAGTTATTTTTTCTGTTACAAATAAAATTTGTAACGCCGTTATTGTTACAGTTACCGAAAAAAAGTAACTGTAACGGTAACGGCGTTACAAGTAACGCATTACTTCCCAACCGTGCTTGAATATATGTTTTGTTAAAAAAAACAAGAATTAATGTGAAATTTAGTGAATAATAAATTTTGGATGCATTTTAATTAATCTAAATTTGTCTGAATAAATATATTTCTTGTATTTTTGAGTTTTCGCAGAGTTATATCTTGAATCGACCTCTTACTTAATTTACTCAGCATATATTTATATAATATATCATTTTTGCTATAAAATTTTAATACAAATACAATAATTAGACCAAATCTATTTTTAAATGGAGAAACATAATAGTAACTACAAGTCTGTCATGTGCATTTCAATGCGCGCTCAATGATTAACATGTTATTAATTTCATTTTTTAGCTTTTTCTTGGTACTATATTTATTTGGTAAGCTATTGCTGGTTAAATGTGATGAGTTTCGACATGTGGCGAACATTTAGGTAAGTTATCAATTATTTTATGTATTATATTTTATCATTAACTTGCCTCACATAAACTTATCTTTATATCATTGATTTGTATTGTACAACACGACGTAACAAATAATTTTTTGTGATATATATGCATATATATATATATATATATATATATATATATATATATATATATATAAAGACGGGGAATGATACGACGTTTTGAATTAATCAAACAGAATTTTTTCTCGTGTTATATTGTTGTGTGACAACGTAAGAAACTACTTGGCTTATGATACTATAAGTTTAGAACATAAACATAATAATTATGATTTGAAATAAATAGTTTTTTGGAAGATCTTTATTATTGCATAAAAGTTTTCAAATGATTACTTTTTATTTTGTGAAATCCAATTAATTTTGAAAGCAAAAATGGCATATTAGTTAATTAACATTATGAAATATTTGTAAAATATTATTATTTGATCTATAATAATTCACGATATATATAACGTTATAACGATATATAAACTTCCCCTGAAATCTTTTTAAAGATTTTATAATTCTGTTATTACATCTTTTTTTCTTCTTTTGTGTGTAACAATAATACAATATACGATAACTTTTGAACAATAATCGATTTTTAATTTTTTTTATAAAAATTTTGTTTCGTGCAACTAAATTAAAATTAAAATTGCCATTGTTGCGTCTGTACACTTAATGGTATATATAAATATATAATAGTTTCTCTAAATGTTATACAAATATTAAACATTTTTCATGATAGTTTAACCGTATGATTTGTCGTATTACATAAATCTATTTTTGTAAAACGAATTTTCGAAAATACCTCGATCAAAAGCAAACATTATTTTAATGTGCATTTACATTGTGATTTTCTTTTATTTATTTTTGGCTACATATGATGTATAAATTGTGTTTTGCAGAGTATTCAGTTCTTTACTAAGAAACATAAGGCAACGAGGAAAGAGAAAGTTAAAGTTTTATGCGATCTTTGCGTGGGGTGTATCCTTTATCTTCGCTATTATCACTGTCATTATGGATTCTGTTTCCGAATATTTGCCGGAGATTTTCCGACCAAAATTTCGCGAAGGAAATTGCTGGTTCGCTGGTAAGTGGACGTTTCTGACAACTAATTCTATTAATATCGCATTTTAATATACTATGAGAAATAGTATAATAATTTTTTGTACATTTCATACTTACAGATACTAAAACGTATGCGTTGTATGTTCACGGACCCGGAAGTATCTGCATCATTAGTAGCATTTGTTTATCCATCTCTACGGCATTGAATATCACGCGCTATAAAAAGGAAACAGGCAATCGTTTGACAAATTCGGAAAGCAGGATATATAATGACAATAAGAAACGGTCTGTATTCAGACGTTTTTGCATCTATGTGTAATGATCTATCATGTTAATAATATTCTTAGCGGTATATTTTTACCAACATCATCTCTGCTAACATTATTACATAATCAGATTACGGATCTGCATTCCTGATAAAAGAAAGAGATGATTATTTGTGAGAAACACCTTTTTTATGTGCTCATTTTTTTTCTTTTATTTATATAATCTTTAAAAAAATATACACTACTAAAAAAAGAAACAAAGCTTCCTCTATGAGGAAGCAAAATAGAAAACACTTTAGTCCAGTAAAATAGTATCAAAAACACCGAATATCTACAAAACGGATAGACAAGCCAATTTTTTGAGGGTAAGTAGAAGGTCATAGGAGATGCCCGAATTCACAAAGTTCCAACAAAATTTCCCTGTGCGTCGGCGGCCATCTTCAAAATAGGGGTAAGTTTGGATATCTCGACTCCTATTGGTCGAAACTTTTTCTTTTTTTTTAGTTTTGTAGGAAAAAATATTTGCTACAACTTTTGTTTAAAAATTTTTTTAATAGCTGTCAAGGAAAGAAAGTTACAACCAAAAAAATGCCGTCAATTTGGGGTTGAACATTTTTATTGACAATTATATTGCCCCCTGTTAGTTTTATCAAAAAAATGTTCAAATAAAACTTGTAGAAGACTCACTTCTCTACAATTGTCGTATATCCGCTTTTGCGGTGATTCAAAAAATACCAGAGATAGAGGGCGCCAAAGTTGACTGTGTCTAGTAAATGCTATTTTTCGTGGGGAAAATTCGCGGTTTTATTGTGAATTGTCGTACATTAAAACTTTTTTCCGCACCACCACTGAAGTAGAGTTTCAGGTGCATTTTTTTTTTTTTTTTTTTTTAGTAGGGGTAGGTTTGGATATCTCGGCTCCTATTGGTCGAATTTTTTTCCTTTTTTTTGTGGGGATACCACATAAAAAAATGCACCTGAAACTCTACCTCAGTGGTGATGCGGAAAAGAGTTTTAATGTACAACAATTCACAATAAAAACGGGAATTTTCCTCACGAAAAATAGCATTTACTAGACATAGTCAACTTTGGCGCCCACTATCTCTGGTATTTTTTGAGTCACCGCAAAAGCGGATATACAAAAAGGTAAATATAGCGAATAGGGGACCCAGCCCCAATGACCTTGACCTTGACATATGTTGTCAAGGACATAATTCTGAGTAACTTTTTCTTCTAATTTAATCGTCGCTCGTTGCTTATTAAAAAGTTATTAACAAAAAAAGTTTAAAATATACCAAAGTACATGCACGTACAGGAAGCACGCGCGCGCGCACACACACAAGCACACACGGCGGGGTGCAAGGGGGGCCGAAGGCCCCCCTCCCGCACCCACCCCGCCGGTAGGCAGGGTGGATCTCGCTTTACAACTTACAAAGTACATGCTGCATTGTAAAGCGAGGTCCACCTTGCCTACCGGCGGGGAGGGTGCGGGGGGGCCAAAGGCCCCCCTTGCAACCCCCCCCCCCCCGTGTGTGCTTGTGTGTGTGCGCGCGCGTGCGCGCGTGCTTCCTGTCCGTGCATGTACTTTGGTATATTTTAAACTTTTTTTGTTAATAACTTCTTAATAAGCAACGAGCGACGATTAAATTAGAAGAAAAAGTTACTCAGATTTATGTCCTTGATAACATATGTCAAGGTCAAGATCATTGGCTGAGTCCCCTATTCGCTATATTTACCTACAAAAATTGTAGAGAATTGAGTCCTCTACAAGTTTTATTTGAACATTTTTTTGATAAAAACAACAGGGGGCAATGTAATTGTCAATAAAAATGTTCAACCCCTAATTGACGGCATTTTTTTGGTTGTAACTTTTTTCCTTGACAGCTATTAAAAAATTTTTCAAACAAAAGTTGTAGCAATTATTTTTTTTTACAAAATTAAAAAAAAAGGAAAAAAATTCGACCAATAGGAGTCGAAATATCCAAACTTACCCCTATTTTGAAGATGGCCGCCGACGCACAGGGAAATTTTGTTGGAACTTTGTGAATTCGGGCATCTCCTATGACCATCTACTCACCCTAAAAAAATTGGCTTGTCTATCCGGTTTGCCATTTTCAGATACTATTTTACTGGACTATTTTCATAAGCTAAAAATTAAGCTATTTCCAAACTGCTGAAATTTGGCGAAAAATTATTGTAGACTAAAAATCAAGAAAGAGTTTTGAAGCTTGAAGTTTTTAACGCGCTTTCGATAGTTTTTTAGAATTTTTGTATTTTTCTTATTCTGTGCTTTAAAATAGAATATATTGTTTTGTTGCTAAAAATTATGTATTTTTGAAAAAGTACGTACTTTGTAACTCCATAAATTTTTTTATAAATATTTAAGTCGAGTTCCATAAACTCCAACATTTTGCTTACAAAACGCTTTTCTAAAATTTTTCTTTGGTTTTGTTTTGCCGAGTTACAAGATTTTTTAATTAAACCTATATTTTTTAAAAATAAGAAAGGTAAATATATTTAAAAATTATCGGTATCACGTCAAAATTGAAACTGTAAGTTTTAAAATACTTTTTTAATTTTTTGTTTGCGATTTTTTATCGAGTATCGACAATATTTCTGAAAAATACAGGCTTTGTTTTAAAGTCATCTTACTCGATCAAAAATAAAAATTTCGTAGGAAAATTTAAAAAAGTATTTTGTATGCAAAACATTTTCGTTTATAGAACTTGACATAAATTTCTTGAGAGAAATTTTTTTATTAAGCCGCAGAGTGTCATTCATATGTAATTTTAAGAAATAAAATAATGTGTTCTTTTTTAAAGCATAGAAAATAGAAACAAGTTGAAAATTGTGCAAATTAGAAACTTGCATATTGCTTCCTCATCATTTTATTTCGCTCACAAAGCTTAAGCTTTTTAAAGCAAGCAGGTTTTTTTAATTTTGAGTTCCTCATAGAGGAAGATATCTCAAAATTTGCGAAAGTTAGGACGTGTACAGATATTTCTCAATTCCCTTTTTCTTTTAGTAGTGTATTGCTGCAATTTCAATCGTGTACGTATTATTTTGAGAAAGTCTGCAATTCTCGGAATGTGGCAAATAGTGAGAATAAAGTTAATAAATGAATAAATATTTCATAAAGGAAATCACATCTTTTGAAAATTTCTTAAAAAAAATTTATAACTATTTTCATTTTTTTTAAGATTGTAATTTGTTCCGTTATTTTTTAAAGGTAGTTTAATTAAGAGTATTTATAATTGTTATTTTATATATTTATATATACATATATTAGTATATATGTATATACATATATACACGTGTTTGTTTGCAGGTTCAAGCTGTATTTGAAGCTATATATCTTGTACTTTATCATAATGGGAATATCTTGGTCTATGACGACATTGATCTTGTCGTCTGAAACATCGGATTATCAGTTTAATGTATATTATGTTATTTATTTGATTGAGCCTATGCAGTATCTCTGCTTCTTTATTATCTTTGTATGGAAAAAGAATATCAAGCGGATGATATTGAAGCGATTTGGCTGCGGTTTATTTCCAGAAGATCGATACGCAACAAATGCAATATTGTTGAGTACTTTGACGTGCACCACTACATCAGGAGAGATATCTATGCAGAAAAAGATGAGTTCTTGCGAATAAAGAATATGTTACGAAAAAAATTCGTCCGGTGAGATTGAACTCTAATGTTGCAATCCGCAAAAAAAAAAAGATTTCATCGCAAAACCAAATCACACACACATACACACACATACACGCATGCACGTACGCATGCACGTACACACGCACACAAACGATTTATTAGCAATTAATTATAATCTCTTAATTTTCGAATAAAAAATTAACTATGCAGTATTAGATATTGGGCTTTTTTGTTTTAATCTTTAATAAGCTTATCTCAAAATTTCATGTAAAAAATTAATCTTTTTCTGTCTATTTTATTATTATTTAGTAATTTTTTTAAATTTATTTATAAGCTATCTTTAATATACTTTAAGGTCTAAAAGATGTATATATATTTCTAAATTTTCAGTGTTTTATCAGCGCTACTTCTAAGTTATTATTAAGTTTTATTATTTGCTTTGTAAGGCTCTGTTTCTCACGGAATTTCTATAAAATATTATAGTTAATGTCATATTTTATATAAATACATAAAATATTATTGTTGTATTGGACAGTAATAAAAAATTTTTATAATAGAGCATTTATTCTAATTTTTCAATATGATTATTTGCTAAAATTATCATAAGGTAATAGAATTAAATTTATTTTTAATTTCTAATTTTGTGCTCACGATTAATCTCTTATCGGTACATATTATTGCGAGTCAAATTAATGGTTGTAATCTCGTCAAAATTTTTAATCTTGTAAAGAATTGTTAAAAATATTGTGCTGCAAAATAATAATCAAAAAAGATTATCTCTGAAGCAAATATATCACTTATAAAGAGACAATGAAGTACTGTCTTTTCGACCGATATGGTCCAAATGGATTACAAATATATATGTATACACAAACGCGATCATTTTAAATTGTTTAAAAATAGCATTCTTTTGTTCGATTTTCTCTTTTGCAGTTATATTTTGTATACATATGTATATAAATTAATTATAAGTTAAAGAAAATAGTAAATTGCTTACATAAATTGCTGCACAATAAAATACGAAATTAGCTAAAAATTAGTTTTGCATTCTTAATTAAATATCAATGCACAAATATTTTTGCGCAATGAGCATAGAAAAATTGTAAAATTATACTTAATTTTCAACAAATATATATTTTAAATATTAAAAAAAGGTCAAAGAAATAATTCTTTACTATTATTAGTTTTTTCTGACATTGCGTAATTACCATTACGTGTCATGATTATTAGCGCTATGTGTACATCATATTTTGATATATCTAGTAATTAATGAGCAAGCAAAATAGCTGCAAGACGTTTAAATTATTGTTACGTCCAGACTCGATGAAAGACGAGTCAATGGAAGGGCGCAATAACTATCTTTTATTATCCCGAAGTTAAACGTCTCGTGACATTTGGAATCGGGTCGAACGAATTGACAGGTCTGAAAAGCAGGTAAACGGCTAAGTCGCTATTACGCTGGTTATTCAGACATTCGTTCGGTGTGTCGTAACCCGACCAATTTCTCAATATATTAGAAGATAAAACAATAAAGTAAAGCAGAAAAGATTAAGAAAGAGCTGAGTAAAGCAATGCATTAAAATTAGAAAAGAGATCAAGGAAAGATAATTAAGAAAGAGTAAATAAGTAATAAAAGATTATTAATAAAATAAAGTAAAGAGACGTGACTAAAGAGAAGGAAGTCACGGTCAAGTTCTCGGAAGCTGAGTAAGCAGCTGACGAGACAGCTGACGAGCAGAGCACGAGACATGCTCCGGTCAGGGACACCACACTCCTCCCTAATCAACGACCTAATTGATTAAGATATATAATAAGCGCGAGATGCACCGACGCTCGCTACTCGCTCACTACTCGCTCGCATATATCAATAGTATCGAAGTACCGTACGTATCGCGCCCGACTATTATAATCGCGACTAAGTGATAGTGTACAAGAATCTGTGAAATATATCAATTTATACCTAACGTTCGGGAGTGTCTTATTTCGAGCGTGGATCCTAATCCTTTGGGCGTATAAATCCCAAAAGATCTCTTCCCTAGCGGCTAGAGGCACAACAGGTGGTTTCTTTTTAGTAAGAGAATTTAATCTCTTTTACACGGGATGGGACCAAGTGCGATCTTTCGATTAGGAATAAGTGGGGGTTAATAAAGAGTTATTTTGATTTTAATTAACAAAATATAAATTTATTCATATTTTAAAATAAATGGTAGATATACATGATTATAAAAAATAAAAAATATACGCAGGCTGAAAAAATGCGTTTTCATTCTTCTTTTTTCCAGTACATTAATTTCGTTTTTGGACAAAATACTGTCCTATTATTTAAATCATGGATAGGGTTCAACAAATCCATTATCAAGAGTAGATTGAAGACGGAATTTTTACGCAAATGCATTAAATTTAATATTATACCACCGCATGTGTCTAATGTCCGGTTCAATGCCAACTTTTTTAGTCATAAATCTGCTAATGACTTTAAACATTGGAGACTTCTTTTTAGTAAGCAATTACTGCAGATTGAATTCTCCGACACATACTCATACATTAGAGCTGCATACACTCAGATTTATAAACTTTCACGGTTGTTATATCGCGACATTCCTTTGTCTATCTGTAATTCTTTTTTCATCAGACAACAAGGACCCCTGCATTCCTTTTTTATTAATCAACATGACAAACTTAACAAGAAATTTGATAATTTATTGACGAAACATAGAGTTAAAATTAATGACATAAAACAGATCCATTATTTCTACAGTTCCCCCACTCATTCACACACCTCTGCCAGAGAACGTCGTTTTTATTTCAAACCTCTAATTAATCTAAAAAATGCACAGAATCGTGATTTGGAGATCGTGATCGATCCACACTCGTTCAAAGAGAAGGAACAGCATTCTTTTTTACACATTAATGAAAAATGGTTTGTTAACTTGTCCTCCACCCCCGTATCTAGAGACGTGCAGTGTCTTTTACAGCTGGGTGACAATTTTAGTCTTTCTATTAATAACAATGAAAAACTGACCACTGAATTTATTAAAAACATTGAGAGTAACCTAATGAGACTGCCTACAATAACACAGATGGCGGTCAGAAACCGCTCGGTAAACATTATTAATAGTCTCCCTAATTATTCAACCCCTAAATGTGAATTTAATACACACTTAAATGGATTGGTTTCTATTACCAGAGATTTTCTACAATATAATGATAATTTCATCGTCACCCGTGCGGATAAGGGAAACATTACGGTTGCTCTGGATAAAGATGTGTACTTCAGTAGGATAGAAAAGCTATTAAAGGATAATAACACTTATCCTGTCGTTAAAAAAGATCCAACAAAAAAGCTCACTTTATGTTTACGAGATTTATTAAAGAGATGGAAAGATTCTGAGTTCATTTCGGCCTCTAATTACAGACATTTATGACTATGTAGCGACGGGGTTTTGCCAAGAGCATACGGACTTCCCAAAATCCATAAACCTAATTGCCCTTTTCGACTCATTGTTTCCTTCCTTAACAGTTCTTTGTATAATTTAGCCACATTTATCCATCGCATAATGCTCAAAAGTTTTCCTGTTGCACATAGCCACATCAATAACAGCTTTGAATTGGTTAAAAGACTTTCTGACGTGGCATTGACGAAGACTCCTCTTTGGTTTCCTTAGACGTCATTTCGTTGTTTACTAATGTGCCCATTGAAATGGCCATAGAAAGTGTCGCGGCTCGATGGAATTATATTTCTGATAATTGCTCCATATCTAAATTTGAGTTTATCTCGGCAGTCAGATTTATATTAAACTCTACTTTTCTCACCTTTAACGGAGTGTTTTATCAACAGACATTCGGCACGCCTATGGGATCCCCTCTCTCACCCATCATAGCAGACATAGTGCTACAAGACTTGGAAACCAGAGCTCTTAAATCCTTGTCATTTACTCCTCCGTTTTTTGTTAGGTATGTGGACGACATTGCTTTGGCGGCTCCCTCCGAGTTACTCAATCATACCCTGAACGTTTTTAATATTTACTTTCCACCCTCGTTTACAATTTACAATGGAAATCGGGGTGGTAAACAGACTCAACCTTTTGGACATCACCATAATCTTAGTTGATAATCAATTGATTTTCGACTGGTACCATAAACCAACGTTTTCGGGGAGATATTTACATTTTTTCTCAAACCACCCTATATGTCAAAAAAGAGGCACCGCCATAAGCTTAGTTGACAGAGTCATTTTATTATCACACCCGACATTTCACTGGAAAAACTTAAACCTTGCAGTTGAGATTTTACTGGACAATGGTTATCCACTAGATTTCGTCTTTAATGTCTTACACGAACGCCTTAAGACACTTTTTCACAAGTCAATTTCCAATTCCGACAACACTGAGCAGATGGATGAACCTGAAAGAATTCCTTTTTTCACCATACCGTACGTTCGTGCAATATCGGAACAATTTAAGAACATTACTAAAGACTTAAATGTCAAACTAGCTTATCGCAGTCTCAATAAATTGAACAAATTTATTAAAATTTACAAACACTCTCGTCCACCATCTGCTCACAATAATATTGTCTACAAAATTAATTGCGATAATTGTGATGCGTTGTATGTGGGACAGACCAAAAGACAATTACATACCAGAATCTCTGAACATAAAAATCATATTCGGAGGAACACGAATAATCACTCCGTTATAACTGATCACAGACTAGCATACAATCACGATTTTAACTGGGAAAATGTAGAAATTTTAGATAGAGAACCACACTTACATAAACGGTTAATTTCAGAAGTGTTGCACATAAAAAGACAAAAGAATAGTACTAATTTACAGACTGATACAGAGTGTCTCCCGAAAACGTATTTGACTGTAATAGAAAAACTCTCCAAAATTTGATTTAACGCTAAGTTATTTTTACTATATTTTTTATGGTTTATATATGTTTTAATTTTTATTACTTTTACTTTTTTACCATTTGACACCTACATTTTATGCAGTGACAATTTTGATGACCTAACTTGTTTTTAACTAATTTATTCTTATGTTTTTTATATTCGCCTTATATTACTCATTTTTATTTTTGTTATTGCCTCATTTTTATTATGTACCTTCCCAGCAAACACAGTTTTGTATCAGTTTCGTAATTTTTCCATAATAGTTGTCATATCAAAAATAACAATGATATCACGTGCTCCGTGATTGAAGCAGTAAATGTTCTCAAATTTGTCATCCTTTTAACGAATCGCCATTACAAAAATGTTATGAGGAGCCATGATGTAACTTATACAGCATTGTGATGGAACTGGAATGTTCCAACGCGTATATAGTTTGAGGATATTTTATGTAACATTGAAGTCACATATTTACTTAATTGGTATATCACAGTTACAAAAATGTTATGAAGAGCCATCATGTAACTTATACAACATTGTGATGGAACTGAATCGTTCCACCGCATATATAGCTTACGGGTAATCTACGTAACATTGAAGTCACATGCTTACTTAATTCGTATATCACCGTTATGATATATTTGGATAGAATTAATAATTTTTTCAACTCTCATATTTATCAATTAATTCTCATATATATCATTTATTAAAATTCAAATCAAATAACATATCGAGATCAAAGTCATGTATCACAGAAATACATTAGAACAAATCAAGCCATGTATCACAGAACAAATACATTAGAACAAATCAAGTCATGTATCACAGAACAAATACATTAGAACAAATCAAATAAATATAAATCAAATGAATATAAAAAACCAAGCATTAAAAGGAACTTAATCTGTTCCATCGTCAGCCGACTTAGAATTTTTCAGGAGCCGCGCGTATTTTTGTGTACCCTGCCGGAACCACTTTTTCCCTCGTCCTCGAAAAATTTATCAGTGCATGCATGCGATTTTTTTACAGCATCTTTCACAGCACCCATAATTGCTAAATTTCCGACTTTAAAATTTCCTTTTTGTCCACACCAGGATGATTGTTTCGCTGCTGCGGGTCCAAATACTCTGCTCAGAATCTTTGTAATGCACTCTTTAGCACTATTTCCTCCTATTTGACTTAGATGCGATATGAATCGGTTCCGTACATCGCCAATTAATAGATGTGCTTCAAATTCTTGTACGTGTTCGACAGTCTGCAAAGGCAATAGGGCTATCAAATCTGCGTGATCATCTGCACCAGATATAGGCAACTGGTTGCAATTAACGATTCTCTCAATTGTGTCTAAACGCTCGGTGATATTTCTCATTTCAAAGGTCAGTCCTCCCAGTTTGTCAGCAATTTTCTGAGACATTTCTGGAAAGTATTATATGTCAATATTTGGAATAAATTATACAGATAGTGGAATATTGGAATAATTATACAGATAAAAAATCGTACCATTTATCAATAACGTTAGCCCCTCAAATTGCAACAATATTGACTTTGTATCAATGAAGTAATCACGTATTGAAGTATCAAGTGGGAAAGATATACTGTTTATGTTACCGTCATTACAGACCTCCATATTATTATTCGAGTACGAAAGTTTTTCTGAAAAAAAATATTGACCATATAAATGTATACATAGAATTACATAAATTAGCTAATAAAATTGAACCGTAAAGTATTTGGATATCAAAAAATAATGAGGCAAACCTTGATTTTGAGTGTACTCCGCAGTAACTTTTTTAACTGGTAACTTCATCGAAACAGGAATGTTACTTCGAATTTTGATTTCCTTCGCAGAAGTTTGAACAGGCAGAGTTTCTTCAAACAGATCTATGCCACAGACATTATTGGCATTTGAAGCGCAGTCATTCACCTTGAGCAATTGCGGTGGACTTGGAATATTCCTGTTTTCATCAACCAATTCTGTAGACTCATCGGAAGTAGAGTAATCTTCTTTTTTTTTTGTGGAACTTTTGACTTCCTTTTTCTATACTTTACTGTATCATTTTCCACAATTATGGATGGTAAAGTATTTAACTGATTCGATTGCTTAACTTTGTTAAATATTGACTCTCCAGCTTCATCGCTACTAGACATTCCGTCAGCTTTTTGGCGCGCCGTGGAAATATCATCTCAAGCATAACAGGATATAACAACAAATTTATTGTTAGCAAAAATACACATTGATACATGGAAATATAGTATGGTATACTATAAGTCAATGACTTTATAAATATTATGAGATTTTCAGCAAGCTTACCGTAAAATCCAATGAATTCAACATCGTGCAATTGCCACTTATTTGCAGATGTTTTATCCGGCAGAGTTTTTCTTGTAATGAGAGATCCAACATTTTTCGTGTTAGGCCACCAACACTGTTTTAAGTTTGAGGTGAGCCAAGATGATGGGACTTCCGATGCAGATTCGAATTCAGCCGAACCATCGTTTATAAATGAAACTACTGCGTATGGTTTTGTGGCGTTCCTGTTACCGATAACTTCGTTATCGATTTAATCGACTCGAGTTTATCGATATATTTCGATATATATATTATGCTATTGATTTATTGTTACTTAGTAACGATACTTATTTATTTATTTGTTTGTAAAAGATATTGATTACTTTATTCTCCTGTATCTGACATTGTATACATCCTTTTATAATTGATTAAACATTTATTATTAAATATAACGGAAGTCTAGTGATTTTCACATAAGTTCCCACAACTGGTGACCCTGACGTGATATCGTCAAGGGCGGAACTTTAAAATTGGTGACTAAGAAATCTGCAAGTCCGATTTCTTGTTCAGTGAGGAATTGTGAAAACTTCTTGGACAATTTACGGTTTTACTTCGACAAGAACTTCTAGTCTTCTTGGTTGCTGAGTTGTTATTCGGCAAGTTCCTTGGACATCGTTGTTTAGGACTCGAAAATTCTTCGAAATGCCTGTCGACAGAACACCGCCCGCTACTCCAGGATCAGCTTCAGCTTCAGAGGATCAACAGGATCAGCATACCAATAATATGGAAAGTTCAGCTCAACATACCAGCAACGAGCCGAGAAATTCAGGTGAGTCTGGCGAAATCAATGCCAACGAATTTCGTCTTCTTAAGCTTCCGATTTTCTGGCATAAGCAACCAAAGCTCTGGTTTGCTCAACTTGAGTGCGAATTTTTGGTTTTTCGAATTCGTTCGGATGATATCAAATATAGCACAGTAATAAAACATCTTGACGAACAAGCTCTTTTAATGGTTGCTGAGATAATTGAGAGACCACCTGAAAAAGATAAATATGTAAATTTACAGAATCTGCTTATTAAACGTTTTACTGATTCTGATGAAAAACGGCTTAGACAATTATTGGCTGGTATTGAATTGAATGATAAAAAACCCTCTGATCTGTTGAGAGAACTTAAACAATTGGCTGGAGGAACTATTTCTGATAATGTGTTACATTCAATTTGGCTTCAAAGATTACCTTATCGTGTTCAATCAACTTTAGCAGTTGTTGGAGGTAGTCCTCTTATTAAATTGGCTGATTTAGCTGATAAAATCATGGATCGGGAGTCTGGACTTCAAGTTGCTGCAATAACTCCTTCAACTGAGCCTTGTGTTGCTAAATCTTGTGATCTCGCCGATCTTGAACGTAGAATTTCAGCTTTAGAAGTCAAGCGTTCTAGAGATAGGTCAAGATCTAGATTTAATGGAAAGAGAAGATTTAGGTTGTCATCAAGAATTAAGAAGTCTGATAAAAGGGATAAGCAAACTTGTTTTTACCACAGGAAATTTGGTAATAAAGCCATCAAATGTACGATTCTTTGTGCGATGTCAAAATCCTTTACAGTTAACCAGGAAAACTAGATGTTCCGTTGAAGGTGGAGACGGCTGTCAACGGTTCACCCAACAATCGTCTCATTATCACCGATAGATGTTCAGGCCTTAATTTTTTGATAGATACAGGAGCTGACATTTCTCTGGTTCCAAAAAGGTCAGTATCAAATACTGCGTCTTCTTCTTTTAAAGCTCTCACCAACCTTATTGGTTGCGAGCGTGTCAGGACTTCTGCTTATCACCCAGTCTCTAATGGAATTCTAGAGAGATGGCATCGCACATTAAAGAGTGCTATTATGTGTCACGTTAACAAAGATGGGATAGAAGTTTTGCCAACGGTTTTATTAGGACTACGTACCTGTTTCAAGGAAGATTTGCAAGCGTCTCCAGCAGAAATGCTTTATGGAACTTCTTTGAAGATTCCAGGGGAGTTTTTCATAGAAGAAGATCTTCCAGCTGACCCAGAAATTTTTGTGGAAGAACACCGAATTCATATGAGAGAAATCAAGTCTCAACCTACTGCGCACGATCACAAAAAAACACCTTTTTATCACAAGAATTTATTTGATTATACGCATGTTTGGATTCGTGTAGATTCTGTTAAAAAATCTCTTCAACCACCTTACAATGGTCCTTTTCGTGTTGTAGATAAGATTAATAATAATCTTTTCACTGTCGATGTTTCAGGAAAACTTACTAATGTCTCTACTGAACGGCTTAAGCCAGTGTTTTTGCCTAAAGAGGTAGACTCTGATCCAGTTAATTCCACGCCTACTTCAAGTTCCACTACGCCTTTAACTACTTCTCATTGAACTCTGAGAACGTATTCTGGTCCCAGGAAACAAGTGCGTTTCGCAACATAGGATGTTGCTTGCGGGGGAGTACTGTGGCGTTCCTGTTACCGACAACTTCGTTATCGATTTAATCGACTCGAGTTTATCGATATATTTCGATATATATATTATGCTATTGATTTATTGTTACTTAGTAACGATACTTATTTATTTATTTGTTTGTAAAAGATATTGATTACTTTATTCTCCTGTATCTGACATTGTATACATCCTTTTATAATTGATTAAACATTTATTATTAAATATAACGGAAGTCTAGTAATTTTCACATAAGTTCCCACAGTTTCATTATGTTGAGCGAATGTTTGAGAACTTTTTTAAAAATTATTTATCATAAGTGGACCGCTTGAATTGATGAACTCACAACTTATAAAAAATATCATGCGGCATTATAGCCTGAGAATACGTTTGTTTTCAAGCGCACCACGTGGTTGAGTTAGAAAATGAGGTTAGAAACATACACTCTAATTAATAAATGATAAAGACGATACATTCATTGCTTGCATTAAATAATAGTATAGTAATAATAACCTTCAATAAAGAAAATTTTTATCAATCAGAAGTACATTGATTAACATAAATAATCGACTGTGAATCACGAGAATTAGCCGGTTTCGTGCACTTTTTTCGCACGCATCTAATTGTAAGACTGAATGGTTGTGATTAGGGCCAATCGGCGCATGCGCCGTTGTACCTGTGGGTAAAGAAACTATAAGACCGTAAATTTAATTTTGAATAAAAACAAGATCTGCTAGTATTATGAATATTGATGTTATAATTTTCATGAAACTACAGAATCTGTTATGAATTGACAAAAAATTTTACTGTACAATATATTTCCCATACAGCACAGAATATTGCAATTACATTGCAGCAATGTTACAATCTTGCAAGTTGCAATATAATATTGTAGGAATATTATAGGAATATGTAATTGTAATATTTCATGAGAAATGTTACAACAACATTACAGAAAACAGCATTCAGTAGTCGCTATAGTTATTCGTTCATTTATCGCTATATGCGTCGATCTTACAATTACTGTTAGATCCAACGCATCATTGTGGGATAAGACAGCGTCATTGTTCTGCTAAACGCTAATTATCGAAATCGGTCATGTGATCGGTGACGTACATACTCACGCATGCGCATGGAAAGTTTCGTCTGAGAGACTTGTCCTTTCATGCTTTCATTTTCCGTTACTGTTTTGGAACTGTTCCGGGTAGCGAAATAAATTTTTTTTCTGGCATTCGGTTAATATAGAAAAAGTTATAATTTGATAAAAGTGATACTGTGGAGTACGTGTTTCGGAAATTTACATTATCTATATCTTAAAATACAAAGAAAAATTATTAGAAATAGTGCAAGAAAAGAAGTTTATTTTCCTAGTACGTGGCAATCAGTAACCCAGCAAACCACAGCATGTAACATAGACATATATGTAATATTACACGAATGTCATGAATGTTACATGTAATATTATTTGTACAGGTAAATGTTACGTTCTGGTACGGCTCTATGTCAGCAACTTTGAATGTATCATTTATATATTAGATACATTTCATATGATATGTTACTGTAACATAACATAGACATATGTATATTACATATTTCTCTATATCATGTAATGTAACATAAACGTATATATTAGATATTTTCCTATGTAATGTAATGTAAAATAAATGTATATATTACATATCTCTATATGTCATATAATATAACATGAGCGTATATATTATGTTCGTGCAATATATATGCATATAAAAAAATTAACATATATTATTCTATTATCTACTTATATTTTAATTAAAAATGTTATAAATATTTGTTTTAGAGATAAGGATATAATATATATATATATATATATATATATATATATATATATACACATCTTTATTTATAACAAATATTTATAACATTTTGAATTAAAATATAAGTAGATATAGAATTAATAGTATTTATATTTTCATTCGCGAAATAGCCAATTTTTAAAACAATTAATTCGTGTTCATTTTGAATTTTAAATTCAAATACGTTTACACTCATACATCACATATTTAAATAAACAATGCAACATTGCTAATTATGAAAATATTTATTTGCAATTATAGTTTATTATTTATATAGTTTATTATTTTTTTGGCACTTATATCTTAATATAAATAACGTATTAAATATTTAAATAATATATACATATATATTTCACATATATACCCACACAGAAAAATGATATGTATTAGATATCTGCTAGATATCTTCAATGTCTACCAGGGATATCCACAGGATATACAGAAACAGCTATTAGACATGCTACGGATATCCAAATGTCCGCCATTCGAGATCTCATAAATATCTATAGGATATCTACATAAATATCCACTAGGTATCCATACAATATCCAATGAATATCTACATAAATATCCACTAGGTATCTATACAATATCCAGTGAATATCTACAAAAATATCCACTAGGTATCCATACAATATCCAATGAATATCTACATAAATATCCACTAGATATCTATACAATAAATTTAATATATAAAATTAAAAATTTTATTTGTATGGAAGTTAATTTCTATTTTATATTTTCAATAATTTAAATAAGATAATAACGAACGATTTTTGCTTATTCGGACATAAATTGTCCGAATAAGTGAAAATCGAACATTATTTATCTGACCGATTTTATAAAAATCAGTTCAATATCTGAATTCCCCGGTACGGGAATCGTATCAGAAGTTAAGCTGATAGAAATAATTACAATGTTATTAACCGCATTGTGCAGACTTTATATACGTTCATGACAAGAACTTGAATACGGATATAGAAAGTGTATAGAGCGCCGCATAGCGGTAAGTAAATGAACACGTAAATTTCTAATAAATATCTTTGATAGCTGTGTGGTGGACATGGATATGTGGATTTCACGTGGATATGTAGTGGATATCTTCGGTAGCTGTGTGGTGGACATGGATATGTGGATTTCACGTGGATATCTAGTGGATATCTTCGGTAGCTGTGTGGTGAACATGGATATGTGGATTTCACGTTGGTTATTTAGTGGATATCTTCGGTAGCTATGTGGTGGACATGGATATGTGGATTTCACGTGGATATCTAGTGGATATCTTCGGTAGCTGTTTGGTGGACATGGATATGTGGATTTCACGTGGATATCTAGTAGATATCTTCGGTAGTCATTCGAGAGATATAGATATTTTGTTCATCTATTAGATATCTATTAGTTATCCATGGTAGATATGGACATCAGATAGATATGTAGATATTCACTAGATATCTATTGGATGTTGTGTTCTGTATGGGTTTTGACGAATGAAATCGTAGATAATCTATTAGTGAATCGCTCACTTTTTAATTTTCACCTCGTGAGTAAACTCACCCAATAAAGAACCATAATTATAATATAGGCACCAAGAAGATAAACGTATGCGTATTACGCACATAATACAAAATGTAAAATATTGAATAGTTAATAATAATATTAACTATACGTATATAAAAAAAATCAAATATAACCATTTAGATTTTAATTTCTAATTAATAATGGATATATGCTTATTAAATATTTCTGGCAAACATTTTTACGAATAAGAAATGAATATGTAGATAACACGTGGATCTCTAATAAATATCTTTCGTAGCTATTTGGTGGACATGGATATTATGTAGATAACATGTAAATATCTAATGAATATCCTTGTCAGATATTCAGTGGACGTGGATATGTGGACAATAATCGGATATCCACTAAATATCCTTGTCAGATATTCAGTGGACGTGGATATGTGGACAATAATCGGATATCCACTAAATATCCTTGTCAGATATTCAGTGGACGTGGATATGTGGACAATAATCGGACATCCTAAAATATCCTTGTCAGATATTCAGTGGACGTGGATATGTGGACAATAATCGGATATCCACTAGATATCCTTGTTAGATTTTTAGTGGACATGGATATGTGGAGAATATGTGGATATCCACTAGATATTCTTGTCAGATATTCAGTGGACGTGGATATGTGGACAATAATCGGATATCCACTAGATATCTTTGTTAGATATTTAGTGGACGTGAATGTGGACATTATATGATATCTAATGGATATCTACTGGATATTTTTAAATAAATTTTTAGTTAACATGGATGTGTGGATAATATGTGGATATCCACTAAATATCCCAGCTGGTTATACGGGAGATATAGATATTTTTGATATCTAATAGATATCTATTGATTATCCATAGTAGATATGGACATTATATGGATATGTCGATATCCAGTAGATATCGATTAGATATGTAGCTCTGTGTGGGTAGAGTATTATAATGACAAGGTATTAATATCACAAATATGTCAATTTGAACACAGTTTTATATCGGAATGCAATTCTTCTCATGTAATGCAATATTTAATTAATTGCCCGTAGTTGCTTGTATATAACATTTCTTATAAATATACTTTGACTTAAACTTAGAGCAGTGCTGGGATTTACTTGCACATTTCGGCCCGATTCCGTGGCTCACGCCTATTGCCCCCCACTCACTGCTCGTGCGTTAGCAACGAGACGCCAGATACGCATAACTAAGGAGCACGACGGTTCGTCTCAGGAGCGTTCATATGTAAGAATGCCCAAATATAATAATAAGACAATACTTTTCTAAATGCTCCGCAAAAATTCTCAAAATTAAAAGTTTTTCTTCAATATTTTATATTTCATTGATATAAAATATTGAAGAAAAACTTTTAATTATAGAAAAGTGTTGTCTTATTATTATATTTGGGCATTCTTATATACGGACGCTCCTGGGACAAAGCGTCGCGCTCCTTAGTTACGCGTATCTGGCGACTCGTTGCTAACGCACGAGCGGTGAGTGGGGGGCAATAGGCGTGAGCCACGGAATCGGGCCGAAATGTGCAAGTAAATCCCAGCACTGACTTAGAGTAATATACTTTTGCTTATGTTATCAATTGGGATGCGATGGAAAACTATAAAATTCCTATAAACTCATTAAAAAAACCAAAAAAATATAAAATTAGAAATATACTGTATATATTATCATTATTTCCCCATCAATAACTTCATTAAAATAAATAAACTGTTACTAACTGCATTACATCTTGCAATATAACTTAAAAAATTAAAAGATTTGTTAAACTTTAGTAATAAAAACTTTGGTATGTGGAAATACTGACAAGTAGTAAAAGTCACATAGTAGGTGTGTCGTCCTGTTAGTGTGCATCACGATCGTCAGCCTGACGTCAGGTAATATCTTTTTACTTTCTCGGTCATATCGCAGCTTGCTAAGGCGGAACCATTCGCTTGCTACAGTTTCGAAGTCGCATTCGTCGACACCCTTGGCTCTTAAAATACCTAAAATATTCAATAATATTTTAATATTACAAATAAAATCCTTACCAATTTAGGCAAAGAATAAAAATATGCAACTTGTTAAAATAGCTCACTTTTTAGGATGCGTATGCATTTCAAATTGCACATGCGATGATTATTTCCGCGACCACACCAAGAACAAGATATGCCGAATTCATTTGTAAATAAACGGCTCATACACCGTTGCACCAAATTTTTGCCGCCTTTTCCTCCAATTTTGTTCATAAATTCGACCTTGAAAGCAATTTACGACACTATAAATTCATTTATACGTAATTAGATAAATAATAAATTAAATGTAATTCAACATATTACTACTCTTATGATAAATATTATTGATATACAAAAATTAACTTACAAAATTCGTTTTTGTTTCAACATTTTCCATGTTTTCCTCAAACTTTTTAAGGTTCTGTATAGAATTGATCGTAAGTATGTCATCAAATATATTCATATTAAGCTCTTTCGCATTAATAATGTCTCTTCCCAAAGTTTTCAGCCTTTTGTCGATGCTTTTTACATACTTTAATATCTCCACACAAATTGGAATCAGCTTTTCTGAAACAGAATAAATTGAGACAACGTATAAATTTTCTCTTACTATATTGCTTCTGATCAGGATATAGCAGGATACAGTAAGTTAAAGCATCATGTATTTATAACGTATATAATGACACAATAATAGTAAATGTAAAATAAGGTTCTTACCATCAATGTTGCCAATTGTAGCTAATTGGGAAATTGGAATAAAATCAAGATCTAAAAAAAAGTTATCGTATCAATTATAGACATTTTATGTTACATACTAATTTATCAAAGATAACATTGAAAATAAGATAATTTTGAACTCTTACTTTGTACATTAATGTCCTTGGGTTCATATACCAATGGTTCATTAATATCATTAAACTCATCCGCTTGTAATGGATCAACTTCTCGTGTTTGTGATGTAGTATCGTACAATGAATGATTTGGCGTAGAGAAGCTTTTTTCGGCGGCAATTTGTGAGACTTTTTCACACGAGGACTGCTTTTCATGCGAGAATTGTTTATTACACAAAGATTTTTTTCCGGATGAATCTCGATCTCTATCTATTTTTAACTTCTTGTGTCCAGTCTTACATAACTGCGGAGGTGAATCTATAAAATGTAATAAAAGTTAGTAATGCGTAAATAGTTGATTTCACACTAAATCGTTGATATAACATTAGAATAAATAAAAAATATAATTTTTGAAAGGAAAACTTTGGTTTCTAGTGCAAGAAATAGAAATATAATGTAATAAAATTCAGTTACCGTAATCGTCATTCGCACTGTCATCGCAAATCTCATATGTATCATTGAACTGTTTTCCGTGTACGACTCTTTTCCCACGTCCTCTGGTTTCATCACAAGAAGTTGCGTAATTAGCATCTTCTGCTTTTTTCCGTGCTTTTTCAAAAGTGTCTGTAAATATAAAATACTATATTAATATTGCATAATTCATATTTGGAATAATTGTCACTTTTACGCATGCTTACCACAGTAGCATTCTACTTTTACATCGAAAAGTAACCAGTCTGTTTCTGGTGGACTGTTTTTTTTAAGAAAGAAAAAAGCATTTTTAGATATTGGCTATCTATATTGAGTACAATCTTTTGTAAGCCACGAAGTCGAAATTTCGGAGTACGTCCCTTCTTTCGGAAATTGTACAACTGCATACGGAAAGCTCATTTCGACGCAGTGTGTATATCTTCAAGACAGTCGCATATATATATATAATTATATGTATAATAAACCACACAAAGAGCATAGTACATTGCGCGTCAAAGATTCGTTCCCTGAGGTAAGGGGGATTCATAGAAGTATACCCATGGCCCATTGGTGTACTTCTATGTATCCTCCTTACCTCAGGGAACGAATCGTTGACGCGCAGTGTATAATAACAAATCTATTATATTAATGTAATCAACGAACATAGACGAATATAGAACGTTTTATTCACTATTTTTTGGGACTTAATGCAATAAGCTAATAACTATACTTGAATTATCATCAGAAGACATAACATCATCTGCTTTTAAACATTTACGTGAAATTTGGTCAGCTGTAAAGGTACCTTTACATGGCAGCGTTAAGCGTCGAGCGTCTGCGTAGAAAATTGCGCAGAATCTAATTTCAGCCTAGAATCTATCTCTTTTAAATTCTGCGCATTTTTCTGCGCAGACGCTCGACGCTTAATGCTGCCATGTAAAGGCACCTTAACAGTTGCATATGATAAATCTGTCTCACTACCAGATAACTTATAAATTCCTACCAGCGCACAGTGGGGAATTTCAGCGAAAAGCTAGCCAAAAATCAAAAAACGAAATTTAGATTTGGGATCAATTTTCTATGGAGATCAGTAAAGGACTATTCCCTGCATAGAATCCCGTTGTCCTCAGCCCCCCACTATTTTAAGTTGAGCAGGTATGTTAGTTGAAAGTAGACCTTCGCCAGCGACGTTTCTCGCGCGTTTCGTTAATATTTTCAATATACTTTGAGTGTGAATAACTTTTTAGGTAAAAGTGAGAATAAAGTTCTGCAAAATGGATGCTCTTCCTGGAGATATGTGGAATATTTTATATTGTTTACATTTTTGAAATAGCGTTTACCATGTTTATTTACGACGTATAACCTTAGTCCGATAAAGTTCCTACTTTCCTGAATAAATCTTTACTTCGTGTAGACTTTTAGTTGCAGATCCCACAAGATCCCATGTTCTTTCTTTTTTTTCTATTAGCCTATACTATTAGCAATTAAAATTCGCAATAATTAGCTGCTAATATTTGCTAGCCTTGTTGTACGATATTTTTTTGTAACAGTATGCGTGTCCCGAAAAGGTTAGGTTGTCGCCCGTCTGTCATCGCAGGTAGTCCCGTTTAGTTGCAGCTGTGCCCGGTCCGCTCATAACAATAGTGTTTGAAATCCGGTCTATAAAAATTATCATACCTGAGGTTTTAAGTGTCTTATATCGGGTGTTTACCAAATACAAACAAATTTCTCAGAACCGGTATTCAGAGTGCGAGTTTATTTTGAATATAACATATGATATATATACGAATTTTGTATATAATATATAATAATATGCGCTTTTTTTCATGCATTTTTTACAGGATCTGGCAATCAGTTAATTACCTATAAAAGGAAAGAGATATTCCTTATTATGCAGAATTGCTTAAGCAATGAATTTAATAACCAAATTAAACATTTGGAACAGGAGTTGTCCGAACGAACTAATTGTCCTATTCAAATCCATCCAGATGCCAGATCACACATGTCAAAATTCTTCTTCAAACTGCGCACAAAATGGCAAGAGGCAAAAAGGAACATGAATTTTTTTCTTCAGAAAAATGAGACATGGCTGGAAGTAAATATGTCGTTCCCTACACGTTCGAATACAGATAAATTAAGCATACGTGGTCGTCCCTCGCTGGATTTCAGTTCATGTAGTGAACGATCAAAACGGCGAAAGACTGAAGAGCTTCGTCGAACTTTTACAACTGAAGAATTGTCATACGCTACGCAAATGAGTCTTCGCTCTTCCGGAAATTTACATTCAGCACAAGTTGTACAGGACATTACAACAACCTCATCAACGAGAGCTTTACGATACAGAACAGCATTTCAAGCGACAGTCGAGACTACGTTATCTGCGGACGTAGCTCTCTCGATTATGGTCGAAGCTAAACTCACCAGAAAGCAATACAACGTCATTAGATCATCAATGAAGGAAAATAACTGTCTATTATACCCGAACTATGAAGCAGTGCGAGCGGCCAAGAAATTATGTTATCCACCTCGATCTAGTATTACTATTACTGAAAGTAGTGCAGATATAAAGTTGCAAGATTTATTAGACCACACATGCAAACGTCTTCTTCTTACTCAAAGAGAGATTATGAAATCCTTGAATATGGAAACAGTTATAAAAGCGGACTTGATCTGTAAGTGGGGGTGCGACGGAAGTTCCGGTCAAAGCGAATATAAACAAAAGTTTAGTGACGAAAGTAATTCGGACGCAAATATATTTTTAACATCGCTTGTCCCTTTACAACTTAAATTTGCCGGAAGTGAATGTAACAAAGAAACTGAAAATATTATTTGGAAAAATCCGAGATATTCCTCTACTCGCTTCTGTCGGCCTATCAGATTACAGTTCCTCCACGAAAATACGAAATCTACTGTTAATGAAATGGAGTTTATCGAGCAGCAGATTACATCGCTAGTACCGTTTAAAATCGTAATAGATGGCACAGAAATAACAATCAATTATGAAATGCTATTTACTATGATTGACGGAAAAGTATGTAATGCTATCACGTCTACAACTTCTACTTTAAAGTGTTATCTATGCGGTGCTACCTCAAAAGATTTTAATGATATTGATAAAGTCCTGAAAAGAGAAATAAATGAAACAAATTTACGTTTCGGGATGTCCACGTTGCACGCGTGGATTCGTTTGTTTGAGTGCTTATTGCATCTTTCTTATAAACTCAGCCTCAAAAAGTGGCAAGCACGAACGGAAGACGAAAAGAAGCTAGTTAGCCAACGTAAATCAGATATCCAAAAAGGCTTCAGATTAGAATTGGGGCTCATTGTAGATCGCCCGAAGCCTGGGTATGGTAGCACAAATGACGGAAATACTGCTCGACGCTTTTTTGAAAATTCGGCAATAAGCGCCTTGATAACTGGTTTAAACGAACAGATTATTAAGAGATTCTACATAATTCTGCAAACTATTTCAAGTGGGTACGATATTAATGTGGATAATTACAAAGAATACGCCCTGGAAACTGCGAGGATGTTTGTATCTGAATATCCATGGTACAATATGCCAACTACAGTTCATAAATTATTAATTCACGGTCCTCAGATAATAGCTTCCGCCCTTTTACCAATTGGGCAATTATCTGAGGAAGCTCAGGAAGCCCGAAATAAAGATATTAAAAAATATAGAGAGGGATTCTCACGAAAATGTTCGCGTGAAAAAACAATGGAAGATGTTTTGAATTGGCTGTTGGTGTCATCAGATCCTTATATATCTAGTTTGAGGAAACTACCTCAAAAAAAATTAAAAGATTTATTGCCTGAAGCTATTCAATTGCTGTCGAACGATAATATCGAGGATATTATTTCTGCTAATGATTCCGATTCGGATATATAATACATAAATAAAAAAATTGTAATAATAAAGTCTACCTACCCATATTGAGTCTAACATTATTTTTCTAGAAATTCCCGAATTTGATTCGTAATCGGCAACCTCTAAAATTCATTGATATTGATTTTCAGCCAAGATCGGATGAATATTCGTAATTAGCGACCCCGAAAACATTAATCTATCAATTTTTGTGCAATTCTGGTGAATATTTAATGATTTGGTCCGTTATATTGAGGCCGCCATTTTGTTTTTGAGAAATTAAATACCGGATTCGTAATCAGCGACCCCGAAAACATTAATCTATCAATTTTTGTGCAATTCTGGTGAATATTTAATGATTTGCTCCGCTACATTGAAGCCGCCATTTTGTTTTTGAGAAATTACACACCGGATTCGTAATCAGCGACCCAGAAAACATTAATCTATCAATTTTTGTGCAATTCTGGTGAATATTTAATGATTTGCTCCGCTATATTAAAGCCGCCATTTGTTTTTGAAAAATTACACACCGGATTCGTAATCAGCGACCCCGAAAACATTAATCTATCAATTTTTGTGCAATTCTGTTGAATATTTAATGATTTGGTCCGTTATATTGAGGCAGCCATTTTGTTTTTCAGAAATTACACACCGGATTCGTAATCAGCGACCCCGAAAACATTAATCTATCAATTTTTGTGCAATTCTGATGATTCTTCGATTTATGGCCACGTTTTGGCCGAAATTCCCCACTGTGCAGCGTTGAATCACACGGAGAAGTAAAGAATGGTTTAATAGAGAGATGTTGTTTTACTCTAAAGTGTATAATATTATTCTTTAAATAAATATCATTCACTGTAGCAATTGTAGTGTTTGAAAGAATATAACAGTTATTGCCATTTTTGGACGATAAGATAAATCCATCAAATTCTACTCTATTCACATTTGTCTTATTTTTATTATAATGAATTATCGGATAATTTTTTGAAGGATTTGAAAAGCTTTTCTCAATATTTCTCTTTTCTATAATTCTGTTAGCTATTGTTCTAGAGGTTTGCCACTAACTTTTAATGATTTTTTTATTGTATACAAGTAATTTTCAAATTTAAAGGCAGAATAAGAATCAATTGTTCCAAATCGTTTAACATCATCACATATATGTAATAAATTATGCACATTATGTGACAAGTATTGATCTCCGTAATACTCGCGGAATTTTCAAACAAAGTATTCCAAAAGAGATTGTGCGTAATCAAGCAGATGTTTATATTGTTTATCTGATACAATTCTTACAGCAACGCACAGACAGATAAAATGTATGTATAGTTTTTTAGGTAGCACGTTTTTCGTTATAATTATTCCTGTATACAGTGCAAAAAGCTTATGTTCGGTCGCTTTCCAACGATCTAGATTTAGCAAATCCTTTGGACGACGAGCAAATTCTATGGGTATAAACATTTTCAATTTGCTATTAAGTTGTTGGGCTTTATCTAATAAAGCAGCAGTCCATCGTATATTTATCGCACCTTTAATCCAAAATCGAAGCATTGTTTTATTAACACCAAGAAAAATAAGGTGCATACAATCTAATGGCACGTCCGAAACCATTCCAATGTCTAAAGTTTCTATAATAGTTGGTTTAGTTAAATATTTTTCAGCGTGATGTTCTTCATGCTGTCTTCTTCGAAATGAATGATCCGTCCTCAAAGTTGAATTTTGTTCTAAAAATACGACTTTATTGTGAATAAATTCACCTTCTTGTATACACTTAGTGCAGCTGAAATAACCTGTGTGACCTTTAATACCACAAATGAATGATTTTGCTGGAGTATCACATATTATAGCATTTAATTTAATACGAATAATTATTTCATTAATATTCAAACCGATATCAAGAATGGGTTTTGCTTCTTCTACAAACGATTTTAAAAAAACATCGACATCTTTTGGTTTCGTATTACCATGATAAATGCCTATAACAAATGGTTTGGTGTAAAAATTTGCAACTATAGCACCTAAGATCGGCCAAAATTGACTACCTGAACTTTTTGAAGTAGGTAAACCATCGATATTAATATTTATTTTCAACTCTGCTGGATACAATGATGTTTGATAATGTATTTTAATCGAATGCTTCAAACCTTCTGCAAATCCAAAGTGAATATATTTTCCGTCATTCATTTTTATTATTTGTGATAAAGTATTGCGTGGTGTTTTCATTAATGTTCTACAATCGACTGGAACACTTAAATTATTTTTTAATAAAATTCGTAATATATCATTTACGGCATTCTGACTAATATTGTGTTTCGTTACCCAAGATCTTAAATCATCATGCAAAGAATTTTCATTATTTAAAATGTCTTCTGATGATAAACTGTGGATATCAGTGCCAGTAGCATCTGATTCACTTTCATTAAAATTAGGACTTATATCCGAATTACAATTATTAATGCTTGCATTGTCATTTTCTGAATTACAGTTATTAATAGTTATTGCACTATCTATTTTCTCTGTGCACGTTTTTTTAATACTTTGGGGGCCAAAAACGTTTAATACATTACATTCGCGTAATACAATTCTTCGTTTTTGGCGCTGGGATAAATCAGAGAAATCTTTACGTGACATAATTATTTATAAATCAGACTATTTCTGAAATAATAAGCAGAATAATATATATGACGTACTTATCGATATTATACGGAAGAACACTCTGAAATATAAACAAAATAATATATTATTTGTGCCCATTATATAAATGACAACATGCATAAATATGTTATGTTCGTGAAATCACACAAGTTTTTAAAATACATTACAATATTTGTTCATCAAACATATGTCAAAACGATTTGGGAAGTATTCTAATAACATAGTGTAAAATACTATATTGTGTGTGTGTTGTGTGGATAATACATTAAAAATAAGCTTGAAAAATATGAAAAAAAATTTAATGTAAATATTAATTAATTGACAAGTTTTTTAAATTAATATACCAGGCAAGATGACACACATACTTTTTACCACTATATAATATCCAAATATGCAAATGCAAAATATTCAAAAAGTTATAGATAAATGAAAACGTTGACAATTTTAGAAAATTGGAACAGCTGTTAATGTAAATCCTTAATTTCATATAAGAAGGGGATCATTTTCAAATAATATTTGTATCAACACAACTCTAAAAAGCTGAATTCTGTCTCATAAAAGCTATGCAATCTAAATTCGATAACTGTTAACAAAATGTGACAAATGATATAACAATAAAGAAAGTAATTTCTTGCTGACAGGGTGTTTTACCTAAACTGAACCAGTTAGCAAAAACTAACTTTTCTTATCAATATATTATTTTAATTTACTTATTCTGTTACTGGTTATCGAATTTAGCTATCGCATTGCTTTTACAAGAAAAGTTCAGCTGTTTGGTTATATATTGATGCACGTTTTACTTGAATATGATCTATGTATTAAATGTATAGGCTTATTTATGTTAACTGCTGTTCAGCAACTAATAAAAGCATCATATCGTTGAATAAAATGTGACATGCACAGTTGATCGAACTTTGTCAGCGAATAATATTCCTTAGCAATATTGTTTAAACTTACATATTTTGTTTTCGGTCGAACTTAACTGTCGCATTGCTTCTACGAAACAGAGTTAAGCAAATTCAATACTTTTCACTACAAAATTTTGAAGTCAAACTGCCAATTAAGAGTATTTTCACATCTTTTAACAGGTTAAGTTTGTTCTTCTGTGAGGGATATGCAACAACTAAATACGCAATAACCTAAAATGAGATATGAAAGTTTAAACGATATCAATTTAAAAGAATCTGAATAAATTTAACTTACCGGCCAAAATTTCTAACTATAAGCATTTTTCTCTGCACCTTTTAACAATCTGACAAATGCACACAAGAGATCCACACAATGCGGTAGACTGAAAGACAATGGAGACAATGATGCTGATATAATTATGATAGCACGTGGATATTGCTCGCGCATTTGCCGCGCATGCGCGAAAAAAATAACTCGCATGTTACTAAAGTTACATCGCAAATATATTACAATCATTGCATATCTGTAATAATATATTCTATATGTATTAGTAATGTAACATTCGTTATATTACAAAAAGATTACAGTTGTTATATTTATGTTATATATCTCGAGTTATGTGTGTGTTATATTACATTTTTACAGAACTATCATGAGTTATATACGTAACGAAGAAATATAACTTTGTTCTTCTAAAGTGCTTTCAAGGTTATATAACACTTACATCTCGTCTCTATAACCGTGAAATATAACATTGTTCTTTTCATGTGCTTCCTAGGTTATATAACAGTTACATATTGGTTTGCTGGGAAGTATACCCAGACAGCATTATAACATCCTCGGGAAATCCGAAGGACATCCAGGACGGACATTACGGATATCCTGTAGATATCCAAATTTTATCCCGGGATATACTCAGAATGTCCTGAGGAATAGCAAATGAGCACCTCATGCTATACCTGGAAATATCCTCAGGATATCCCTTTTCAAAGTCCTACGGATGTCCATAAGATGTCCGTAAGACATCGTAATTCCTAAAACGTCCACAATGCATTCAAAATTAGTCCAGAATATGTTATCAAGGTACTTTATATGATATTTTAAAGATAACATATTGATTATAATTTATATAAGATATATATATTAATAGAATATAAAATAGAATATTTTAAATATAATATAGAAGTTCATAAATTATTTTCTTTATAAAATTGCGTTCTGTTATTCACTGCCAATATTGAAAATCTAATACTGAAAATAATTCACGTTCTTTGATATTTGAGGCTTTCATGCTGTACATGAATATATTAGGTTTGGCTTCCGGGTTTGAGCCGTTTAATATTTTCTAAACAATTCAATATCTGAATTTCCTATGTTGGGATTGCATCAGAAATTGAACTGATAGAAAATAATTACATTTTTAATTTCCTGCCCGTTGCTCTTTGCAAGCTTTATATAATTCTCATGACCAAATCTCAAATACGAGATGAACGCATCGCCCGCGCATCGCATAGCGGTAAACAAACGAACTAGCGGCTGAATACTATTTTTTGTAAAATTTTTGGAATGTTGCGCACAATAATATTTCTCATAAAATATTAAATAAATAATAATTTTAAATATATGAAAACGTGCGCATCAAATTCAATTATTAATATTAAACGAAATTAATGTTAACAATTAATTGCCAGATAACACATATATGTCCTCTGGAAATCCAAAGGACATCCAATATAATAGACAGGACAGATATCCTATGGACATCCAGGGGTTATCCAGTGGACATTTATAGGACATTAATACTTATTATAATACTTAAGAGTTCTAAATTATATTAAATAGCCTACATAACTGAAAGTAATCATGTATGCGTATTAAATTTTCATAAAATATATTTATAATGATATCTTAAAACGTCCTACAAATGTCCTGAACCGTCCTGGACATATTCAG
This sequence comes from Formica selysi, assembly GCA_009859135.1. Taxonomy (NCBI): domain Eukaryota; kingdom Metazoa; phylum Arthropoda; class Insecta; order Hymenoptera; family Formicidae; genus Formica; species Formica selysi. The sequence continues at coordinate 697,520 of WHNR01000040.1, forward strand.
GATGATCCTGAGGATGTCTTGTGCTGTCTGGGTATTTGATTCACAGAATTGTATCTATCCTCGATTATAACTGTATTCTATATATATTACATTACTTTTTTTATTTATTGTGACAATTATTTCTTTCAGCTTTGCTCACTATATTTTCATTTAAAATATATCCTGTACATATTGCAATATTGCATTGCAGAGGTATATGCACGTGTACGTACTGCGAAAAAGAAAAAATATCTAATCTAGAGAGTATCCAACTAAAAAAACATATAGGGAGACACCAGGTAAATATACAATTATTACTTTTCTAATCAGACGCAGTATTATTTTGAGGTTATAGCAATATTAATCCTGTGTATGGAATAAGCACGTGCTTTTGTATAATTTGCATGTTTATAATTGTAACTACACTTGCACATGTACTAATTTGTTATTAATTTTCACAAGTTAAATAATATTGATTTTTATTGCTGATTTTATTTTGTTGTTTCCTATGTGTTCCTATATATACGTAGTACTCACACATGAGAAACGACAAATATAAAATCAGCATTAAAAATCAATATCAATAATCAATATCAATAATTTGTGAAGATTCATGATGACAGATTGGTGCATGCATTACATTACATTATAGTAGTGATGCATGTTAAGTACAGTTATGAACATAAACACATAAATTTTCTATGCAATTCATTAGTCAATTTTAATTACTTATATTTTAAAAACTATCATAATCTCGACTTTTTTGTATTAGAAAATTTTTATTTTATTTTGTTTCCGAAGTATGCTATTAATAAAATATTATATGGTGGTTGTGAGACATTTACCTATTCTATTATAATTATTAAAACAAATAGTCAATTGTCATTATTTATGTCTAAATTATTACTGATGAAAAATGAACAACATATGTTAATTATAATCTATTATATCAATTAATATGTCAATATATGCTTACTTGCTTTATATACAGATACTATTCAGATAATTTTTATACTATTTATAGATATTCAGATTCTATCACATATTTTTATTATCTACATTCATTATAATATATAAATTCATACATAAATTCAAATAAAATATATTTTTTTTCCAGAGTAATACTTGTGTTATATATTAATAATTATTTTAATAAATATGTTTAACGCACAAAAACGAAACCCATTTGTTTCAAAACGTCATGCTAGGAGGATTATTGAAAATGAAACTAACATAGATATTGCAGGATCTTCTAAACACATTTTAAAACTGCCATTCACTCCCAATATTTCTTTTAAAGATTATGATTTAGATTCGTATAAAAATTGTAATGAAAATATTCCTGCATCTATAGAAAATATTAATAATGATAGAGTTGATATTGAAATTACATCTTTTGAAGATGAAAATCATTATCAACAATGTCTAAATAATAATAACATCCAAAGAAACAATGATGATTATGATGATGATGATAATGAAAATGATGATCATGACTTTCACAATCCTGTCATAGAAATTATAAGTGAGGCTTTCAATAATGTTGATGATGACAAAAAATTTAAAAATGCTATTGCTACATGGGCTATATCATATAATATTAATCATAACGCATGTAATGCATTGCTACAAATTTTGCTGCAACATACGTCATGCAACTTTCCAAAAGATATACGAACATTAGTACAAACTCCACGACAAGTCCAAGTTATAAGTGCATGTGGAGGAGAATATTTTTATCTAGGTTTGGATGATATTATTAAAAATATGTTATTAAGATCTTACGAGAAATATATTAATTTACTTATAAACATTGATGGTCTTCCATTGGCAAAGTCATCACATGCATCATTATGGCCTATTTTATGTTCGAATACAATTAATAATGAAGTATATCTTGTTGGTGCGTTTTTTGGAGATAACAAACCGCAAGATTCTAATACTTTTCTGCTACCTTTAGTCAATGATTTAATTAATTTAATAAGTTATGGTTATATTTATAACAACAATGTAATTAAAATTAAATTATCTGGTTTAATATGTGATGCACCAGCAAAATCTTTCGTTTTGAATATAAAAGGTCACACTGGATTTTACAGTTGCACGAAATGCACAATCAAAGGAAAATATATAAATGGTAGAGTTTGCTTTCCAAATGCATCATATTCTTTGAGAACTGATGAGTTATTTGCTATTAACACTTATAAGAATTTTCAAACCGGTTATTCTATTTTAAATAATATTCCGGGATTTTTACCTATAATTAACACTCCGTTAGACTACATGCATTTGTTTGGGCGTTGTTAAAAAATTAATACTATTATGGAGTAAAGGACCGCTTTCTGTACATTTAAGCAGAAGGACAATTAATAAAATATCATATTTGTTCATTTTGTTGAGATGTACTACACCAAGTGATTTTGTCAGAAAACCTAGATCCCTAAAAGATGTTAAGCAGTGGAAAGCTGTCGAATTTAGGAACTTTCTTTTATATGTAGGACCTGTCGTATTGAGATATACATTAAAGAAAGACATGTATCATCATTTTCTTACACTTCATACAGCTATCACAATTCTTGTTCGTCCAGATTTATGCCAAAAAGAGTTTATAGATTATGCTGAAGTTTTACTAAGAAATTTTGTTCTATCTTTTGAAATATTATACGGTAAACAATATATATCACATAATGTCCATAATCTTTTACATTTATGTTCCGATGTGAGAATATTTGGTCCATTAGACAACTTTAGTGCCTTCCGTTTTGAAAACTATATGATGACCATTCAAAGACGATTAAGAAAGAATGAAAAGCCATTGCAACAATTAATTAAGAGATATAGTGAAAATGAAAATCTTAATTTTCTATTACCAAAGCCTATTTATAATAATCAACTTTTATATTCGCTAAAATATGTGCACAATAATGGACCAATATCTCATGATTGTGATAATGTTCAATTACAATATTTACAATTATCAACTCAAAAATTTAATATAAATTGTAAAAATAACAATAATTGTTGTCTTTTAAAAAACGGATATTATATTATTATTTTAAATACAGTAAAAAAAAAAATGAAAATATTTTTGTGATTGGAAAAGATTGTACATATGTAAAAAATCTATATGAATTACCTTGTAAATCTAGCGAATTTGGTATCAAAATTGTGACAATCAATAGCGAAGAAATTTTTTCTTATCCAATTAAATATGTGATACATAAAGCATGGAAAATTCCTTTTACGAATCAAACAAATATATTTGCTATATTTCCCTTAAATCATACAATATAAATTTATTATATATGTAATGCTTTAGACATGTTTTCAATACTTTTTAATATATACACAAGTATTTTGCATCCTCCACATTTGATCCTTCAGAAAAATGGATTGTAAGGCATTTATAATAGCGGAATTCAATGATGGTCTACAATTGATACCAGCATTATGGTATAATGCAGATAAAAAATCATGCATTTGGCCCAGTCATTTCAGAAGTAAATTTCGAATTAATAAAGCCATAATAACAGGAGAGATGCCACAAAATAATTCAGAATGGGACGAATTACCGATTAAGAGAATTTTTGGTAAAGTAGGTAAAAAAGTTGTTATATTTGAAATTTAAAGTGGATAAAAGAAGTATTTGCACATTAAAGTACAGTGCCAAAAGTATTGGTTTAATTTTGTTGAAATAATTTTGTCCAAACACAAAACGTATTGCTGCATAATAATGATTTATTCAATATATACTAATACAAATAATAAAAACAATATTTTAGTAAGATACTTTGCAATAATATCTTTCTGCTTTGTCTAATATTATTTCAAACAAGATGGGACGTGTAAATTCTTTTTTAATCTATATATATATATATATATATATATATATATATATATATATATATGCTACAAGTTATTATTTGTTAATTGTAATTTATTTTGTAATATTGTTTTAAATGATTAAGGTACTTATGAAGAAGGAATGGGCAAATTAGTGCTTGCGGAAGACACATCAAATATTGATATGTCTTCTGATGAATTACGCGAACAAACGAAAAAAAAAGACGTATGAAAGCAAAAAAGATAATCTCATCGTCTTCAGACGAAGATCTATGTTTAAACAAAGATGAAAACAAATATGTGAGATCAAATAAAATCCTGCCTGATTATCCACAAATTGGAAATTTTATATCATCTAATAAATTGCAATTTAACCAATCGGTACATAATAATTCTACAAGTACATTATGCACAAAAACTTATACATTGAGCAGTAATGACGGTGAGTAGTGATTATAATTTATAAGAACTACATATAATGTTTAAGAAAAATAATTATTAACTTTTTTACTCTTTAGATAAAGATATTAACACTCCAATTTCCACAAACATAGGAAGAAATCTTACAGAAAAACCTAATGGAGATAGCGACATCGAAAATATTTATACGCGCGGTATGTTTTACAAATATTTATAATTTTTAAATATTTTATGAATAAAGTAACATATTTACTAAGAGATAACTAAATTTATTATATGATCCTACATAGTAAATAGTAGCATTATTTGCAATAATTAATAAACTAATGTATATTTTTCAGAATATAAGAAATTAGTTCTAGGAAAATTGAATAAAGTCCTATATAAACTTAATACTATTGAAAATAAATTCAATATACTCGAGCAAAAAATGCAATCATCCAATTGTTTGAATCAAGAAAATGATATCCAATTGCCTATATCTACGTTCCAAGAGTTAATATATTTTGAGGAGCAATTGCACGAAATGGAATTCAAGCAACAAGTGGTATGATATTATATATATTTTAATTATTTCCTTTTAGAATACTTCTAATACTTGAAATTTAAATAAAGATATACAGTAAAGTTTTTTTATATTATTTTCTTTTATCTTTTTATTTATTATTTTTATTTTTTATTTTATTTTTTGAGTTGTTATGTATTATATATTTATGTCTTTGCTGCATATTAATAGTAATAATTAAAAAGTAATATTCTCTATAAGAACGGATTAAAAGAGAACTTACGGAAGAGAACAGCTGCTTTAATTTTATATTTTAAATAAATTATATAAATTACTAGTGTAGTTTACTAATAGTTTAATATTCATTTAATAATTTACTGGTAATTAATTTAATTAAATTATATGAAATCTACATTAGACTGATATTTATTAATTTCTATATTTTTCAGCTTAATATGTTTAAACTCGTGGGTGGACATACTGCGCATGTTATGATATGTAATATACTAAAAAAAGCCCTAACAAATACTTTCGCACAAAATTTTAGCTGGGCTGGAAAAAAAGGGAAGAAAAGCTTCCAAAACTTGGGTCTTTCACAAATAATTATACGTAAGATTATTTTTAATATAACTTTAAATTGAATTAAATAAAATTAAAGATTTGTCTAAACATGCATATTTATATTGTAATGCTTCGAATAATTTTTTGTCATATAGAAGCTGTTCGTAAAACTTATGAACATATGACTGATAATGACATTGGAGAATCCGTTTCAAAGTGGCTTGCTCAAGCTACTTTAAGGGTTCAGAGAGCCAAGTATGTATTTATATGATTTTAATTTGATTATATTTTATATATACTTTTGGTAATTATGACTTTTAATTCTTATTCGATGATTTTTAATTTTTTGCAAATAAAGTCAAATGAATTAATAACAAAGATTCATATTAGTAAAAATAATATAATTTTAAGCTAAAGATAAGCATTGTTATTTTTTCTATTAAAGAATATAGATAGATATTAACGTTACAATATATATTTTATAATATATTTTCAATATTTACGTACAAATATATGTGATTTTAATAGATCTCCAGAGATAATATATTTTTTTTATTAATTAAGGATATAGATAACACTTTATTTAAAGTTATATTTTATTTTTGTTTTTCTATGCATTTGTACGTATTATATTATTTACAATTATATGTGATAGATATATGTGATTCAATGGATCTCTCAAATTTTTTAATAAAGATATGTAATTAATACTAATTATATATATAATGCTTATATATTTATACCTACCCTAACTATATTTATATTTAAAAAAGTTCTCATAAAAGCGAAATGAAAACCATTTGTATATATTATATATTATTATAAATATATTTGCACGGTAATGCATTGCATTATTACAAGTATGTTACATAGTAAGATTACTGCAATGTTACATTGCAATATTAGAAAAAGCGGACATCTTAACGTTGCCGCAATCTTATAGCAATAGTGCAGCAATGTTTCGTAACCAATTTACAATATTGCAATGTTTCAATGAAATTATTCTGCAATATGTCTGCAACCTTTCTGTGCCGTATGGGTTTATATATTTTTTTGAAAATCAGTCGTATATATTGTATATATGAAAAATCCTATTAAGCTATTATGAAAAACATTCATACTAAAAGCTCGTACTAAAAGCGTTTTCAATACCTTAAAATTAATTCAATCTTTTTTTATCCGTCTGATCTGATTTAATAACGAATGTTAAGTTATAGTTGATGGACTAAAAGTATAGTAATGCTTTCTTCTTCATTTATTGGAATTAGTACCCACTTTTGTGCGAGTTCTGTTGCATTAATTGTTACATTTTTGTATATTGCATATTTTATTACTATAATACTAAAAATCGTAGAGTCACACGGTTTTATAAAAAATGGTCGCTCGTTTATAAAGTTTTTCCCACTTAATAATATCGACTTATCTTTAACGTATGTAATAGTTTCAATAAGTATTATTTGTTTGGAAATCGAGCAAAAGCAATTATTACCTGTCTTAGTATTCAGGAAGAAATGTTCATATGTTAGAGATTTTATGGATTTTATTTCATGATTATTAGTAGATAGTGGGCACTATGGGGCGTCAAAACAAATCCCCACCACCGACCCTTGGCCCCCTGCTGTGACTGTCTGGGGCCCTCGCCCCTAAAGATGTCTGTGGAAAAAAAGAGTGGAGGAGACTCGTAGACGTTTACGAGACAATTTTCCCTTTAAATTTTTAAAATTTTTAAAAAATTGTTTACCCTTTAAATTTTTTCCTTTTAAATTTTTAAATTTTTTTATTTTTTCCGGTCGCGTGAACATGCTTGGGCTCGAACCTGGGTCCTCCACCTCTCCAAACAGGGTCCTAGTATGCTGGGCTAGCTGAAAACTTATTAGAATAGAAGTTAAACGTAGTATTTGTGGAGAGTAGTCCACCGCTAAGATAAGGGTCCTGACGGTCCGATTGGTTCTCCCCATAGTGCCCAGTCCTCCGATTGGTTCCGTCGGTTCCGTCGATATAAAAAAAGCGGGTTGGAAAAACGAGCCAAAAAATAGTGCGCGGGAGAAAGCGGGCAAGATGTCTGACGGAAACCAGACGTGACGACAACCGACAAAATGGCGACCGTCGAGACTGGAGTTGCGTCTAGGTATAAAGCACCCAGCCTCCCCTCCCCCTTACGGAAAACCGAAAGGTATCGTGCGGTATACAACATCGTCCCATCGCCCCCCTTAGAGGAAAACCGGTAGATGTACGCTATATGTCGCCCACCCTCTTCCACCCTTCCTGTTGAAAAGAGAAAAATTGGATAAGGTACCGCTAGAATAAACTTGATCCTATGAAATGGTAACGAACACGTGCGTGCATGTACGAGTACGCTTGTCCGAGCGGGCGAGCCCCGCTGCACAGGTAGACATACGGTAACAACATCGCTGGAGACGATAGAAAGGGTCTTGAAATATATACGGGTACCTGAGACTATTTGACGCGGAGTCTTAGGGCAGAGTCTATGACGTCACAGAGACGCCGGGAAGAAAGGAAGGGAAGAAAAATATTTTCACCTGGTTGCTTTAAAATAAAAAACATCTTTATTTATATATTGAGGGAATATGATATAATATACAATGAAAAATTTACATATAATTTAATATTTATTTACAAAAAAATTATTTTCACCGCTGCGAAAAGTACACGAAATTATATTACATAATATAGCGATAAAAGAGATAGCCGAGAAAAAATAGAAAAATCATTGTTCAGATACATAACCATACGGTAGCGAATTTCGACTATCGATAAATCTACGTTTTAGTAATACGGGCGCGCATACTTTAGTTTCGTCGCGTGTTACGATTTCGTGAAACGCGGTACGCCGAATTGCTCTAAAGCATAGATTTATTGAAGTTTTCGGCAATTCTTCTCCGTTCTTTTCATTTTCCTGTGCTCTCTCTTTATTTAACAATAAATTCTTATTGCTGTTAAAATTAACCAACCGAAAGTTTTCATAATTTAGGGTTATGCCCTTTACTTTACAGCATTCACGCGTACGCCCGTCCGGCATACGAACAACATAGGCATAAAATTTTGGGCCACCGGACACGAACGCCTCGATATAACTACCACGACCGTAGCTTTCGAGCTCGTCCGTCATGTCACCCAGAAAATTTCCCGTATCCGGTTCATACGCATTCGGTTTACCTGTGCTTACGTATATACACGAATCAGTATTATAATATAACACGCGTCGATCTAAGCGTTCTAAATACTCATATAATTTTAAGCGCGCTTGAGCCGTCGTATACGCCGCTATCGCAACATTAGTTATAGATGAGGGCGTGACGGCCTCTTGTCGCAATCGCCACGAAACATATATTACCTCGTCGTTCACGGGTAATATATCGGTTATCTCATGCTCGGCGCTCGTCAGTAATGTCAGAAAACGTTGCAGCGTTCTCACAACCTCGGTATTCGGCAAATTGGCCCGCTGGCCGAATTTTCCCCAAAATGAATTTAAACAGAGTTTTGCAACCGAACGTAAACCGGGGTTCAGCGCGACGTTATGCTTATCGAGAACAATACCATCGGTTTTTTCGTACTCCCGCAGATATCGTTCTTTAGCGTCATCGTCGTCACCGCATTCCCCCGGCCATCCGCTTGCTTCTTGTTTTAATTGTAAGAATGAGTTTATATATTCGGCGAACAAACCGCCTTGTCGCGATGCGCGATCGAATTGGCTAACTTTATATTGCCAAATCTCGCTTACTGCAGTCACGAGATAAACCTTTTCGACTGCTTTTCGTAATTCGCACGACACCCACGTACCCTCGAATTCGCGCTCATTGATGTTGTCGTGCGTGCAGGATGTCTGCGCAAATGTTTCGCAACAACTACGACATAAGGCGAAAAGCAATTTTCCGCGCACGCGATACGGAAGTACAGGGTGAAAGAGGTTGCGAGGAGAAAGCACGGTACAGCGTATGAGACCTTCGAGCGAATCAAAATTGTAATTTGGAGCTATTCCGATTAAAGGGGCGCATTCTTCGCCGACATAAATATCTGGATGTCTGATCGGAAAAGCGCCTGTCTTCAATACATACGGGTATAAAGAGCATACGTCTACGTAATGTATTTTCTCTGCACCCGTAACTTCGTATCGAGTCACGATATTTCCCGTACGGCCGCCGAAAAATGCATCGCGAGGGTCGAGCGGTGGTGTTTCCACCAGCGGATGATTTTCGAGATATTCTCGCATTTCGCGATTCTCGAGCATATCCCGATCAAAAACGCATTCCCATTTTTCCGTCATCATGTACCCCCGTTGTCGAAGGCGCCACGAGATCGCGAGAGTTCGCTCGTATCGCGAAGCAATCGTATCTCCATGATCCGAAGTCGAAGAAAGCGCTCTATCGCGATTCGAAGGAAAGCAAGTCGGACACCCGTGCCAAAAGCATCCGTGAAATTGTAAAATGTGACGCTGTGTCGTTTCAACATCGGTCGTTTCATAATATCCGTCGACGAGCGTGCCATCAATCGTGCAATATTCACGCGCATGCCCCGTATGGTTTATAGGATGCCCGATTTCGCGCTCCATCCATACCAGCCATGGTAGAGCTTTACGCGAATAATTGCTCGCATTTTTATATCCACCGGAAGGAATAATACCTATTTTCTTTTCGCGTAAAAAGTTTTTACGGAAAACTGTCATACACGTGTAACGCGGTCACCTCGCTCGACACTCGGATCGGCTCGTCGGTATCCGGGTTCGAGAGGAGGGGAGACTCAAGCTTACGAGACACAGTATAGATAGAAAAGATAGTTTATTTAGTGAGAGAGAAAGATAGATACAGCATGCAGGGTCTGGCGATAGCGTGCGGTGAATGCGGTCGCTGGTAGCAGGATTTGCGGAGCACAACGCGGAGATGCAAAGCGAAGGGCGCAAAGCGGCGAGAAGCGCCCGACAGGTGCGGCGTGCAATTGTTCCCGGTTTTATTTACATGCGGCGGACTTATTACTAACAGGCCTTATAACTAGCGGACTTAGTACTAGGCAGGTCTTACTACTAGCAGGTCTTAAGACTAGGATGCGGTTATAACTAGCGAACTTAGTACTAGGCAGGTCTTATTACTAGCAGGCCTTAAGACTAGGATGCGGTTATAACTAGCGGACTTAGTACTATCAGGCAATTCTAAGTAGCGGACTTATCTCTAGCATGCGGCTTCTATTTACAACGCGGTATTTACATGCAGCTTATATACTAGTGTCAGGTTAGGTGGTGAGGTATTGCGGGCAAGACCGAGTGTCACGTCGGGCCTGCCTTGGCAACGGAAACCGGCGAAACCCGGCAGGGCTGAGCGAAACCTCAGCCTGGGTAGGTGCTAGGAGCCGGCGAAACCCGACAGGGCTAAGAGAAACCTTAGCCCGAGGAGTGGTGACAAGAGTCGGCAAAACCCGACGGGGCTGAGCGAAACCTCAGCCCGAAGGTAGAGAGGGCCGGCGAAATCCGGCGGAGCCAAGAGAAACCTTGGCCCCGATAGGTAGTAGGTACTTGGTAGGTCGGTGTATGGAGTCGGATCGCAGGATGGGATCTGGTCCCGATGTCTCGGCCGGCCGGGCTTATATATCCGGCCGGCATCCCCCACTGTGCGCCATCAGTCCGGCGGTGGGAGTCGGTACCGCGTGGGGACCCCGCGAGAGAGATAGAGCGTGCCGGTGAGCGAGAGCGCATGCCGAGAGAGATAGCGTTTCGGGAGCGAGCGAGACGGCGCATGCGGCATGCGAGCGAGCGAGATAGTGCGTGCGGTGTACGTGCAAGCGCATGCCGAGAGAGATAGCGCCGCTCGAAAGCGAGAGCGCATGCGAGCGGCAAGCAAGATGGCGGCAGCGGTATAGGTAAGGTTGGGCGGAATAAGCAAGCCGTGCGTATGGATATATATATATGTATATTTGGCCGTAGTAACAGCCCTGCCGTTACACACGTCGAGGCAACAGTGGTGCATTCCTCGAACGGGCATACGTTGCCGCGGTTTATAAAAATTTTTCTAAATGCTATACATGCACGGCGAAGAATGTCAACATCGGTACGACAATAGCGAACAATTTCTTGTTGAAAGCCGAATATGGTGTGTTTTCGCGTCATATCCGTATGCCATGCAAGAAAGCGTTCGCGCTCCGTTGTCTTCATGTTTTCAGGAGAATAATATTTCACATCTGGTAACGGCCCGACATACGTTTGATTTTCGGCAGTGTTAAATAAATGCGGAAAAGTGCCTTTATCCACAGAGTCCCCTAGGCCAAAAGCTTTCGGTAATTCAGATAATCGCATTGGCATATAATTAGCACTGCCGATGAATTTTGTATTTCCTGCTAATAACATTACAATTTTTGTGCAGCTCAAAATTATTTTTGGCTCTAAATCATTCCGATTTTCTACGATGTATTGAAGAATAAACTGCGCGTCGAACGCTTTCGCATTATGTGCTATGCATATGATCTGGTTGAAACGTTTTGTCATTCGCGTTGCGAATTCGGCATTGTTTCACTGGGTCATGTCTGAATATGAATTCGCGTATCCCGCACCAACGGCATCGCACGGACATGTTGTTTTCCTGCGCGCACACTTCGCAAATCTGTTGCGCCACGCAGAGGGTAGGTACATGTTTTTTCACGTTCATCGTACCTTCGAACGTCTCGTCTTGCCGCGTTTCGAAATCATAAAATATAAATGCCACGAAGCCTTTTTTGCGCTCGTTTACCTCTTCACCAACAGTTTCTTTACTCTTTGTTGTTCCTCGCGTATCCGATATCAACGTAGTCGTCGTCGTTGACGAGGATGGTTCGGTAGAGGAACTAACCCCGTTGCGAAGAGGTTGCATATGATACAAATGATTTCGAAATTGCTGTGTCCGACATAGCCTACAGTAAGAATTGCCGCATTCGTGTTTCGCATTCGTTTTAACCGCGCATCCGCATTCATTGCAAAATCTCACGACATTACAAACACTCGCGAGCGATCTACCGTTATACGATTTTTTACTACGGTGTCGTTCGAAACATTTTGCACCGTAAAACGCTCGATTACATGAATCGCATTTCACAGGCACAACGGAATCGAAGCATGCCGGCTCTGCGAAACAGCGCGCACATTTATTCAAGCACCGATGACCTATCTCGTCCCGAAAACTTACATTACACGACGTGCAATAATTACGAGAACCAGCGGCTGCTTTTAAATTTAAAATAGGATTGTAATGTCGCGAGCTCTCGTAATACATTATATTTAATCGGTGCGACGATTCCCGTCCGAGAGAAGCGAGTATTGCGGTTCCGTCGTACATAGGTTTTTCTCCGCGACCGAAAGTACTAAAATTATATATAACTATCGCGATATTGTCAGCGGCGAGATAACGTTGGAAGCGTTCGATTTCCCGAATTCCGCAACCCTCCTCAGGTATCGTAACACCGACATCCCGTGCTAATTGTAACGCGAGTTCCCGTTGAAGCGGGTATCGCGTGCATCTTATATCATTCCATTTTTCATGCAATTCTCCCGTACGTAAATTACCGCGTTCGCAATAAATTTTCGCTACAACAAGAGCCCGGGGAAAACATAAATTATCAGAATTTTATATTGTTAGTATCGAACGCTTCGCAATATCTTCGCGTGTTAATTTCACACGTCCCCGCCCTGAAGGAACCGTAACGTTAAAAACTCGAATATCGAAGCGTTCCGCAATATCGAGACCTCCCGCGCTCTGCGCTACCGAACTCACAATTCCCCAAATATCTTCATACGTCAAGTCACGCGCAGGACGAAAAGATAATCCGGCAGGTCCATGAGATAAATCCGCAGAATGAAAAGACAACCCCACATAATCACCAAGTTCGCATGAATTTACCGCATACGCGTGAATTTCGCGGAACGCGTTTTCTAACAAACGATAAATATCACCGCCTTCAAGCAACGGTCGAATCGCGAAACTCGCTTCTCTTCCGATTATGCCGAATTTCCGGAACCGTCGTGTACTTTCCGCTAATAAATCTATATAGTTAAAATTAATATGTCCAACCTGAAGAGGCTGTTGTTGATGATGCTGTTGTTGTCGTTGTTGCTCCGTTTCTTCGGCCTCTTCTGTCTCCGGCGAAGGATTACAGCTATCTTCAGCGCCGACTTCCTCATCATTTTCCTCCTCCGCTATTGCTTCCTCGTTATTATGAGGCTGCGACTTTTGTTCTACATGAGCCGCTTCTTTATTTCGCCCACCACCTCTCTGCACTGTCAAAAGCAAATAGAAAAACTATAAATAAAATAAGAATTTTAACTAAATTATTTTTATTTACTTAAAATTTTGTCTTACCTGGTGCTAACGTAATATCAGCCTCGCGAGAATTTTCATCCTATAATTTAATATTTTATCAATAATAATAAATTTTTATAAAGATTAATATTTTATTTTTATACAAAACTTACGTGTAGAACTCGTTTCAAGCTCTTCTTCATCCTTGCGTTTTCGTATCTGAGTGCGAGCCTCTTGTACGCTATTCGCCGGGATGGTCCGATCTACAGATTATGATAAATTTGTAAATTTAAATTAATCAAAGTCTCTCGTATTCGATTACATTACACTCTCCCTAATATAAATAAAACATTTTGCTTACCATTTAAGAGGTTTTCTCGATGTTTAGATAACAGGAATTTTATAAGATCTCCTGCATCCTCCTCCTCATGTTCGAATGTCTCCCGCATTTCTATTATTTCACCCGCGATATGCAGCAATTCAGCATAATCGGCGAAATAACCTAGCCTGTATAACACTGCTAGTACAGTGTTCGAGCAGGCCCACGCAAAAGACCGAAAAAAAGCGTAATTGATTCCGCCGACTCATCCCATAACGCGGATAAATATCGTTCCCTGTTTAACGTAGGCGACAAATTTGTGCCTATAATTATGCATTTGCATAATACTTCTTTGAGTCCAGGCATTTTTATCAACGCTCACTCACGTTATCACTTTTCACGATAAATATAACACTTTTCGCGGAAAGACACGCGTTGCTTCGATCGATGGCGAATTCGGAAATAATTTTTCTACTACACCACGAAGCATTTATTTACTCATATCCCTTCTTTTTTCCAAAAAGGAATACCCCCGAAAGAGTTAAAATTTCTCCTTTCTTCCGAGAAAAAACGGACAAAAAGAAAAAATAGTTTCTTATTTTTATTACGATATGCAGGCATTGCATGCAATAGTTTTATTGCTAAGGTGTTTTTATTATAGAGGTGTCAAAGTAAAGACTTTGTTGCGAAAATCTTTTAAAATTTTCGTAGAAAGGCTAGGATTATGTCAATTAGAAATTCGTCCTTTATAACATTTTTCTCTTAACAATATAAGCTATAAAAATTTATTATACGGCTGCTAAGCTTTTATTTACGCTTTGTAACATATTGTAATTGTATTTAGAGAACAATTTTAGAGAAAAATTTTTTCCTTGTAACGAATCTAATTTCTAGATGTTTCTAGATGTTTTCACGTAATTTTTAGCGTGATGAACAAGTTTGAACGTGAAAAATCATGATTTTTCCTGTTATTTGACTGTCTGCGCAAACTTTTCCCCCACTTTTCTTTATATTTCGATATATAAGTAGCACGAGAAGATGCGAATTCTTATTCATTTGAGTTTGCTCGTACGAAAATCTTCCTTTCGGCTTCGATACAAGAATTTGTCGTTGTTGTGACTAGTATTCACCCAGTTTTATTCGAAAGTGATAACAATGGCTGCCACGAAAGAAGTTTCCAGTGATCAGAAGAATCTAACCGATTTTGTTAAATCTACACACGTTTGCGATATTAGCAAATCGGACAACAAGATCGACATCGATAGAAGAAACGAATATCGTTATTTATTACTATCGACAACGTATGGTCTTAATTCATCCTGCACTAAGAAGTTACATGTGGGGTTGTAAGCGACAAACGAAGATTGCTTCGTGCCGATTGTTAAATTAACTGGCAATTATATCGATGTAATTTGCTTCGATATGGACAGCTGGCAGCAGTTTCAAATCAGCATGGAACAGATGCGACTGTACTTGAGCGAAAATAAAAAAACTAGGCCAAGTCCGATTATCATCAACAATATTTCCATCGGATTCACCACCGCTTACGGGTCGAGGGCTGTGATAGTGACTTACAAGGAAAATGCAGAACAAATTGCGAGTAATGGTGAAGCGGAGGAGCAAGCGCAGCCGCCTTTGAAGAAGCGAAAAACGCAGAACATCGCTATCGTGATGCAGAAAGCTACTTTCCTAGGCCTGGAAAATATTGCGAGATGTGTGGATGCACATTTGTCTCAGCTAGTTTGCATCGCCGACACCGTCAACACCTGCGCCAATTACTTAATGAACGAGATAGAATTAAAACTCCCATCAGCTTACATAGATCGTGAAATTATAAAGCTCATAGTTATCGGTAATTTTCAAGAAATTGAACGCAATGTACAAACGCAAATAAAGGATTTAACATTTTTAGATGTATATTTCAATATTGTATTCGAAGAATTACTTTTATTAGGATTTAATGAAATTGTGCGTATAATTTTAAAACGCAATTGTTAATTTTATAAAAATAAAAATAAAAAATAAAAAATTATTGTCAATAAATATGAAGTTTTTCCACCTTAAAAATCACAGCGTATTTTTTCCTTTACCCTCTCTAATATTTCCTTTACTTCTTTACTACACGCATAGAACATTCCATCAAAATAATATCAAATGTTAGTTGAACGCTAAACGAGCATCTTATTTCTAACATAAGCGCACACAGAGCACCGCTTATAAGCTCGGTGCTCGAAAAACACCGGTACGAGCACATCTCCGCGAATACGCTTACTCGCGGCGCTCCCGCGGCTGCTTAGCAGCTAATCGGCCGCGGTGCTTTCCGCTTGTTCACGTACCGGGAAGCACTAGCGCGAGCATGCGGCCGCCGCGGTGGGGCCCCCGGAGCGCGGATAAGCTTATTACTCAACACATACCTACGATAAATATTAAAAATATTCGATGATTTTTTATTTATGAGTGCGAACGTAATCGGCAAATCGTTCATTTCGCAAAATGGATGTACGGTGGAAACATCCTTGGACGTCGATCGTCTGTGGACCTACGGGATGCGGAAAAACAATTTTCGTGAAAACGTTTCTTCGTCATGTGTAACATTTATCCGTCATGTCAGATGTTCGATTCGAGAGAATTTTATTTTATTATGCAGAGTGGCAAGATGCGTATCAGCGTTTACAATGCGCCGCGAGTGAAAAAGAAGAAGAGAAAAAAGCACAAAAGACCGGTTACGTTAATAATGCATTGATAAAATCGAAGAAAAATATAATCGAATTTCGCGAGGGATTACCGCGCTCGGAAGATTATTCCAACGATCCGCTCTCGCCAAAATTAATAATAATTGACGATCTTATGAGGGAATCGTCGTCGTGCGACGCTATCGTAGATCTGTTTACCAAAGGAAGCCATCATAAAAATCTCAGTGTTATACTCATCTCGCAAAATCTTTTTCATCAAGGGCGCGGACAGCGCGACATATCTCTCAACGCGAATTACATAGTAGTTTTCAAAAATCCGCGCGATCGCGCTCAAATTCGTCATCTAGCGCGTCAAATATATCCCGACGATCCAAAGTTTATGGGAGAAGCGTACTACGACGCTACATCGAGACCACACGGGTATTTATTGCTTGATTTGAAACAATCGACTCCAGACGAATATCGCTTTCGCACGTGCATCTTTCCCGACGATACTCGGTATTACGCATACATACCGCGTAGATCGAACAATAGAAGTGGGGGCGTATAAAAGGGTAAAATTCGTGTTCGCAACTTGTCAGTCGTGCGATTACAGCGTAATGGTAAAAAAAGAAGAACCTGATAAAATTTTCAATACGCTAAAGGGTAACGTACCGCTTTGTTGTAGCGATAAAAAGCGTTTAGCCAAACATAAAACGGTCCTGCGGCGTGTTGCGGCAAAACAAGGCAATTGGAAGATTAAAAGAAAACTGTTAGTACAGAGAGGTGGATTTTTACCCTATCTTATTGGACCTTTACTAGGGGCTATATTATCCCGGATTATCGGCGAATGAAAGAGAAAAATACAATCCTATACATCCCGTACATTCTCCGTATAGGAAAAATAATAAAAATAATAAAAAAGGAAAGTGCTAACACCTGTACTTTGAACAATGGAGAGGGCTAAGAAAATGGTTTTGATATCTACCGAAAATCTTGAGAGAATGCAGCGAATGCAACAGCAACCGGAAATGGCATCTATTGCGATGACTGATAATTCGCCGAAGAAAAATACGGAAATATCAAGTGCGGAAAATGTAAATAATAATAATTCAGTACGAACACCGAGAACAGCTTTATCGCGGCTCGATGCGGAGATGTGGCGTATTCTTAACCTCGCGACTCCTGTCGACGAGGACAAAAGATGGAAATTGTATAAGAAAGTACTCCAGCGTTATCTTCACTTTGTTCGGGAAGCGAAAAAACGCTTACGTGAGGATACACAGGGTAACGGCGAGGACATTAATGACGAGCAGAACGAAGACACGAATTTGGATGTCGACGATAACGAATTTATGGAAACGTCAACTTTAATTAGCAGCGGCCGCGGCGACGGTAGCGCTAGTAGTAGTAGTAGTAGTTTCGGGAAAAAACGCGCACGATCGGCTGAAATGATCAAAAAAATACTCGATACTGTACCGAAATCTTATCGCGACAAAGCGCGAGCGCTATTAAAATATTTGATCGATATTCCGTCATCTAAAATTAGCTGGGATAGACGAGGACTCGTAACTATAGACGGCTCTGTCATAACGGGTTCGAATATCGCGGAACTTATAAACGACGCGATACGCGAGAGAAAAACAGTAAAAGCAACCGGAAGAATTCAGTTTGCTCGATTACTGCGCGACATAGACACTCCTTCCAATCTCATAGGAAATCGTGATTTATTACATACGTACGCCCGATCTCAGCGTATTAAAATCGTGGTACCGCGCGGAAGTTTCACTCCAAAAACTTCGACCGAGCGTTCAAAGTCGTACAGACGTAAGGTAGACAAAATGAGCGAAACCGAAGGTGATACGCTATTTGTATCCACCGACGAGGACGAAAGCGACAAAACAGTAACGAGTTACGCAGATTTTCCGACAAAGAAAAGAAAAGAATTGCTCGACTGGAGCAAACTCAAATGATGGAACTCGAAAAATTGTATTACAGTCCCTCGCACTATGCCGGCTATTCGGCGACGGATAATTTATCGCGAGCTGCTAAACTGAATTTCACACGTAACGAGGTCATCGACTGGCTTAAATCGCAAGACGCATACACGTTACATCGTCCGGTACGTCGAAAATTTCCACGCTTACATTATAACGTGACAAATATCGATGACTTATGGGAGGCTGATTTGATCGATATTCGTAATCTCAAGAGCTATAATGATGGTTATTCATATCTATTAACGGTTATTAACGTACTCAGTAAATTCGTTTGGGTAGAACCTTTACGCGACAAAACAGGTGCCTGCGTGGTAAAAACCTTTCAATGCATATTCTTGAGAAACAAAGAGCGCCTACCCGTATACCTGCAGACCGATAAAGATAAAGAATTTATTGCTCGGCAAGTACAAAATTTCTTAAAAGAAAAAGATATTCGTTTTCGCGTAGCTCGTAATCCTGATATTAAAGCAGCTATAGTGGAACGTTTTAATAGAACGCTCAAGGAACGAATGTGGCGATATCTTACTCATAAAAATACACGACGCTACATCGATGTTTTGCAGGATATCGTTCGCGCTTACAATCATACTCGGCATTCCACCATCAAAATGCAACCTGCAGTCGTTACGAGGGAAAATGCGCGAATCGCGCGTGAAAATATGAATCGTCGCTGGAACGACAACGGCGATGGGGCGAAGAAAAAGAATCGCGGGCAAAAGGCTAAATATAACGTGGGCGATTTCGTGCGTGTCAGTAGAGCAAAAGTAGCCTTTGAGAAAGGATACGAGGCAAAGTGAAGCGAAGAAATATTTCGAATTCACCGTGTTCTCGAATGGAGAAAACCACGCGTATACGAATTAAGCGATTTAGCGGGCGAAGTTATAGACGGGATTTTTTATGAACACGAATTAGCATCTGTTATTAAAGACTTGCAAGGGGAAGAATTTATCGTCGATCGTGTGATAAAAAGTAGGGGACGTGGCAACAATAAACAATTATTAGTTAGTTGGCAAGGATATCCTTCAAAATTCGATTCTTGAATACCCGCTTCGAATTTAAAATCTTTGAATCAAAAATGAGGGAGGAAGGATTTTATATAATTCTCCCGAGTAATAGCAGCATGCGTTTTTTTCCGGAGAATAAAACCACGTGTTTCACCACTGAATTACCTCAACGTATAGACTTGCAAGGACGTTGGGAAGTAGCGCTCACGGAGATTCAATTTCCGACTAGCTTTCTTCATATACGTCCTGGAGAAGGAATCATAAAATTTATCAATATTCAAGAATTCACGATAGGTTCCCAAAAAAAGAAAATCAACGCTAAGAAATCTGAAATACCATCGGGTATTTACTCAAGTTTGCACGATATTATAAAAGTTGTAAATTACTCTGCAAAATCCGTGGGTTCGCATATTCATTGGCAATTTGGAGCTATTATCGGACGCAAAATTATTATGAAACTTTCTTGCGACATTACGAAATGTGATATGATTCATTATGTAAATTTTTCCGAAAAACTTTGCCGAATACTCGGCTTCGATACACACAATAAGCTCAATGCTAGTGTTGTGGAACGTTTACCGTTATGGCTCTTTAGTGAAACAGACTTCAATATACAAAATACTGATGAGAAGCATGGTAAAATTGAAAATAATACCGTTACACCAGGCATTTTACCTTCCTGGATTTATGATGTTGAAATTTATACATCACCATTTTACATATTTACGCGCGAACGCGTAATAATAGCCGCCGAACCAGCTAGTTTGTTGCGCGGTATCCCCGACAAGCTCTTTGTCTATTGCGATATTTGCGAACCCTATATTACTGGCGATGTACAATCTCCTCTTTTGCAAATAGTCGCACTCGATGCTGGAAATGATTACGCGTTCGCGTCTACTCAAATAAAGCATTTCTCGCATACTCAATACATTGCCCTGCGTCAAACGTCTTTTCGCACAATCGAGATAGATATAAGAGATCAACTAGAACAGAGTATACCATTCGAATTTGGAACGCTGACAGTGACATTACACTTTAGGCGTATCGAGTAGATAACATAATAATAATTAGAGACCTCAATAAAAAATTAAACGTTAATGGATTATTATTCGACGTATTACGACGAGTTACAAAACGGCGGCAGTCGCGGCGGTGGAATTCCGCGAGTTTTCGTCGGATCGCCCTATCAACGAGGTCACGATATTGGTAGTTTTCTCGGAGGATTGTTCAGACGAGTACTACCTTATTTAACCAGAGGCGTACGGACTGTGGGGAAAGAAGCTTTACGTGCCGGTGCTAATATAATCGAAGATGTTGAAAACAATATGCCGTTTAAGGTAGCGGCCAAACACCGATTTGAAGAATCGCGCGACAATCTTAAGAGAAAAGCTAAAGAAAAAATAAACAGTCTGATGAAGGGTTCGGGTTATAAGTCGGATGCAAAAATGCATGTAGCTCAGTTTCCTTTCGGCGCGCTCAACACGCGCATCGCTAAATCCGCGACGTTGCGTAGACGACGCCAGGTGCGTAAGAAAAGTTTGTCAAAGCGCAAGACGCGAGGGAAAAAAAGAACAAATACAAAAACATCTAAAAATAAGAAAAGAAAAAATCGCACAACGGTTAAAAGACTTAAGACATCCGCGAAACGGCGTAAAACTGGTAGAAAGCGCACCGTATCCGACATATTTTCTTAAACGACATATATTCTAAACACATCTAACAGTGAGAATTACAGCGACGACAAAAAAATTTGCGGTAAATAAGCATGTCCTTTCTTCACACGCATTCGAGCGAGTGTTTAAAGAGCGAACTCGATCTCTTTTCTTTACCGCCCACACAAACTAGTATTGAGAGTTCGCAATGGATTCATTACAAACCCGTGACTTCGCTCTCGGACGATTCCCCGATAGAATTCGTCATCCCGGGTCACGGAGAAGAATATTTAGATCTCACGCACACCATGTTAAGTCTTCGCGTACGCGTAGAAACGATGGGCAATTCCACGGGGCATACTTCGGGCGCAGCCGTCACGGCCACTATAGGCCCCGTAAATCATTTACTTCATTCCATGTTCAATCAGATCGACGTGTATTTCAATCAAAAGCTCGTGTCGCCTCCAAACAACGCTTACGCGTACCGCGCGTACATCGAGGCGTTATTAAATTATTCTTCACCCGCAAAAACTTCCCATCTAACCTCCTGTCTATGGGACGCGGATACGAGTGGCCTTCACTTGGACACAGTACAATTGGACACGGTGCAAATGGACACGTTGCAAATGGACACGAAACTTTGCACACGGCTCAATTGGACACAGTGCATTTGGACACAATAATTTTGGACACAGTAGCTTTTGGACACAGAAGAAAATTAATTTGGACACCGTTCAGTAGCACACCGGTCAGTTGCACACCGTTCAGTTGCACACCGTTCAGTTGCACACATAAAAATGCACACCGTTTAGTTGGACACATAAAAATGCACACCGTTCAGTTGCACACCGTTCAGTTGCACACCGCTCAGTTGCACACCGTTCAGTTGCACACCGTTCAGTTGCACACCGTTCAGTTGCACACCGCTCAATTGCACACCGCTCAGTTGCACACCGCTCAGTTGCACACCGCTCAGTTGCACACCGCTCAGTTGCACACCGTTCAGTTGCACACCGCTCAGTTGCACACACACACACACACACACGGGGGGGTGCAAGGGGGGCCTTCGGCCCCCCTCCCGCACCCACCCGCCGGTAAGCAGGGTGGACCTCGCTTTACAACTACGGTGGGCAAATTAACGGTGTGCAACTGAACGGTGTGCAACTGAACGGTGTGCAACTGAACGGTGTGCAACTGAGCGGTGTGCAACTGAGCGGTGTGCAACTGAGCGGTGTGCAACTGAGCGGTGTGCAACTGACCGGTGTGCAATTGAGCGGTGTGCAACTGAACGGTGTGCAACTGAACGGTGTGCAACTGAGCGGTGTGCAACTGAACGGTGTGCATTTTTATGTGTCCAACTAAACGGTGTGCATTTTTATGTGTGCAATTGAACGGTGTGCAACTGAACGGTGTGCAACTGACCGATGTGCTACTGAACGGTGTCCAAATTAATTTTCTTCTGTGTCCAAAAGCTACTGTGTCCAAAATTATTGTGTCCAAATGCACTGTGTCCAATTGAGCCGTGTGCAAAGTTTCGTGTCCATTTGCAACGTGTCCATTTGCACCGTGTCCAATTGTACTGTGTCCAAGTGCACCGCTCCCCGCGGATACACCCGGTCAAATGGACGAACCGGTGGGATCAAAATCGCCAAATTCCTCTCGTGAGACGCGCGCGTTACATTCACGGCGGGCGAGCGCTAGATCTTGTAGGGCATCTCCATTGCAACGTTTTCAATCAAGACAAATTTTTAATTAACGGTGTAGAAGTACGCTTGAGACTCGTCCGTTCGAAAGATTCGTTTTGTCTTATGGACAGTAACGGTTCATCGTCGAAAATTCATATACTGGATGCGAGCTTACTCGTGAGAAGGGCGAAAATAAGCGCCGGATTATTACTCGCGCATGCTAGAATGTTGAGTAAAGTTACGGCCAAATATCCGCTCATGAGAGTCGAAGTTAAAACATTTACGATTCACAGTGGTGTTGTGGATGAATCGTTAGATAATGTAATACTGGGTCAACTTCCGAAAAGGATAATAGTCGGCTTTGTTAATAATAAAGCGTTTAAATGGGGATAGAAAATTAAATCCGTTTAATTTCAAAAATTACGGAATAAATTTCTTCTCACTATACGTCGACGGTATGCAAATTCCTAGTAGACCGTTACAAACGGTTTTCTCGCCGGAGGAACCGCTTTACGTCGAAGCTTATCAAACTCTCTTCGCGGGAACGGGCATCCATTTTTTGAACGAAGGAAATTCTATAAGTAGAAACGATTATCCCAAGGGATATACGTTATTCGCTTTTGATCTCACGCCCGATCTGTCTGCTAATTACGCAGGGCATTGGAATCTTGTAAGACATGGTAGTTTGCGATTAGAAGTGCGATTCGAGATGGCTCTCACAGAGACCGTTAATTGTATTATTTACGCCGAATTCGATAATGTAATAGAAATCGACTCGTCTCGTCAAGTCATCGTCGATTTTGCAAAATACCAACAGCATAAAATATCAAAAAATACACAATATAACAGAAAAGAATTCAGTTTCATTCGAGACGCGAACGTCGACGCTTCGCGAGCAGTTTAAACTATTATAACCGCGCTATCGAGAGCGCTCCAGTCTTCACAAAATGGATATAGTCATCGACATACAAGGTTTCCGCGATGCCAATGCGAAATTTATCCCCAAGGAAGTTGCTATTATCGCGCTTGACGCTCCATTCGTCGGACATTGGATTATGATGCCCCCGCATTCATTTGGCGATTTACCAAGTAATGTAAGACATGAAAATAACTGGCTTACACGAAATTATCACGGTATCGAATGGTTCGACGGTGAAGCTAATCCGAAATATTTTACATCGCAACTACGTGAAATAACAAGACAGGCACGATACATTTACGTCAGAGGTACCGAAAAAGAAACCTACTTGCGGAATCTACTCTCCAGAAATATATATAATTTGGAAGATATTTCCCCGGCATTCAAAAATCTGTCAGAGGGAGAAGTGCACGGACGATATTGTGGTTACCACGGATTTCGAAAATTCGGAATCTTCCATTGCGCATTACGCAACGTATATGAATTAAAATATTGGTTGATCGAGCGAAATAATGTCGCCTACGGCAATACGAATGTTAGTACTCAAGCTACTTGTGGTTCTCCGGATAATTGGAGTTTAAACGCCTGTGACGACGACGACGACGACGACGAGGACGACGACGAGGACGCCGAAAACGAAGACGACAAAACGAGGAAATCAGTAGCGCGTATGAAATTTCGCGCGATAGAAATGAAATAGAGAAAAAAAGTCTGCAAAAATCCGAGCGATCAATAGAAAAAGAAGAAGAGAAATTTGAAAAATCTGAATTATCGTCGTTGATGGATAGAGACAAGCTCGAAGCAACTATTAACTCCACACAAGCCGACATTGAAAACTCAGCGGTACAGCCGGCACGACCAAAGACGCACTACCGAAGGAGGTAAAAACCGAATATTGAATATATAATACCGCTCGTTCGTTCGCCTCCGTACCAAAATAATGAACTCTCGCAAAATTCTACAAGCATTGCACCACATCAATGCCAGGCATGCGGGAGTTTATCCAGCCGACAGAGTCCCGAGGGTGTGGACGAGGTCGACTGCCATCGTCGCTAATACGGATGACCACAATCGACCTGGAGAACATTGGGTCGCCTTCTTCCTCGACGAGCATGGTACAGGCACATACTTCGACAGCTACGGAATACCACCCTTGCACCCCGGATTTCTGCTCCGACTTCGTCGAAACTCCATCATCCATCGTTGGAATATTCAACAATTACAAGGAATATTTTCTCAAACATGTGGACAATATAGTTGCGTATTTTTATATTATATGTGCAACGGTTATGATCTTAATCGGTTTCTTAGTCTTTTTACCGAAGATTGCGAACATAACGATCGCTTAATCATACACTTATTCCGTAAAATTTTTCTTCGCGAAAAAAGAAACAAGTGAAACATTGTAGGCTATGCGTTGCCGTATTTAATCATGTAATTCGAATTGTAATACGATATAGACGATGTTCTCCTATGTAATATCTTAATTATATATAATAAGAATATTGATTTATGTAAAATTAACATCAATTAATGTAGGATTTTTTTTTTTTTACTTAAATTGTTTAATTTCTTTTCATTCTTTCTTTCCTCATCTCATTGTTGTGACGTCATAGAATCCTAAACCTCTATCACCCTCAGGTACACGCGTATCTTTCAAGACACTTTCTATTGTCTCCTACGATGATGTCACTAGGCGTCTACTTTTAATTCTGTAAAGCTAGTGGATCCCCACTTCTGCGTAATTCTAATTCGTTAAAATTTTGGAGAATCGTTACTCCCAAAATTAGAATACGCCCACGGAAAAGACTATAAAAAGAGAGTCCAAAGGACTTGAAGCTGTTTATTATTCTGCAAGTCTTACTTGTGCTTTGCTCGTGAGATTGGTGTAACATCGAGTAACAGACGTCGACAATCGACAGCGTCTCTTGAGCTACTAGCAACATCAATAATCCACAAAAATCAGCGGATCGACAGCCCGGAGGATTTCAACTCAGAAACAATTCTTTTCATAAAAAAGTAAGTGAGCATTAATTTATTTTATTCTAATATTAATTATACGCTTAGCTTCTTATAATTAAGCAATATTGTATTGTCGTTATAGTGAAAACCAGATCGGGGAAAGAATATGAGCTGCAAGCTACCACCTTCCATCGAGGCCGCCGCTGGAATCAGAAGACGAAAATTCAAATTGTCTACTCTCCAGCAATAATACCCGGGACCAACAATAACATTCGAGACATACAAAGCACACGTACGCTCGCATACAATCCTATTAATTTTTCACCCGTTTATTCACCCCTTTATTCACCTCCCAGCTACTCTTCTGTATATTCCCCTGAGTGCCCTTCTCCCGAACCACCGTTTTCCCCCCGTTCGTTTTCTTCAATATCTACTATCGTTCTCGGCGATACACTTACTCTTTTTCCACAGTCTTCCGAAGACGATGATTTCAAGAAGGCTATCCAGGATTTCTGCGATGAACTCCCAGACCTGGAAGCCGACTTTTCCTATCAAAATTAATCTCCTGATATTTTCTCATTAATTCTTTAATTTTCTCTCTTTCATCGTTATATTATGTAATATACTTTCGTGTACTTTTCGCAGCGGTGAAAATAATCTTTTTGTAAATAAATATTAAATTATATGTAAATTTTTCATTGTACAATGTCCCATATTCCCGCGTAATATAAATAAAGATGTTTTTTATTTTAAAGCAACCAGGTGAAAATATTTTTCTTCCCTTCCTTTCTTCCCGGCGTCTCAGTGACGTCATAGACTCTGTCCTAAGCCTCAGCGTCAAGCAGTCTCAGGTACCCGTATATATTTCAAGACCCTCTCTATCGTCTCCAGCGATGATGTTACCGTATGTCTACCTGTGCAGCGGGGCTCGCCCGCTCGGACAAACGTACCCGTACATGCACGCACTTGCTCGTTACCCCTTCATAGCACCTAGTTTATGCTAGCGGTACTTTATCCAATTTTTCTCTTTTCAACGGGAAGGGTGGAAGAGGGTGGGCGACATCTCCCGGTTTTCCTCTAAGGGGGGCGATGGGGCGATGTTGTATACCGCACGATATCTTTCGGTTTTCCGTAATGGGGAGGGGAGGCTAGATGCCTTATGCCTAGACGCATCTCCAGTCTCGACGGTCGCCATTTTGTCGGTTGTCTGCTTTCCGTCAGACATCTTGCCCGCTTTCTCCCACGCACTATTTTTTGGCTCGTTTTTCCAACCCGCTTTAAATCGACGGAACCGACGGAACCAATCGGAGGACTGGGCACTATGGGGAGAACCAATCGGACCGTCAGGACCCCTATCTTAGCGGTGAGCTACTCTCCACAAATACTACGTTTAACTTCTATTCTAATAAGTTTTCAGCTAGCCCAGCATACTAGGACCCTGTTTGGAGAGGTGGAGGGCCCAGGTTCGAGCCCAAGTATGTTCACGCGCCCGGAAAAAATAAAAATTTAATGGAAAAGATTTAAAAAGAAAATTGTCTCGTAGACGTCCACGAGTCCTCTCCACTCTTTTTTCCACAGACACCTTTAGGGGGGAGGACCCCAGACAGTCACAGCAGGGGGCCAAGGGTCGGTGGTGGGAGTTTGTTTTGACGCCGCATAGTGCCCACCATAGACATAGTATATCTAGACCGAGTGTTGAAGAGTGGGGGCCGATGCCCACGTAGAAAAGGACATACTCTGTTTCGTGCCCCTTGCGTTCTCTCTCGCTCGCACGTAGCATGGCGAAAGAGAGCGCTATGCTCTGTGCGAGCGAGAGAGAACGCAAGGGGCACGAAACAGAGTATGTCCTTTTCTACGTGGGCATCGGCCCCCACTCCTTAAATAAAGGCAAACGCTCGGTCTAGATATACTATGTCTATGGTGCCCACTATCTACTAATGAGACACAGCGCCGTGCCGCGCGCCGTGGCGGTGAGCGGAGACGCGCGGTTTTTAATTTTCGGCGTGTTAAATTAGCCTGTTGAGGATAGCGCGGCCAGGGCCACTACAGATTATATCCATCCGGACGAGACTTGGCATAATTAAAGTAGTAGGGCGTATAGCTAAAATAGAATTATTTTTAATTAATTAAATGCACAATATACACACATCTAACGCTTTGGGATATATTTATTGAAGGAAAATTTCTCATAAACTCTAAGTCGCATAAAACAAACTTACACCAAAGCAAAGTATAAAAACTTGGCGTGCCCGGGTCGCATTAAAACATTGTCCCAAATTTATTTGTGTTGTACAATATATCATATTATGTGAAATTACTTGCATCATTCATATAATAAAAGTATTATTATATTAAATATTTACATTTTATATAAAATTTATTCAGTTTTATACAAAAAGCATGTTTAAAAAAAAATATGTATAATGATTTACAAATCTACTAAAATTTCAATTATATATATTATCTACATATATTATCATTCACATACATTACTAAAAGAAAAATATATATATATGCTACAATATCAATTTATAATCAATGTTTAATGCGATTAGGATTTTATTTTTTGATTTACGAAGTTTATCCTACAGAATGTATAATTTGAAAGAAAATTTTTGTGTAATTTATTTACATTTTATATAAAATTTTATTATGTTTTATACAAAAAGCATGTGTCAAAAAAATATATAATGATTTACGAGTCTACTAAAATTTTAATTTATAAATACATATACATTATATATTATCTATATATATTATTATTCACATATATTACATCAAAATAATGTATATATTTATAAAATGTCTTAATGCGACCCGGGCACGCCAAGTTTTTATACTTTGCTTTAGTGTAAGTTTGTTTTATGCGACTTAGAGTTTATGAGAAATTTTCCTCCAATAAATATATCCCAAAGCGTTAGATGTGTGTATATTGAGCATTTAATTAATTATAAAATAATTATATTTTAGCTATACGCCCTACTACTTTAATTATATTGCAATTTATTAAATATATTTTTTCTTAATAACGGAAATAATAAAACGAAAAGATTTTATAACAAATTTTTATTCAGTTGGCATAATTTTTCGATATCATTATTTCTTTGGGAAATTAAAACAACTACTTTGTATAACAGTTTTTTTAATTAAAATGTTTTTATTTAAATAATAATAAAAGAAATAAATTTTGTAGCAAAAATTTTTATTTATTTGGCGCAATTTTTTGATATCATTATTTTTCTAGGAAATTTTTTTTAATAATACATATAACAGTTTCCCACAACTAGCGCGTGTACTTGGCGCCTATTTTTACCTTTTTTTAAAAATGGAATAAACGCGATACGCTCTCTCAGGTTGCAATTGAACAATATTATTAAAAGTTTAAATATCTTGATGGAAAATAGTTCTCGAAATATAAAAACAAAACATATGGCCAATTCATTATAATTTCATATAATAAATTTTGAATTTATATGTTCTATCATTGTGCCATGATATATTATCAAAAATAGAGATAGCAAATAAAATGTTACAAAGATCTGGATTTAATATAAATGAATCTATAAAAATATTAAATGAAGTAATACAATTTTTAAATGATATTAGATATAGTGAAGTATTTAATAAATATAGTGATGCTCAAGTTTTGGCTGCTGAAATAAATATACCTGCCAAATTTGCAATTGTTTATAATAGAAACAAAATAACACATTTTATTTATGAAAACGCAAACAAAACATTTAACAGACCCAAAGAAAATTTTCAAAATTGAATTGTATTTTATAATATTAGATATTGCCTTAACAGCAATTAAAGAAAAGTTTCAAACCTTGAATGAATGCAATAATTTATTTAAATTTTTGTGCGAATTTTATAATTTGTCAGAAGAGAAAGATTAAAAAAAGCTTGTTTCGATTTAGACTTAACTCTGCAAATTGACACAGAAAATTCAATATCTAAAGATGTACATGACTTAAAATTATTTAACAAATTACAAACATATAAAATAGTATAAAAAAGCTTATCGGATATGTTACAAAATTTAGATTATATTATTAAGAATAACTTATAGTCATCATTTCCTAATTTGTTTATATCTTTAAGATTTTTTTTAACATTGCCAATAACTGTTGCATCCAGTGAAAGAAATTTTTTAAAATTAAAATTAATAAATAATTATTTGCGATCTTCTATAACTCAGGACCGATTAACCGAATTATGACTTTTAGTTATGTTGCATTATAAAATTTAAAAGTCATGCACGATATAGTCATATAGAAAGAAAATATAAATCTAAAGCGCGATGACATGGACACACGCGCACACGCATCTATCGAGCCGCGCAAACATAGATCAGCGGCATTCAGACAAAACATGCTAGGCGTTAGTAGGGTAACGGTCGCCGGGATACAGGTTGTTTATTATAAGCAATTGACGAGAGTCCTCAAAGGCCATTATTCAGAATAATAATTGCGATCCGAGTCGTCTCCTAGGCGAAATCGCGACCCGAGTTTATCTCGAGGCATCGTCGCAATCCAGAATCGTTACTCGAGGCATTGTCGCGACGCGAGTGTGTTCGTTGTCGCATAAAACAGTTTGTGAGATTAGAGTATTTACTCGAGACATTCTCTTGCTGTGATTTTAAAATACAATTATTTACGAACACGAATGCTGTACATCTTGTATTAAACTCTTAAAATACAGTGACTATACGAAACCACAGAGTGAACGCGAGTAGCGTTGACCTTGACAACATAACAAGCTATAAAACATGAACTTTGTGAAAGTTCAGATTTGTTTTGATATTGTAGACCTTGGCGTTTTGTGAAATCAACGCTCGTAGAATTATGCGGCCTTCCTCAGTTTAGACTTATGAATGGAAGGCGTATATTTTAATCAAAAGTATTAATATGTATTAATTAAAAGTATTCATATGAGATGATAGTAATATATGTATAATTGAAATATAACATATAATAATATATATATATATATATATATATATATATATATATATATATATATGATAATAACAACTTGTGTGTAACCTTTTTGGGCTATAATACTATAGTATAAATAAATAATCTATCTTAAAAAAAATAATACTCATTACGTAATGACGTAATTAAAGAATAGTTATAAATATATATTGTTATATTCAAAGTTATAAAAACATAAAGCAATGAGTGATGATGTTCTTATCAATATCCAATTCAATTGTAATAATTAAAAATTATTACACAATTATATAATAATAAAATAAATAATATAAAAAAATGTATAACCGAAAAAGAGATAATGATTTTCTTTCTACTTGATAAATAACTCATAAATAAAAAGAATTCAATGTTATGAAACTTTATTGATCCACTATGGGGTTACAATTTTTTACAGTTCTCTCTCTTATCCTATCTTATTTTAACCAATTTGTCCGTCCTCCGCACGTGTCCTACTTTCCTTCCTTACTTCCCTCTCTCTCTCCCTCTCCCTCTCCCTCTCCCTCTCCCCCTCTCCCTCTCCCTCTCCCTCTCCCTCTCTCCCTCTCTCCCTCTCCCTCTCCCTCTCCCTCTCCCTCTCCCTCTCCCTCTCCCTCTCCCTCTCCCTCTCCCTCTCCCTCTCCCTCTCTCTCTCCCTCACCCTCTCCCTCTCCCTCTCCCTCACCCTCTCCCTCTCCCTCTCCCTCTCCCTCTCCCTCTCCCTCTCCCTCTCCCTCTCCACCTCTCCATCTCTCTCTCTCCCCCTCTCTCTCCCCCTCATCCTCTCTCTCCCCCTCTCCCTCTCCCTCTTCCGCTCCCTCTCCTTCTCCCTCTCCCTCTCCCTCTCCCTCTCCCTCGCCCTCTCCCTCGCCCTCTCCCTCCCCCCTCTCCCCCCCCTCTCTCTCTCTCTCTCACTCCTTCCACTTCGCTTCCTTCCTCTACCCTTACATCTAAAACTTACAATCTGCACCTACCTTCTTCCTCTTTCCATTATATTAATCTTACTTCTACGCCTGATAGCGCTTCTCTGTTGTACTCTCCCTTTTTCTCTCTCAACTCTCCCTTTTTTCTCTCCCTTCTCTTTCATTCTCATTCTCCCCTCCTTTCTCTCTCTCTCTCTTTCTTCCTCTTTCATTTTCTCTCTCTTCTCCCTCTTTCTCTCTCCTTCTCCCTCCCGTTCCCCTTCCTTTTTTTCTTATCTTTTCTAACTCCTTCATTCATACCTCCCCCCCCTCCGTCTCTCTCCATAAACAACCACTCCAATCTCTCGCCTTGCGCACATCTTTCCCACATAAAGAGGCATACGGGAGGATGGGATTCGAGCGGAATCGAATCTGGAATCTTGACGATTGTCAATCTGCGACTCAACGCTCGGCGCCACGCACCGCCCCCAGAATACAATCTTTTGTATGAAAATAAAATGTTTCCAGATTTGCAAAAAAATTTATTTTAGAAATCGTATAATTAATATACATATATCTGTAATTTTTAGACTGGAATAATCTGAGATAAAAGTCTATATACAGGGTGTCTTAAAACTACCGTACTTTTTTCACCGTACTAATTTTTACTTGTATCATTTTTCAGATGCCTTTGGTTCTTGCATCCATCATTCGTAAAAAGAATTATCAAAAAGAAGTATCTAAAAAAACAGAAAATGGAATAAAAGTATTTATTAATTACAAATTAATTTAAAAATAGATTAGAAGTATTTATTAAATTTATATATTTATTTTAAAACATATAAAAGCATATAATTAGCTACGACTTTACGACTTCAAAGTCAGATCCGTAATCTTTGTTACAGGAGTATAAGAAACATTCATTTGTAGGCCCTATTCCGATCCAAAGTATTTAATTTCATAGATGTTCTATAATAACAGCTTTTACTAGAAAATATTATTTATTTTTTAGTGTAAAAATAAAAACCACGATTTTAATAAAAATGTAATGAGAAAAATTTGTTGAGATGGCTCGAGAAAATGATAAAATCAACCGTTGCTTTCTTCTATTTAAAATGTCTCTCAAAATTGTTTTGGGATACTAAGACTATTTTAACTATGACTTTCGGATTCAGCAAGTGAAACTGAATGAAAAAAAAAGGTGAGGCCAACGACCGTTGCGTGATCTCCAAACTGCCTAAAATGCATACGCTTCAATATACAATAATCATAATACCATAAAAAAAGCGCTCCATTCATAGAAGCACTTTTTTTACTTGTCATTTCGTCGTGTCTGAGCGCGCAAAATCTCAGTTCTGCCATACATAAAATATAATCGCTTCCCGTTTAAAAACTATTATAGCCTTGACATTTTTGTAGAATATTTATTTTTTAAGGAATCTGCCATTGAGAGAAGATAGTTCTAGGACACATAATTAAATATAAGTAGCTAGACCGTTTTGTTAAACCGGATTTTCTAATACTCCAGAAGGACGCGGTGGCGCGGGAATCTCGGCGCGGGGGAATAACTTCACGCTGGGCAAAAGGAGATACGTGCGACCTGACACTCGCTGCGAAAGGTCCACAGTCGACGGCTCATGTGGCAAGGGAAATCGTACGCTTCCGATTGGCGAGGGGTCCACGAGGCGAGAAGAATCGCAAGACGCGATGCGACCGCTAAGTTTGCGAAGGCGTGGAAAAAGGATAGTGCGCTAAGAATAAAAATAAATAGGAATGAAGGTACCGGTAGTAGGGGATGGGCGTCGCGGATGGAAGTACGTAAGGAGAAACATAATAAAAGCGTTAATGAAGTAATAATATCCGCATTTCGGTAATAACATTAATATAAAACTTTAATATTATTTTGCTGTTATCATCGTTCAGTACAATGGTATTTGTAAGTCTTGCATTAATTATTCTGGTATGTATTGCCATAAGTTACTTCGTCTTGAATTATCATCGCCGACAATCTTCTAAAACCGTAAACACCTTGCCTGGTCCGAGAACGCTCCCATTTATTGGGAATGCCCACATTCTTCTCCAGCGAAGTCCTAATGGTAAGAATGAAGAAATAATAGTATTAATGCTTAAGTTATAGAATAATAATAAAAAATTAGCAACACATACACAAAAGTTTTACAAATATAATATTAAAATTTATTTTTGCTAACATCGTATTATTTTAATATAATAAAATGTAAATATACCACATCTCAGATAATAAGTCATATAACATTTCGTAGATGTATTGAATATTTTCACTAAATGGGCAGAATATTATCCGTCCCCCTTCCGAATTTGGATGGGTAACAAATCATTCATTTTTATAAACAAACCAGATCAAATAAAGGTATGAAATACTTTATATTCATTTATATTCTACATTATAACTATTTATGTCAAACCTTACTAACTACTATAATTTATATCTTTGATGTAATCAATATAATTTTCCAAAGATATGTCAATTACTTAAAAGTGACGCAAACAAATATCTAACAGAAATATAAATAAATTTTGTGATGTAGATAGTCTTACAAAATAGTCATTGCTTGAACAGGAGTATAGTATACAAATTTTTTGAACCATTATTGGGCGAGGGAATACTCACAGCTCCTCGTAAGAAAGATGCTAAAAAATTACTTTTTTAAAAAAAAAGTGAAAAAAAAGCGCCAAGTGCACGCGCATAAGCGTCTTTTGCTATAAAGAAACTCTTATACAAAATAGTGTTATTTTAATTATTTTAATACAAAAACACTGTCACATCCAAACTAAAAAATTGTTTCACAAAATAGTTGTTTTAATTATCTACAAAAATAATGTGATATATGATAAAAATATTGCGCCAACTAATAAAAATCTATGTTACAAAATTTATTTATTATTATTTCTAATATTAAAAATTGTATCAAATTGCAATGTGATTAAAATAGTGGAACATATTTAAGTGAAAAAAATTTTTTATTAAGAAAACAAATTTTAGTATAAAATAACTTTTTAATTAGAGAAAAACTTGGCGCTGCAAAAATTCAAAATGTAAATAATACGTTAATTATCATATGTTCAGTTTAGCAGCGCCAAATTTTCCTCTAATTAAAAAGTTATTTTATACTGAAATTTGTTTTCTTAATAAAAAATTTCTTTCACTTAAATATGTTCCACTATTTTAATCACATTGTAATTTGATACAATTTTTAATATTAGAAATAATAATAAATAAATTTTGTAACATAAATTCTTATTAGTTGGCGCAATATTTTTATCATATATCACATTATTTTTGTAGATAATTAAAACAACTATTTTGTGAAACAATTTTTTAGTTTGGATGTGACAGTGTTTTTGTATTAAAATAATTAAAATTACACTATTTTGTATAAGAGTTTTTTTATAGCAAAAGACGCTTATGCGCGTGCACTTGTCGCTTTCTTTCACTTTTTTTTAAAAAAGGTAATTTTTTAGCAGTTATATCATTTCTTTTTTTTTAATGTGTCATATACATGTTTTGCTACTATACACATGTTTACGAGCAGTCAGATAAAATTAATATATCTATTATATTTCTGAATTATAAAAAGCAACCCTTTTATTTCTTTGATTTCTATTGAACAATATCTATTTGTACATTCTTTTTTTAAAAAAAATTATTAACATTAAAACTAAAATATATTATTATATGCTTGTACTATGCTATAAATTGTTTGATTAATACGTCTTGTATCTTGATTATATATCAAAAACGAAAGATGTAAAAAGAAATCCAGTGTATTCAAATGCATTTGTCAAAGGATTGTCATCATGTAGTTATTTGTCATGCATCATATGCAATTATAGGTATAAGTAATATTGGTGAAACACAGTCTGTGTGTGCAATTAAGTCTTATAAATTTCTATTTCTATTTTATTTCTATTTCTATCTATTTTTTTAATAATTTATAAATTTTTATAATAAATTTATAAATACATTTATTTTTCAATGGAACTAGAAAAATTTTTCAAGTTGTTAAGATTTTGATAAAGTCTGCGGCAACACATCTATTGCAAACCAACATATTGCAACCAACCCTTGTCTCAATACTAAAAAGAACAAAATAATCAATAATATCAGTTTTAATAAGAAATTTCTTCTTTCAAATATATATACCAAATAGCATTCCGACAGATAGAAAAATACAACGTAACAAATCTATTATATTCATTAACAATACTAGAACATGCTTCATCTATTTCAAGCAATGTATTTGCATCGAAATAAGAATTAACTATAATATGTTGATTTGAAATAAACATAATGCCACAGGCTTTGCCAAAATCTTATCAACAGCTTGAAAAATTCTTCTACTTCCACTGAAAAATAAATGTATATTTATAAATTATTCATAAGACATGCATTAACTTTACACACAGACTGCATTTCACCAATGTTATTTATACTTATCTGTAGTCATATGATGCATGACGAATAACTATATGATGACACTCTTTTAACAAATGCATTCAAATACCCAGCAAGCAAAATGATGCAAACTTTGCAGCAAACCCGAGCATGCCTTTACAGCAAAATTGTGACAAGGTGTGTCCGCAAAAAGCTTAGCTTTTGCTGGCAAGGCTTGTTGCAATAGTGTGATGCACATTTTGCGCAAATAATAGAGCAAATCTTATCGTGCACGGCATGACAGCAAATTTGTGGCAAGAACAGGACAAACCTTGCTGTGCACGGGATGACAGCAAATTTATGGCAAGAATAGGGCAAACCTTGCCGTGCACGGCATGACAACAAATTTGTGGCAAGAATAGGGCAAACCTTGCCATGTACGATATGATAGCAAATTTGTAACAAGATCAGAACAAACCTTGCTGTGCATGGCGTGATAGCAAATTTGTGGTAATTTTCTATACGGGGTGAGTGATTCAGGACTTCTGTGACAAATTGTGAGAAACGATAAATCTCGCAGAGAGGACTATTTTGTGAAACAATCCATTCTTTGCGTGACACATCGTTTTTAGAAGCTATGCGACCGCGCAGACAAAGTCTTAGATGACATTTATTATAATTATGAGATGATGATAATATATGAATAATTGAAAATGAATTTATAATATGATGAATATATGAATTTTATATATATATATATATATATATATATATATATATATATATATTTACATTTTAAGTAAACAATAAACGGATGATTTAAACTTTTTCAGACATTTATCTGCCCGATCTAAGAGAAACAATCAGTCCAATATCTGAATTCCCTATGTTGGGATTGTATCAGTTATTGAACTGATAGAAATAATTATATTTTTAATCTTCTACCAGTTGCTTTTTGCAAGCTTTATATACTTCTCATGACTAAAAATCAAATACGAGATGGATGCATATAGCGCGTCGCATAGCGATGAATAAACGAACTATCGGCAGAATACTATATTTTTGTAAAGTTTGTAATAAAGTAAAGTTGTAAATTTGCTGTCATGTCGTGCATGGCAAGGTTTGCTGTGTTATTTGCGTGAATTTTGTGTCTCGTTGTGCCAGAATATACTTTGCTCTGTTCTTTCCGTAAATGTGTTATCATATCGTGTACAATAAGGTTTGCTCTGTTCATGTCGTAAATTTGCTATTATAGCGTGTATAACAAGATTGCTACTAATTGGCGTAAAGTTTGTGTTACACCGTGAATTAGCATCATACGTGTTCTTCTATGCGTAAAATTTACGGGCAAGCCTTTTCCTATTATTTACAGCATCGTGAGACGAAAAATTTTGCCGTCAATTTGCTTCAAACTTTTTGACAAACCAAAACAAGACAAATGTTTGCTGCAAAATTGTTGTCAAAATTAAAGCACACCTTGTCGCAAAGCTTTGGCAAAACGTGATTTTAACATTCTTGGCTATCTGGGTATACTAGATTCTTGTGTGCGTATGCCTATATTACTGTTCGCAGTTATCCATACTGGTTTTTGACAGGTATTTGACGTTAAATTTTCCAGAGTGCAACATTATATAGCATAGCACTCTTTCATTTATAAAAAAGTAAAGCTGCAAAATTCTTCCTGATACTTCTGGATAGTTGAATCTATAGAATACACAAACATATCTTATAATAAACATATTATAGAATACACACATCTCTTTCTTATATATATATGTATTGCGATACTTTGTTCTGTTTTTACACGTAGCATAAATTACTTTTGTAATGTTTTAGTTTTCTCTATTATAAATGAGATATACCTGATCCAACTATCCACAAGTATTACGAAGAATTTTGCATCTTCACATTTTTATAAATGAAAGCATACGAACACTGCACTCGGCATTTTGCAAACTTAACCTATACTTGTCAAAAACAAGTATGGATGCAAGCAGTAACATCACGAAGCGCCGTTAGCGCAACTAGCGTGATCTTCCGTCAAACAAGTCAACTGTACAACATGTATACATTGCTATTTATTGCATGTGTTGTGTTCGTGTATATACATGTAACGCGATACTACTATATATCTATGCATGTGTTATGTACGTGTAGTATACGTGTAGCGATGACGGTGACCAAGGTGACGTTTCTTAAATGAAAATTTCCATATTTCGACTTTGAATCATATTACCTTCGTTCACGATACATGTAGAAAAAAAATAAAGATACTTTTATTATATAATTCAAACCCAAGCTATCGATTAAGCCTATTTAAAATACGATCGGTTCAGCCGTTATTGAGGTTCAGTATCTAAAGTATACTCGCAACTGGCCAACTCGCGTATAGATACCGGAGTGCCTCGCTGTTGCTACGCGTGACTTAGTAAAAAAAAAATTGTTTTTAAGAAAAAGTATGTAATTATTTACAATGTATTTTTTAAAACAATTATTTGTTTTTTTCTTTACACTAATTGATTTGTCTCATTATCCTGTACATAAAAGTATTACGGTAAGATTATCGAAAACTAAATATTTTACGAGATATTTTATTTTTTATATCAAAATATGTCAGATTAAAATATAAAATAATTCAAAAAGTACTTAATAAAAAAATACTTTATTATAGTGTTTTGGAAAGCTCTCGGGATAAGCTATAAGAATATGCAATAAAAAATAGGGAATTCTATTTAAGAAATTAAAGGTGTCCTTGACTTGACCTTAACGATGCCATCCAAGGTCAAACCAATGACACCATCTTATGTTCCCCTTAAAATCATACAATTTTTGTTCAAAACGTTTTTCTCTAAAATGCTTAGTTTTTGAAAGAAAAGGGGTGTACGAGTGGTCTAGGACACCCTATATATAATAACGACATATTTATATTTACAAACCTATGTTTAAATCCTCAGTTAGTTCTCGCGCAATTAGCGGAACAACAGAAAATAATCTCATAGTTTCCTTGATAACATTTTCCAAATAATTCATACGTTGTAAATCTTCGTATTTTATTGGGGTTGATTTTGGAGTTTTGGTTCCGTAAATTTCCAATAATTCTTCATACACTTTTTCCTTCTATAAAATTAAATAAAATGTTTAATTATATAAATATAAATACATACAATATACATATACTATAAGATGGAATCTTATTAATTACATTTACAAAATTACTTTAGTCTGTTATCGAAATGTTGATGATGATATATATGAAGTAAATATTCTTGTATGATTTCATTAAAATATTTAACTTAATTAAAACATGAAACACAAAGTTATTATTTAACCCACTTGCTCGCCTGTTAAAATAATGCTTGCTTTGTGAAAATTATATTCTATTCATTAAATTTATTTTGTTAATAACTTTTTAATAAACAACGAGCGACAGCTAAAACTTTTTGAAAGTTACTCAGGACCAGATCCGTGATAATATAAATAAAGACCATTGAAATTTGTGAAATCGCTTCTATAGTGCATAAGTAGGACTTATCCAGACGGATTTGCAAAATCACATAAACATATGCATGAGGAAATTGATTGATCCATAAGCAAATGCATAAGAAAAGGGACCAATCAATTTCATTTTGCATATGTTTATGTGACTATGCAAATCCGTCTGTATAGACTCTTATCCAATACATGAAAAGCTGACTCTGAGCAAGTTATTATTAGAATAATAGAATTTATTCAGAAATGTGATTCTTAATTATTGCTTAAAAAATATAATTTTTATATTTATTATAGAACTATATATATAATCTACAACGTATCATTTTTTAAATGAGCAAATAAATTGTTTATGATTGAATTTAATATATATACATACTTGTATCTCTGAAAATTTGCTAATACAAAGGCCAAAAAATTCAAAGTAATAGCGTTTGTTTCACTGGTCTGTAAAAATTTCATTTATTTATTTGTTTATATATAAACACATATATAATCATATGTAAAGAGAGACTTTATACATACCGCTAATAACATGAGAATTGTGTTATTATGAAGCACCTTCGTGAAATCATCTTGCACGAATTTTTCTTTTTGAGATGATCCCATCAGAATATCATAAAGCGTTTTATCTATTTTATTTAAAAAACGAAAAAATAAAATAATATGTGTTTGTTTATACATATAAATTAGCATGAGTATGTTAATTACTTTCTCATTTTTATGATAATGTATCAGACTTTATATTTTATATATTATCACAAAAATTAATATTAAAAATAAATTTAAAATAGAAAAAAATGCCGTTTTAACAACGGAAAAGATATAATATTTTAATAGTATTTTAATTAAATAATGTTTTTGAAAAAACTTATTTTTCCGTCATTTTGCATAAATTGCAACATCATAATAATACATAGATACAAACGAGCAAAAATTAGGAAACTTACTTTTTTTACGTTTATTTTCGGTATCGAGTTTATTTAATGTATCAGCCTGCTGCTGTATTATCTGTGTAATAATAGATTGTGTGAATATAGAAAGTACTACGTAAGCTAGGTGATTAATATTTGCATTATATATACTATATACCTTATCTATAAAAACGTGTATGAAGTTCATATTCTTTAATGATTCTCGTCCAATAGAAGTGAAGCTAAATATAAAGTTAGGATATAAAAATTAATTTGTTGCTCTATATACAATTGTCTTGAATCTGAAATATATTTTTAATGATATTTTAATATATATATATATTAAATATATAATAAATAATATTATATATATATATATATATATATATATATATATTATATATATATATATATACATAGAAAACAATATTAAAACTATTATATTTTAAGAAAATTTTTTTACGGTGGATCAATATATAATTTATTATGGCTTGTATATTAATTATAAAAATTATTTAGTATTATAAGAAAACGATTTTACCTTTCCATTGCTTCGAGGAATTGACTGATTGATGATGGTTTTAATTTGATGTCCATCAAAGTAGCTTAATAGCGCCACGTAAAAACAAATTAATTATTCAAAATATAAATGATATTTGACTAATTATTGAGTTATGTATTATATACTTAATAAATAATATATACATAATTTCAAGA
Organism: Formica selysi; assembly: GCA_009859135.1. Lineage (NCBI taxonomy): Eukaryota > Metazoa > Arthropoda > Insecta > Hymenoptera > Formicidae > Formica > Formica selysi. The sequence goes on from WHNR01000040.1 coordinate 738,726, forward strand.
AAAAAGGAAAACGCTTCTTCGTATCAAATATGTGAAAATAGTAATTGTCTGTATATGGCTAAGCCTATTTTATTACTTTTCTCTAATTTGTTTTGTTGTTGAATTAATTAACTATATATATCAAGTGTTGATCAATTTATTATGGATTATATTTTATAGATCTTATTATTAAAATGTCTAAGATAGTAATTAATCAAAAATTTAAATTGGCACATTTATGCTTTAAGCTTGAGATTGAGAGATGCCAATTTTGAGATTACAATCAAAATGAATGAAATAAATTGATTATAATATTGTAAAAGTATCACAAAATTTTGTATAGCATTCTTTCAAATTTTATCCATTAGTTAATAGCATTCAACATTATTTAATTTGTACGATATAACTATTGCTTGCTTTTTTTTTCCTTTTTTCTGCCTTTTTTCTTTTCACATTTGTGTCTTATTTCTTCTTCTTTTTACAAAACCTCCATTTTTTTAATTTTTGCATTTCTTGCAATAGTTGTTACAATATATATAGATAATTTACAAATAAAAAAGAAGAAAAAAAAGAATAAATTAACTTACCACATGCAGTACGCAAAATACACTCCGATATATATTTAAAAAAGAAAATCTCGCTCTTATTTAGCGCTACATTTTCTAATTTGTCCGTTAATATTAAAGATTGTTCAACGAATATATCAAAAAATCTCCGTAACATATTTTTATTAATAATTGGCAGTATCGATTTTTCGTTGTTGACGCCATTTAGATACTAAAATAAATATTACAGAAAGATAATAAACAAAAAGGAAATGAATCATATTAAAACATAATATTAAAAAAATATTAATAAGAAATGCCGCATTAAAAAAAATGTAGTACTGCAAAATGGAAATAGAAGTATTGTATGATTAGAAATACAAGTTATGTTATGAAAGTTTCAAGCGATTATTTATATATTTTGTGTAAATGTAATGATTACATTTAATTAATTAAACTTTGTTCTTATATAAATCTTTCTTACGAGGAGCTGTGAGTATTCCCTCGCCCAATAATGGTTCAAAAAATTTGTATACTATACTCTTGTTCAAGCAATGACTATTTTGTAATACTATCTACATCACATAAAATTTATTTATATTTCTGTTAGATATTTGTTTGCGTCACGTTTAAGTAATTGACATATCTTTGGAAAATTATATTGATTACATCAAAGATATAAATTATAGTTAGTAAGGTTTGACATAAATAGTTATAATGTAGAATAAAATGAATATAAAGTATTTCATACCTTTATTTGATCTGGTTTGTTTATAAAAATGAATGATTTGTTACCCATCCAAATTCGGAAGGGGGACGGATAATATTCTGCCCATTTAGTGAAAATATTCAATACATCTACGAAATGTTATATGACTTATTATCTGAGATGTGGTATATTTACATTTTATTATATTAAAATAATACGATGTTAGCAAAAATAAATTTTAATATTATATTTGTAAAACTTTTGTGTATGTGTTGCTAATTCTTTATTATTATTCTATAACTTAAGCATTAATACTATTATTTCTTCATTCTTACCATTAGGACTTCGCTGGAGAAGAATGTGGGCATTCCCAATAAATGGGAGCGTTCTCCGACCAGGCAAGATGTTTACGGTTTTAGAAGATTGTCGGCGATGATAATTCAAGACGAAGTAACTTATGGCAATACATACCAGAATAATTAATGCAAGATTTACAAATACCATTGTACTGATGATAACAGCAAAATAATATTACAGTTTTATATTAATGTTATTACCGAAATGCGGATATTATTACTTCGTTAACGCTTTTATTATATTTCCCCCTACGTACTTCCATCCGCGACGCCCATCCCCCACTACCGGTACCTTCCTTCCTGTTTCTTTTTACTCTTAGCGCACTATCCTTTTTCCACGCCTTCGCAAACTTAGCGGTCGCATCGCGTCTTGCGATACTTCTCGCCTCGTGGACCCCTCGCCAATCGGCAGCGTACGATTTCCCTTGCCCCATGAGCCGTCGACTGTGGACCTTTCGCAGCGTGTGTCAGGTCGCACGTATCTCCTTTTGCCCAGCGTGAAGTTATTCCCCCGCGCCGAGATTCCCGTGCCACCGCGTCCTTCTGGAGTATTAGAAAATCCGGTTTAAAAAACCGGTCTAGCTACTTATATTTAATTATGTGTCCTAGAACTATCTTCTCTCAATGGCAGATTCCTTAGAAAATAAATATTCTACAAAAATGTCAAAGCTATAATAGTTTTTAAACGGGAAGCGATTATATTTTATGTATGGCAGAACTGAGATTTTGCGCGCTCAGACACGGCGAAATGACAAGTAAAAAAAGTGCTTCTATGAATGGAGCGCTTTTTTTATGGTATTATGATTATTGTATATTGAAGCGTATGCATTTTAGGCAGTTTGGAGATCACGCAACGGTCGTTGGCCTCACCTTTTTTTTTCATTCAGTTTCACTTGCTGAATCCGAAAGTCATAGTTAAAATAGTCTTAGTATCCCAAAACAATTTTGAGAGACATTTTAAATAGAAGAAAGCAACGGTTGATTTTATCATTTTCTCGAGCCATCTCAACAAATTTTTCTATTACATTTTTATTAAAATCGTGGTTTTTATTTTTACACTAAAAAATAAATAATATTTTCTAGTAAAAGCTGTTATTATAGAACATCTATGAAATTAAATACTTTGGATCGGAATAGGGCCTACAAATGAATGTTTCTTATACTCCTGTAACAAAGATTACGGATCTGACTTTAAGTCGTAAAGTCGTAGCTAATTATATGCTTTTATATGTTTTAAAATAAATATATAAATTTAATAAATACTTCTAATCTATTTTCAAATTAATTTGTAATTAATAAATACTTTTATTCTATTTTCTGTTTTTTTTTAGATACTTCTTTTTGATAATTCTTTTCACGAATAATGGATGCAAGAACCAAAGGTATCTCAAAAATGATACAAGTAAAAATTAGTACGGTAAAAGAAGTACGGTAGTTTTAAGACACCCTATATATAGACTTTTATCTCAGATTATTCCAGTCTAAAAATTACAGATATATGTATATTAATTATACGATTTCTAAAATAAAGTTTTTTGAAAATCTGGAAACATTTTATTTTCATACAAAAGATTGTATTCTGGGGGCGATGCGTGGCGCCGAGCGTTGAGTCGCGGACTGACACTCGTCAAGATTCCAGATTCGATTCCGCTCGAATCCCATCCTCCCGTATGCCTCTTTTGTGGGAAAGATGTGCGCAAGGCGAGAAATTGGAGAGGTTGTTTATGGAGAGGCCGGAGGGGGGAGGTATGAATGAAGGAGTTAGAAAAGATAAGAAAAAAAGGAAGGGGAACGGGGGCAGAAGGAGAGAGAAAGAGGGAGAAGAGGGAGAAAATGAAAGAGGAAGAAAGAGAGAGAGAGAGAAAGGAGGGGAGAATGAGAATGAGAGAGAAGGGAGAGAAAAAAGGGAGAGTTGAGAGAGAAAAAGGGAGAGTACAACAGAGAAGCGCTATAAGGCGTAGAAGTTACTGCTTGCATGCATCCATACTTGCTTTTGACAGGTATAGGTTAAGTTTGCAAAATGCCGGGTGCAGTGTTCGTACGCTTTCATTTATAAAAAAGTAAAGATGCAAAATTCTTCGTAATACTTGTGGATAGTTGAATCAGGTATATCTCATTTATATTAGAGAAAATTGAAACATTACAAAAGTAATTTATGTATATGTAAAAACAGAACAAAGCATCGCAATACATATATTTATAAAAAAAAAATGTGTGTGTTCTATAATATGTTTATTATAAGATATGTGTGTGTGTATTTTATAGATTCAACTACCCAGAAGTATCAGGAAGAATTTTGCAGCTTTACTTTTTTATAAATGAAAGAGTGCTACGCTATATAATGTTGCACTCTGGAAAATTTAACGTCAAATACCTGTCAAAAACCAGTATGGATAACTGCGAACAGTAATATAGGCATACGCACACAAGAATCTAGTATATTTGAATGCATTTGTTAAAGGAGTGTCATCATATAGTTATTCGTCATGCATCATATGACTACCGATAAGTATACATAACATTGGTGAAATGCAGTCTGTGTGTAAAGTTAATGCATGTCTTATGAATAATTCATAAATATACATTTATTTTTCAGTGGAATTGATAAGATTTTGACAAAGCCTGTGGCATCATGTTTATTGCAAATCAACATATTATAGTTAATTCTTATTTCGATGCGAATGCATTGCTTGAAATAGATGAAGCATGTTCTAGTATTGTTAATGAATATAACAGATTTGTTACGTTGTATTTTTCTATCTGTCGGAATACTATTTGGTATATATATTTGACAGAAGAAATTTATTATTAAAACTGATATTATTGATTATTTTGTTCTTTTTAGTATTGAGACAAGGATTGGTTGCAATATGTTGGTTTGCAATAAACGTGTTGCCGCAGACTTTATCAAAATCTTAACAGCTTGAAAAATTTTTCTAGTTCCATTGAAAAATAAATGTATTTATAAATTTATTATAAAAATTTATAAATTATTAAAAAAAATAGATAAATATAGTTATTCGTCATGCATCATATGTAACTATAGATAAGTATAAATAACATTGGTGAAATGCAGTCTGTGTAAAGTTAATGCATGTCTTATGAATAATTTATAAATATACATTTATTTTTTAGTGGAAGTAGAAGAATTTTTCAAGCTGTTGATAAGATTTTGACAAAGCCTGTGGCATCATGTTTATTGCAAATCAACATATTGTAGTTAATTCTTGTTTCGATGCGAATGCATTGCTTGAAATAGATGAAGCATGTTTCAGTATTGTTAATGAATATAATAAATCTGTTATATTGTATTTTTGCATCTGTCAGAATGCTATTTGGTATAAATATTTGACAGAAGAAATTTATATTAAAACTGATATTATTCATTATTTTATTCTTTTTAGTATCGATACAAAGATTGGTTTACAATAGACATGTTGTCGCAGACTTTGTCAAAATATGAACAGTTTGAAAAATTTTTCTAGTTCCATTGATAAATAAATGTATTTATAAATTTATTATAAAAATTTATAAATTATTAAAAAAAATAGATAGAAATAGAAATAAAATATAAATAGAAATTTATAAGACTTAATTGCACACACAGTCTGTGTTTCACCAATATTACTTATACCTATAATTGCATATGATGCATGACAAATAACTACATGATGACAATCCTCTGACAAATGCATTTGAATACACTGGATTTCTTTTTACATCTTTCGTTTTTGATATATAATCAAGATACAAGACAGATTAATCAAACAATTTATAGCATAGCACAAGCATATAATAATATATTTTAATTTTAATGATAATATTTTTTAAAAAAAAGATTGTACAAATAGATATTCTTCAATAGAAATCAAAGAAATAGAAGGGTTACTTTTTATAATTCAGAAATATAATAGATATATTAATTTTATCTGACTGCTCGTAAACATGTGTATAGCAAAACATGTATATGACACATTAAAAAAAAAAAAAAGAAATGATATAACTGCTAAAAAATTACCTTTTTTAAAAAAAAGTGAAAAAAAGCGCCAAGTGCACGCGCATAAGCGTCTTTTACTATAAAAGAACTCTTATATAAAATAGTGTTATTTTTAATACAAAAACACTGTCACATCCAAACTAAAAAACTGTTTCACAAAATAGTTGTTTTAATTTTCTACAAAAATAATGTGATATATGATAAAAATATTGCGCCAAATAATAAAAATTTATGTTACAAAATTTATTTATTATTATTTCTAATATTAAGAATTGTATCAAATTGCAATGTGATTAAAATAGTGGAACATATTTAAATGAAAGAAATTTTTTATTAAGAAAACAAATTTCAGTATAAAATAACTTTTTAATTAGAGAAAAACTTGGCACTGCTAAACTGAACAATGTAATTAACGATAATTACATTTTGAATTTTGCAGTGCCAAGTTTTTCTCTAATTAAAAAGTTATTTTATACTGAAATTTGTTTTCTTAATAAAAAATTTCTTTCACTTAAATATGTTCCACTATTTTAATCACATTGCAATTTGATACAATTCTTAATATTAGAAATAATAATAAATAAATTTTGTAACATAAATTTTTATTATTTGCGGCAATATTTTTATCATATATCACATTATTTTTGTAGAATATTAAAACAACTATTTTGTGAAACAGTTTTTTAGTTTGGATGTGAGTGTTTTTGTATTAAAATAAGTAAAATAACACTATTTTGTATAAGAGTTCTTTTACAGTAAAAGACGCTTATGCGCGTGCACTTGGCGCTTTTTTTTCACTTTTTTTAAAAAAAGTAATTTTTTAGCAGTTATATTATTAACGGCAAATTAAAATTTTTCAACATTATATTGTATCACATATTTTTAACTTTCTTTATTAATTATTAATGCAGAAGAAAGATAATCATAGATTGTTTGTTTATAGAAAAATAAACTTCTTAAAAAAGTTCATCGTGAAATAAATTATGCAATCTATCTGTATTATTCGTATAAATCTATTCTTTAGTTTAATAATATGGATTATAATAATATGGATTATAATTATAATAATTTCATTAAACTAAAAAAAAAAATAATTTATATATATGTGCATATGTAGAGTAATTTTTATGAAATCTTTTTTTTATTAGGTCTGCTGGTTTGGTAGTAAATAAATATCATTAATAGATAACTCTATTAACACTAGTACATTTAATTATATATGTATATATATACAGGGTGGTCCTCGTAACGGTCGCTACGATTTTTAAGGCACTTACAATAATCTGACATAAAAAAGTCATAAACAGAAATTTATCAGTTTCTAACCGGCAACAAATTGCAATAATAAAAATTGACCAAACATTTTTTTTCCATAAAAAAGCAAGGTCACCTACAATTTTTTAATTGGAACTGCCTACTTTTTATTGCATATTCTTGTAGCTTATCTCGAGAGCTTCTCAAAATACTATAATAAAGTATTTTTTCATTAAGTACTTTTTGAGTTATTTTATATTTTAATCTGACATATTTTGATATAAAAATTAAAATATCTCGTAAAATATTTAGTTTTCGATAATCTTACCGTAACACTTTTATGTACAGAATAATGAGACCAATCAACTAGTTTAAAAAAAAACGAATAATTGTTTTAAAAAATACATTATAAATAATTACATACTTTTTCTAAAAAACAATTATTTTTTTTTTACTAATTGATTTGTCTCATTATTCTGTACATAAAAGTATTACGGTAAGATTATCGAAAACTAAATATTTTACGAGATATTTTATTTTTTATATCAAAATATGTCAGAATAAAATATAAAATAACTCAAAAAGTACTTAATGAAAAAATACTTTATTATAGTGTTTTGAAAAGCTCTCGAGATAAGCTACAAGAATATGCAATAAAAAGTAGGCAGTTCCATTTAAAAAATTGAAGGTGACCTTGCTTTTTTATGGAAAAAAAAATGTTTGGTCAATTTTTATTATTGCAATTTGTTGCCGGTTAGAAACTGATAAATTTCTGTTTATGACTTTTTTATGTCAGATTATTGTAAGTGCCTTAAAAATCGTGGCGACCGTTACGAGGACCACCCTGTATACATATGTATGTGTTAAACTGTAAAACAATTAAAAGGTTTTAAAATCAAATATAAAAGTCAAGCATTCACGCATGTCATTCATTTTTTTTAAATTTCACGTTCTAGAAAAAAATACAACAATACCATTCAAACAACTTAACAACCGCACCTATCACGACATCACCGTTTTTGGCCTTTCCGTAACTCGTTTTATCGAAGTGGTGTTCTATCGACATCAATTCACTTTTTGACATGCATAGAAATGAGTTGTCACGATCAAACTATTGCAGACTAACAATATTAGTATATTTTTTAAGCCGCAGTTCGCATATCGTCGTGATAGGACATCTAAATATGAAATTAACATAGAAAAAAAATCAAATACGTATTTTCCAGATATAAATTCGACGCGTCAAAAAGACAAGGATGTGTGGAAAAAGTTTGACGTTTAGGTATTGCGCATTTTTTCTTCTCGTCGCTTTGTCAGCGAAACTTCAACAAAATTTCACTGACAATGAAGAGAAAAATGATAATTTGGCAGTATGATACGAGATAGACGCGCATTCTACGACAAACTATGGCGACGAAATGAAAACACTGCTATATGATTCGTACAAAAAATCTACCAATAATACGCAGTACGAAGATATGCAGTATGAATCTCGCACCACTTCCACGAGCAGCGAGGATGATGACTCGATACAATTTAAACTCAGTACGCACTCCATACAGAATCATGAAGATGATAAGCAAATACCGATGGAATCTTGCACGAATTCAACAAATGCCAACCATAAAAGCAACTTCACGTCACACGAAATTTATGGAAACTTGATGAGCATAAAAGACAAATACGATTCTACGTCGCACGAGTTCTCCGAAAACTCCAGTAAAGATAGCAGTATAAGTAACATCATTCCATATGAAATGTGCTTCAATATTACTTGCATTCAGCTATGCTGTCCTCTCGGTGATCGTCTAGTTGATGGTAAATGCCTTTCTGAAGGAAATAAATACATCTTACCGCATGTGTACGGATACACGAACGATTCGTTGCAGAGCGAAAATAAGACAGTGGACGAATTGTTTCCGCTGGTCATCTATAATCCGTGCCAAAACGAAGATTATCGTTCATGGTGTTCCGATTATGATGAGGACGATTACATATTTTTTGCCAATGGTTCTCTCTATTTATATCATTATGAAATATTTGCCAAATCGACATCATATTGTCTCGCTGTCGTGGACGAGGATAAGTACGAAGTGACTTTCTGCTCAAAGACTATTGACGAGATCTGTAATATGACAACTGATAATGACATCTCGTTGATTGAAGAGGATGTAGATTATGCCTATGATAAATTCTATGTCAATTTTATCATGTATATAAGCAGTGATATAGTGTCTATATCATCTTTTATATCAATATTTCTAGTATATTCCATATTGCCAGAGCTCCGGAATGTACACGGCTTCATGTTGCGCAATTACAGCGGTACATGTTTTATCGCATACATTTTTGACATTGTGCGAATTCTAAACGAAATGGATGCTGTACATTACTCAGTCTGTATTACAATCGGTAAAGTATATTTAAATCATATAATTATGCAATCTTTATAGCGTATATATATTTCAGGCATACTAATATATATTCATGTATTATTTTTAATAACTTGAATATATGTTTTGTTAAAAATGCAAGAATTAATATGAAATTTAGTGAATGATAAATTTTAGATGCACTTTATCATATAACTAATTTAAATTGGTCTGAATAATTACATTTTTTTGTGTTTCTGATTTTTTGTTATATCTTGAATCGACATCTTACTTACAATTAATTTACTGTCAGTACATATTTATGAAATATATCTTTGCTATAAAATTTTAGTGCAAATACAATAGGTAGACTAAATCTATCTTTAAACGGAGAAACATGGTAGTAACTATAAGTCTCCCATGTGCATTTTAAAGCGCGCTCAATGATTAACATGTTATTAATTTCATTTTTAGCTTTTTTTAACTACTTTTGTCTTATGGCAAGCTTTTTTTGGCTAATTATAATGAGTTTCGACATGTGGTGGACATTTAGGTAAGTTGTCAAATATTTTATATATTATAGTTTATCTTTAACTTGCCTCATCTTAACTTATCTTTATATGATTGATTCATGTATTGTACAACACGACGCGATAAAATAATTTTCTGTAATATATATAATCGTATTTTATGTTATATACGATACTGTGGACAACGTAAAGACAAAAGACGGGAAATAATACGACACTTTGGATTAATAAAACGGAATTTTTTCTCGTATTAATGTTGTTGTGTGACAGTGTAAGCAACTATTTGGCTTGTGATAATATAAGTTTAGAGTATAAACATAATAATTATGATTTCAAATAAATTGTTTCTCGGAAAATCTCTATTATTGCATGAAGGTTTTCAAACGATTATATAGTTTTTATATTGTGAAATCCAATTAAATTTTTGAAAGCAAAAATGGCATATTAATTAATGAACATTATAAAATATTATTATATCTGATCCAATAATAATTCACGGTATATATAACGTAATAACCTTTCCCTAAAAATTATTAAGTAGGAATATTGGCAAATAAAAGCTAAGGCGCGGGTATTGTTGCGCGAACTTATTATTGTTAAATTTTATAAACAAATGTGCATTAAAAATATACATTTCGCACCATTTTTTGCTCCATCTTCAGCATGGTATAAAAATGTAGAAATTAAATTAAATTTTAAAACTTGACATGCACAACGTTTGTTGTTGCAAATTTCAAATTAAAATTAATAATCAAAAGTCAGGCTCACTAAGACCTGCGTAGAACCTATATTAATGGACAACGTCTAAACGCCATCACCACACGTATATGGTCGATGGTTTACAATATAATGATGACTTTTGAAATTTGACTGCAACAACTGTTGTGCATGTCAAGTTTTAAAATTCCACTTTAATTTTTATATTTGTATACCCATGCTAAAGATGGACTAAAAAACGGTCCAAAACGTTTCTAATGCACATTTGTTAATAAAATTTAACAATAATAAGTTTGCGCACCAATACCCGCGTCTTGGCTCTTATCTGCCAGTAATCCTACTTGATAGTTTTGTACTCTGCGCCTATTGCTGTTATTATTGACATTCCCTGAAATTTTTTTGAACATTTTATAAACCTGATATTTCATCTTTTTTCTCTTTCATGTATAACAATAAAGCAATACACGATAACTTTTGAACAACAATCCATTTATAATTTTTTTTATCAAAAATTTGTCTTGTACAACTAAATTAAAATTTAGATTGCCATTAGCGCGTCTGTACACTTAATGATATATAGATATACATATAAATATATGGTAGTTTCTCAATATTATACAAATATTAAACCATTTTTCATGATAGTCTAGTGGTTTCTTGTATTATGTAAGTTTATATTTGTAGAACAGACTTTTTCGAGAAAGCCTCGATCAAAAACAAACATTATATTAACGTGCATTTACGTTGATTTTTTTATCTATTATTAGATAAATATAATGTGTAAAATGTGTTTTGCAGAGGATTCTGTTCGTTACAAAGAAACGTCAGACAACAAGACAAAAGAAAACTGGTGTTTTATACAATCTTTGCGTGGGGTTTATCCCTTACCTTCGCTATTATCACTGTCATTATGGATTCTGTTCCTGGATATTTGCCGGAGATTTTACGACCGAAATTTCGCGAAGGAAATTGCTGGTTCCCTGGTAAGTGCACGTTTCTGACAAATAATTCTATTAATACCGTATTTTAATATACTATGAGGAATACTATAATAATTTTTTGTACATTTCATACTTATAGCTATTAAATCTTATATGTTGTATTTTCACGGGCCCAAAACTATCTGCGTCATTAGTAGCATTTGCTTATCCATCTCTACGGCATTGAAAATTGCACGTTACGGACAGGAAATAGACAATTGTTTGACAGATTCGGAACGCAAGAGATATAATGACAGTAAGAAATGGTCTGTATTCAGATATTTTTGCATCAATGTGTGATGATCTATCTTATTAATGATATTTTTGCCGACATATTTCCGCCAATATCTCTGCTAACAGTATTACATAATCGATGGATCTGCATTCTTGATAGAAGAAAGAGATGATTATTTGCAGGCGACACCTTTTTGTATGCTCATTCTTCCTTTTTTATTTTTTTGCTTACATAATCTTTAAAAAAACTATACACTACTTAAAAAATTAAAAATACTTTTCATAAGCTAAAAAGTTGAACTATTTTCAAACCGCTAAAATTTGGCGAAAAATTATCGTAGACAAAAAGTTAAAAAAGCATTTTGAATCTTGAAGTTTCTTAAACTTTAACGCACTATCGATAATTTCTTACACAAACTATAACATTTTGTCTACAAAACGCTTTTTTAAAATTTTTCTACAATTTTTTTGGCCGAGTTACACGATTTTATAATTAAACCTATATTTTTCAAAAATAAGAAAGGTAAAAAATTTTTAAAAATTATCAGTGTCACGTCAAAGTTTGAAACTTTAAGTTTCGAAATACTTTTTTAATTTTATGTCTGCGATACTTTTTCACCGAGTATCGACAACATTTCTAAAAAGATACAAGCTTTGTTTTAAGGTCATCAAATTCGATTAAATCTCGAGTTGAGATTAATTTTCACTTGCTATAGGACCAAGTAAATTTTCGTGTCCGTGCACAGTAATTATTTTCATAGAAAAATTATTTTCTATGCAACTAACACATTATCGTCCGCGTTTGCTTCTTAATTGCCCGCAAAACTTTAAAGTTTTAAAATGTTTATAAAATTTTTTATCTACGATAATTTGTTGTCGAGTTTCAGCGCTTTGAAAACAGCTCAATTTTTAGAGCATGAAATATGTTCCTTATTTTTTTTTGAATGGTGTATTGCTGCCATTTCAATCGTGTACGTGTTATTTTGAGAAAGTCTGCAATTCTCGAAATGTGACGAATAGTGAGAATAAAATTAATGAATGTATATGTGTGCATTTATTTCATAAAGGAAATCACATCTTTTGAAAATTTCTTAAAAAAGTTTATAACTATCTCTTTCTTTTTTCTTAAGATTGTAATTTGTTCCATTACTTTTTAGAGATAACATGATTAATAGTATTTATAATTGTTATTTTATACATACATATACATATAAGTATACATATATACATGTGTACGTGTTTGTTTCCAGGTTCAATCTATATCTGAAGCTATTTATCCTGCTGTTTATCATAATGGGAATAGATTTGTCCACAAACACAATCATATTAATTTTGTTTGAATATAAGTTTTTTGATATTATGAATTATATCTTCTTATGCACTATTGTTTTGGAGCCTCTGCAGAGTCTCTGCTTCTTTATTATCTTTGTGTGGAAAAAGCATATCTTGCGGATGTTATTGAAGCGATTCGGATGCGGTTTGTTTCCAGAAAATTCATGCGCAACAAATGCAACATTGTCGAATACTTTGACATGCACCATTACATTAGAAAAGATGTCTATACAGAAAAAGATGAGTTCTTGCGAACAAAAAGATGAGAAAGACTCGTCCGGTGAGACTAAACTCTAATGTTGCAATGTGCAAAAAAAAATTTATCGCAGAACAAGACACACATGCATACACACGCGCGCGCGCGCATGCACGCACACACACACGCACGCAAACACTCACGCACGCAGGCACACAAACGGTTTATTAACAATTAATTATAATCTCATAATTTTTAAGAATTAACTATACAATATTAGATATTGGCTTTTTTTTATCTTTAATAAGCTTAGCTGAAGATTTCACGCAAAAAATGTATTTTTTATTATCTTATTATTATTTAGTAATTTTTTTCTAAATTTACTTAAGCTCTATTTAATACTTAATGGTCAAAAAAATATACGTAAATTTCTAAATTTTCAGTGTTTTATCAGCGCTACTTTTAAAGTTATTATCAAGTTTTATTATTCGCTCTGTCTCTCATGGAATTTTTATAAAATAATATAATTAATATCATATTTTATATAAATATGTAAAATATTATTGTTATATTGGACTATAATAAAACGCTTGTAAATAAAGCATTTATTGTAATTTTTCCATAAGATTACTTGCTATTGTAAAATTATCATAATGTAATTTAATTCAATTTATCTTTAATTTTTTATTTTGTACTCACAATAAATCTCTTACTGGTACATATCATTACGAGTCAAATTAATGATTGTAATCTTGTCAGAATTGTTAATGTTGCAAAGAATTGTTAAAAATATTATGCTGCAAAATGTTAATCAAAGAAGATTATCTCTGAGGCAAATATATAACATATAAAGTAAAAATAAAATACTGTCTTCCGAACCAGTATAATCCAGATCGATTACAAATATATGCGAGCACAACCATTTTAAATTGTTTAAAGATAGATTCTTTTGTTCAATTTTCTCTACATGCAGCTATATTTTGAATATATATGTACAAAAATTAATTATAAGTTAAAGAAAATAGTAAATTGCTTACATAAAATGCTGCACATAAAAATAATAAATACAGTTTCGCATTTTTAATTAAATACATATCATGATGCATGAATATTTTTGCGCAACGTGCATAGAATGAAAATTATAAAAATATACTTAATTTTCAACAAATATAAATTTTAAACGTTAAAAAAGGTCAAAGAAATAATTCTTCACTATTATTAGTTTTTTTTTAACACTGCGTAATTACCATTACGTGCCATGATCATTAGCGCTATGTGTACATTATATCTTGATATATCTAGTAATTAATGAACAAACAAAATATCTGCCAAGACATTTAAATCATTTATAATACAAATAAATTACTATAAGAGTAATATTTATTTTATACTATTATATTCTTTATATTTCGTAAAATGCATTTATATAAAATCGTTGCAACTTCAAAACTCTTACTCAGCATCTTTGTTCTTCACATATTTATACCTTAACATTTGCACCTTTTTTCTAAAAGTAAAATCAAGATCATGAACCGAGAACATATCCGCGCCATTTGAACCATCATCGCTATTTGCGATATTTTCTAAAAATAATTTTTATTGATTTATGCGCTGATGCGCACCATATAAGATACGGACAATTGCAAACCGGATCTTACCTAACATTTACTGTCAATTATTACACATTTTCAGCTATACAGGCTGCGTTCTGATATTACTGCCAGTATTGAAAATCTATAGTGTCCGTAAACTATACGTTTTCAGTAGTGGCAGTAATATCGGAACGCAGCCATAGTAAGATTAAAGAATAAAGCAGATTATTCTTGCTTTTATACCTGATTAATTGTTTCTCGAGGTAAATTCTTTGATTGCTTTATATATTTAATATAAGTAAAAAAATGTTCATTATTTGCCTCTTTTTTAATCATTCCATGTAAAAATAGCCGTTCTTACAAGGTGAACGCACGGGTTGGAAATTTCAGTTTGGGATCAGCCTTCGTATGGTGGTAGTGTACCCTTAAGGTTTAAATATATTAAAGTTATAGGACGCACTATTCAGCCAATTTCGAGAAAAAGCGTCCCAAACTTTTCCAAGTAGTTATATATAAGAAGGTTTTCTTAACTTTCAACCGGCCATTTGGCTAAAAGGCCACTGCACAAGCTTTTCCCTAATGCATTACGTTACGTTAAGTACTGATTCTAAACCTAAACTCGTAATGCATTACGTTACGTTAAGTACTGATTCTAAACCTAAACTCGTACGTAATCTTAAACTTCAGTCAACGCACAAACAAAATTGTAACGTAGTATGCTTTTGTTACGTTACGATTTTCTCTGTGCGTTGACTGAAGTTTAAGATTACGTACGAGTTTAGGTTTAGAATCAGTACTTAACGTAACGTAATGCATTACGGAAAAGCTTGTGGCCCAAAGCCCGTATCAGATTACGCATTGAAAATTGAAGATTGAAGATTAAAGATTGAAATTTGACTTATCAGAACAAAAGGGACTAAAATTTCTTTGTCCTGATTGGTCAAATTTCAATCTTCGATCTTCAATCTTAATCTTCAATGCGTAATCTGATACGGGCTTAAGGCGGTAGCGTGTCCGACTTACATGCCCGTGGTCGCAGGTTCGATCCCTATACGTTGCCATTTTTTTCTTTTTTGTTTTTCATCCGAATAATCATCCAATAACAGGTAAGAAAGCTTTCATATAGATAACTACTTGGAAAACTTTGGGACGCTCTTTCTCGGAATTGGCTGGATAGTGCGCCCTATGACTTTAATATATTCACACCCTAAGGGTACACTACCACCACACGAAGGCTGATCCCAAACTGAAATTCTCAACCCGTGCGGTGTGTTCCCCTTGTTAGATACTTTAGTATGAGGATCCCGCGTGCCACTTTTCGCCGCTAGATGCGCCAATGAAGAGTGCACCTATTATGGCTGCCGGCTTTTCATATTTAATACAAAGGATAACAGGTAATAAAAGAGCCAGCGCGGTATAAAAAGCGCAAAAAAATAATTTAAAAAATATTAAAATATCAACTAAAGAAGCGAACGTTTCGGTCCCTTTCTTGGACCTTCATCAACGCATTACTAAATAGGTATATTTAAGTTACATATAAATCGGAATCATAAAAAATAGTTTGGAGGCACGTGAATAAAAGGTCGGTGTGAAGATATCGTTGTAATCAAATTCAAACGCAATCAAAGATCATCATTCATAAGGCGCGTTCCTTTACGGTTGGATGATGATCTTTGATTGCGTTTGAATTTGACTATGATGACATCTCCACACCAACTTTTTATTCACTCAGAAATATTTTTTACGGCTCTTATATGTAACTTATCGTTTAGTAATGCGCTAATGAAAGTCTAAAAAAGGGACCGAAACGTTCGCTTCTTTAGTTGATATTTTAATATTTTTTTATTATTTGTTTGCACTTTTTATACCGCGCTGGCTTTTTTATTACCTGTTATCCTTTGTATTAATTATCATTATCGAAGCCTTATGTAAATTATTTGATTTTATTTTTACATTTACATAATACACGGTCACGTTTGTTTGTATCCAAATTAGTAATTATGCCGATGTGTGGTGTGTTTGGGTGCACAAAAAAGAGGGACATCGTTTTCCCAATGATCCGCAGCTTCGCAGAAAGTAGATTGAAGCCATTAAAAGGACAAAATTTGAGCCGAGCGTACGTGCTTTTTTCCTTTTAAAAAAACACCTCTTTTCCGGAGCTCGTTCTTCAGCATTACCACAGTAAAATTTTCGTACATTATGGTGTTTGTATTTTTATTTCACTTATTTTCGAAATCGCTAATAAAAGAATTTAACTTGCTGCCAGAAACAGACTCCGCACCATGCCAGACATTCTCGCTCTAATTAATTTCTCTATTATAATTTCTGGCATAGGTCTTAAAAAATAAATATGGCCAAGAATTAATTTTATTAATAATATATCACAGCGTGGCCAGAAGACTTGGTCTATGTTGCGATGTAATACGTTTGGGTTCTCCTACTTCTCACTTCTTTATCGTTTGGAAACAAAACTTGTAAGTATAATATTAGAATTGGACTTATATCTGAACTATTCGGTATTTATCTTTATACTTTTATCATACGTACACATATGTATATAGTTTTTTATTGTTTACAGTGCCACGTATAGTTCAAGAAATGCAAGATGTTTTAACATAAGTTCTAAGAAATTCTTGCCTTATTATCTTGGTGTCAGGGAACTGCTATACAGGACGCATTCAAATTTTGAATACCTCGATGAATTAAGAGTTGGACGGGTTAGCAATTACTCATACATAATTTTTATTAAGTTTAACACTAATCAATAAACTTGTAATCTTGCAAAGATATAAGTCAATGAAACACGTTTAATAAGCAGAAAGATTTATACAATATTTGATTTTTTCATTTGTAATCAGAGCTCTGTTCACACGTTTAATCTTAGCTCATGTTTAATCCTTATTTTCAGTTTTGGCAAGAATTAATATTGTTAGCATTGGTAAATAGTAACCGATATAATAACGCTTTGGGGTTTATGCCGGATGGATCGATTCAATTGGTTGGATACGACAGTATAAATGTGGTATGTTAGCACTATATATATCATATATTAATATCATATATTAATATGAGAAATAATAATAGAAAAAGATCTCTAAAGTTTCTTTGATAACATATGCACAATCACATATAAATTATAATTATCTGTAATTTAACTAGCTGTAATTTAACTAGCTACAGAAATCTATTTAGGAATTATTTGATAAGAAATATCAATTAAAGTCTGATCTTACACTTTTCAGCTCAGCCTTCGCGTTAAAACACAGATCTATATACAAGAATAAAGGATGTAAAATTTGCGGTTGGTATGATAGTGACACATCAACCTACAGATTGTGCCGGCGTAATAGTAGGATGGCACCGACATCTTGATAGACATCTTGTTACATTCTCCGCAAAGAATGTGCCGAGTCCTTATATGCACATATGTGAATTGCCGTTGAATCACTGTCGTAATTGTTATTTTATAAAGAAACAAACAAATTACATAATTCTTACCGAAAATAATAAAATGTGTTATATGGAAGAAGGTATGCATATCAGCAGACTATTTAAAATTATATTTGTTTATTCTACGGGCTTATCTTCTTTTTCGTACACAAAATAAAATAATATTTTATTTTATTTTGGTTTACTTTGTTCCTTTTTTTAATTTAATTATTTTATTTATTTTAGTTATTATTTTATTTATTATCTTATTTCATTTGTTATTTTGTTTATTTTAGTTATCATAAATCTATTTTTTATTTGCATTTTTTATTTTAGATGCTATAACTTTAACAATGCCGAGATGGATCGATAATAGTGAAATAGGTCGCTATTTTTATAAATTCGAGGGCACGCATTACGTACCAAATAAAATGCTGGCGAAACTTTACCCGCAAGACACAGCTATAACTGCACAGCAACATTGCAGCAACATTGCAACATAGCAGCAATATTGATGCATCTCCACGTACTAAATGTTTTTCTCTATTGCTTCTCGTATGTTTTCTTGTCCTTCCATTTTTATTTTTTGATGATATATTCGTAAACCTTTCTTTTTAATTTTCTGTGCAATTCGTATTTCTTAATTTTTTGACAACATTTTTTATTAACATTATTAAAAACTGTTGATACATTGAGTTGATTCACAGACGTAGCAATATTAAGTATTGAATTATTCTATATTCGCGTTGTTGTTAGTAATATAATAAAAATATATTGTATTAAGCGTATATATCAACTGTTATATCTCATAGATTTGTATGTGTCAATTTTATTTTAATATATAAACATTATTATCATTAATATCATATTGGTAAAAATATTGTGACTGACAATTTTAATCTTAACCAACTCTAGATAAAACACATGTATAATTATATTACATGCCTGTTTTGAATCTCCCATCGTCTTTAATTATATTTCATCATCGTTTTTAATTATATTCAAAAATACTAAATATACATAACTGATACATAGATGTATATTTTTAAATATATATGTTTACGTAGATAAAATAATTTAGGAGACGATATATTCCATCGTAGCAGCATTTATTGCTAGACGCGTGACGCAAGTACTTATTTAAGTGACAAATCAAACGCGTACCCTTTCTAAAAAATGTTTCTAAAGAATATGATGTTATTTTTATAACAAAATCAACATAGTTTTGCAATCAACATAGAAGATGATTTGTTTATACACAGTCGAATATTTTTAAATTTAACTTCTTTATTCTCAAACAGTTCTTACAATAATATAGATTCATAATATAGACAATAAATATAGATTCTTTTTTTTGGGGCCATTTTTTAAATATATATTTATATATTTGCCACTTGATCACGTATGCATAAAATGAAATTATTGAAATGCATTTGAGCGTAAAATTTATATTGGGCCTGTATAATTTGTTTTAAAACGTGGGAAGATCAAATAAATGAATAAAAATTAAATATGAAATTCGGAATAAAGAATTTGCTTAGTTTTACGAGATTAAAATCGGGTCGAATATAACAATATATAAAAAAAAATATTATAAAAATTCATGCTAAGTTTTAATTTTGCATTTTCTCTTATCAAATTGATGCGTTCGCCAAATATTGAATGGTAGATTTATGAGTGCGTTGATGAATAAAACGATATCGCTTAACGATATCGCTTAATATCGAAATAATTCTTTCTCTGTCAGCATTTAGTCGATTATATTTCCTCGTAATTTGTCAGAATAAATATTTCGGCGCAACTATACACAAAAAAGATGTCAAAATAAATAAAGTTTAATTAAAATCAGCCAAGAAATAAGATACCTTTATTGTATCTTTCAACCTCGTTTTCTTTTTTAATTTATCCAGGCACAGTTTAAAAACTATTCGTGCCCCGATACTTTTGTTCAGATAAAATCATTTCGGCTGAGACAGAAAGTACTGCTAGAAATATAGCCTCCTATTATCAAATAGCGTCACGTGAAAATGTATTTAAGCCAGTCTTAGTTATAGAATTAGCTGGAATCATTCTATTGCGGTGGCAGATAACTCCGATCGACGTTGGTTTTTGCTGGCGTGATGCCTGCTGGCCCCGGAAGTCTGATGGGATGTCCCGTTTCTCCGGTCGCAACAGCGCCTAGCCTGAATCCAGCCCGGTATCCATTCTCGTCAGCGGTGTAGCTAGCGAATGCAAAGATTACCTTATGTTATGCTTTCTTATATCTTCCTTAGAGAAAATATACGCTCCTGCGTTTTTAATTACGACTTTATTAAAATTAGATGTAAGAACTATCTTTGTCTTTAAATTAAAAAAGTTGCAAATGCCAAACAATAACAACAAAAATTTGAACAATTAATCGGCTTACATTCAAGTATCAATCTTAAATAATTTTCGACATTTATTGATCCAAATCCAAGCTCCATTTTTTTTATTTAAATAGCAGTCGAATTTCCGAAGAACTTTGACTTTACATTGAGATTCAGCTGACAACCACTCAAACTTATAGTCAGAAACGCTTAGATATATAAAACCTGATTTATATAAATAATTAAAACAATTAAATAGTTAAATGCAACATGTCAATTGCGCTCAAAATTTTGGCTCTAAACTTGGAGAAACACTTACATTACGATAAAATATATAAAACATATATGGGAAAGTAAGGTAAAACCGAGTACTTTTCTGGATTTGTCTTCTACAAAAAATCTGAGAATAAAAAAAATTTTGCCGACCGTTAATTATCTTTAGTGAACCTTAAACTATGAAAAAATAAGGCTAGCTGCTGAAAAAAAAATTTTGGTTATCAAAAATAACAAGATTTTGTGGAGAAGTCAAAGTGCCCGGTTTTATCCTACCGGTAAGGTCAAACCGGGTATCCATTTGAAAATATGCAAAACACCGTGTAATTACAAAATATAGATTTATCTTGATTTAATCAAAATAGAATATAAAGATGTATTCTATTGACAAAAATCACAAATAAAGATATCCTTTTGTTCGACATTGCTGCA